>JAJMCM010000009.1:0-417009 GCA_030565665.1 Zygotorulaspora chibaensis | reverse complement strand
CAGAAGAACCGCCATTCTATTCCAGTAGCATTCGCCACATCAATATTCGTGGGTGTAAGGGGAGTTATTTCCATAGAGGAAGGGTTTTTGCTGAGGAAAGCACTTATAGGAGATCTCTTATTTCAACGAGAGACATATGTCCACCAAAAGGTCGTCCCTGAGGAAAACGCTTACCGGAGAAGCTCGGTTACAGTGAAGGTGAGATACAGAAAAAAAGACTATTTGGGTAGATTGCCTCCCATTTATACGATTTTAGTTTGGAGATACCCATTTCAGCCGCCGAGGAGTTACCTGTCTCACTCAGGCGGGCACATGTGTTACTGGGATAATGGCGTATCATCACAATCACTCACTGTCAACACGGGCTACGGTCATCGGATGGTTTAGCCGCCGAGGGCCGCGACTTTTGTTTAACCGAAAACTCGAAAGATATGGCTGAAAACTGCCACAGGAGACCGTGGGGAATAATAAAATATAGCCGTCGGACGTCAAGAAATTATGGTATCCCAAGAAGTCCACTTAGGCTATGTTGGAAGATGGGAGGATGATCCATGCTCAAGAAGACGTTCTCAAAGCAAGGAGACTTTTTGCTAGGTCGGAAGGCGAACCTAATGATTGGATTACTATGCGTCTTCATCAACCAGTATATGTCCGGCCTCTGTCCGACTCCCCTGCCGCGGTGTCCGGACCACGATGTCCGGACATCTGGTGCACGGGTGCCGGCGCATGTGCGGTTATATTTGAGCAGAATCTCTGTCACTCTAAGTTACTCGAAGTTCAGTCAGATGTGCAAAGAGAAATCAGCTATTGGAATAGGCAATGACGCTTCCTTCATCAGGTGGACAGATAGCAGATATTGAGTCGGTAGAAACTCTACCGTTACTCGGGAAGGAGGAGATTCCGAGCATACATGATGAATTTAGAATAATTCTGCGGAATGCACTGCCGCTAATCGCTACTTTTTTCCTGCAAGGCTCCATTTTGTCCATGCCTCTAATATTTGTGGGAAGGCTTGGTCCTCTGCAATTGGGGGGAGTCGCCATGGCTAATATCACTGTCACAGTATGCCTTGCTGTTTTCTTGGGGCTAAGTACTTCCTTGGACACCCTCTGTCCTCAGGCATATGGAGCTAAGAAATTTGAACTTGTGGGGCTTTACTTCCAAAGGAGTGTCATTTTATCGGTTCTAGTGGCACTGCCAATTATGCTGCTTTGGCTGCGCTCGGCCTATATACTGGTATGGTTTGTTGACGATCCCGATATTATAGCTATTGCTTCAAGGTACTTGAGATTGATGACACTTTCGATTCCTGGGTTTATCATTTTTGAATGCGGGAAAAGATACTTTCAAGCTCAAAACAATTTCACCACAGGCCAATATATCCTTTTTTTTTGCACACCGTTGAATGGAATTCTGAGCTACCTGATGGTATTACGGTATCGGTTTGGATATGTCGGGGCGTGCTACTCCCTTATTTTTACTTACAACCTAATGGGACTAATGACCTTAGTTTTCATTTATCTGAGCCACCGCAATGCACAGATCATCAATCCGGAACTTGATTGCTGGCATAAATTCTCAATGGAAATATTTCAAAATTGGGGTCCTATGATACGACTATCTGCCCCCGCTGTTATAATGATAGAATCTGAATTTATCGCCTTCGAATTATTATCCTTTCTCTCTGTAAGATTTGGGACGACAGCTCTGGCCGCTCAGTCAATTGCATCAACCATCGAATCTTTCTTTTTCCAAATCCCATTCTCAGTGGGTGTTGCTGCATCCAATAGAATTGCATTCCACATTGGACAGGGGAAAGTCAGCAGTTGTAAAATCGCCACAAAATGCACACTGCTTTACTTTGGCTCTATTTTGAGCTTCGTCAATTTTACCTTGTTGACACTTTTAAAATACCCCATAAGTAGGCTTTTTACTGACGATCCAGGGGTAATAAGTTCAGCGGTTGGTATATTGGTTATCGTGGGCATAAACCAGTTTTGGGATGTTTACAACGTCCTTGGTGCTGCCTGTTTGAGGGCTCAAGGTCGACAAAAGATCGGGGGGTACCTAAGTATTTTTGCTTACTATCTGATTGGTATGCCAATTGCATCGGTGCTTGGATTCAAATTGCGGCTGGAAGTGCGCGGGTTTTGGATTGGACTTGGCCTCGGAATATTCATCTTGGCGGCCAGTGAGTTATTTTGCGTGTGCAATTCAGATTGGAAAAAGATAATCAAGAGCGTCAGGAAAATGCATGACAAATAAAAATATTCATATGTTGATAGAATTAATATTAGAATACTTGATAAATTATTATATATCGTAAGTAAATGAATGTTTAGTTTGGCTGTAGCAGAAAGTTCTAATACGGCAGTTTATTAATTGTAACCATCTTCATAGTTGGTTTTTAAAAGTTGTAAAACGCGCGAATGCAACATGGTAACGATTAAAATTTCAAATATTAGTTAAAATTGAAAATGGTTATCAATATATGGAATCTAATTGCGTGTGGTTAAACGAATGACTATCATAATTTTAACTGGTTAATTACCAGCTCGCAGGTATCGAAAGAATCACTAGATTCTTTGTTGATCGTAAGAACGAAAATGGGGACGCTATAAAGAATGAACGTTGTTGAGACTGATCCTCAAAATTTATTCCAGGATCAGCTTATTTCTTTGATTTCTTACCCTTCTTTGCTTTTGGTTTTGGGGTAGAAACTGCAGTTTCACCAGAGTTTCTTGCAGAAGCAATACTGTTCATGGTCTTTTCGGAAGGTAGAGGCTGGAATTGAGCACTTTGTTCATTTAGTCCCAATCTTTCAAGACCAATGTAGCCTGCTAATGAAACAAACATACATGGCATGACACCCAACAATAGAATGTCAAGGATACCATACCAGACAGACTCGGAATCTGGTTGAATAACGTTACCACCTTCACATAGACCGAAACAGATTGGGTAGATCAACCAAAGAAACATAATAATGCCGTAAAACCAGTTGAAAATGTCGTAAACATCCTTACCAATGCTTGAAACCAAGTTCTTGGTGGTAGTCATAACACTAATGCTACAGATGACAATGGCAGCGGTACCAATACTAAAGTAACCCCACTTATAGGTAGAGTAAACACAACCGGAAATCAAAAAGCAGACAGAGAAGATTTCAGCAACACCAACGTTGAAAGCAATTTGCCATTTTGGAGTTTTACCTAATAGAGAAGCCTGGACAATTGGCCATGGGAGAGCCATGAACCAACCAATCTTTCTGGAGTAAAAGACTTGTCTAGTACCAGGATGATCAGTTTGAGTCGATGTTTTAACATGATTGTATTTGGCATGCACTGGAATCCAACCCAAGTCGGAGGCCATGGTGAAGTAGTTGATAGCCATAAACATAACTGGGGCAATAGCTGTACAGTACACTATTCTTTCATTGGCAGGCTTTCTAAACATCAAGCCAATCAATACCATAGCCATTAATAAGAAAACACAAAATGCAGCCCATAACCAATCGGAACCACGGTTAGTAATGTGGAAGTCAGCGCCGACTGGAGGGTTGATTTTCATGGCCTGGTTACCACCTCTTTTGAATAGTTCAACGTATTCTGTCATTAGAGAAATATAATATTGGAAAGTGAAATTATAATCGAATGAATAATAGAAATAAAGTGAAAAGAATTAATTAATAATTAAGTATTAGTTTTGGTTTTGATTTTTCCTTTATTAATCTATTATTAAAATTGATAACTCTATTAATACTGTGATTATGCAACAGATAAGTTACAAGAACTTAGACTATTTGAAGATAGGTTGACATCGAGTATTTATACGTTTTAATGTAATAGGAAAGAGAGTAACATTTTTTGGCCCTCCATCCGATTTGAATCAAAACTCACTCACATCACCTATGTCCTAATCCTACATACCCGATTCCTATCCATTATTTGTTTGTGCATTACCTCAAACAGTGAAATGGTCGTTCAACAAATCCATCAATAACTCAAGACTAAGGATCCTTACAGTAACACCCTTTGTCTCAACGTGAAAAGTTTTTTGATTTTATTTAGCTCATTTCTACTAGAAAATAATGAAGACTGAATCAGACGGTCTTTGAGCTCAAGATGTGTTACCCAATTTGGTTAATTAGGTTTTCTGCTTCCAAGAAAATTTACAATACCCGTTACATAACTCGCTGACAAGAAGCTCTGCAACATTGGGTTGAATAAGGAGGTTTGATTGATACCTATTGCGGAATAGTTCCATCGTAAATTAGCTTCTTGTTTTCCTTTTGCCGATTATAATTATTAGTTTTTCTCTCTTGGCTCACTTTTGCATTTAGAGACGTTTTATTCCCTCACCTGCGTCAAATTTTATTGACGTCGAAAATTTTTTGTGAAATGAGATGAGATGACAGATTTCCCGGCCAGAAGGCATCGTGTCGTATATACACGTATCTGCCTTACACATTTATGCTGTAGGAATAAACGCCGTTGGCCTTTCGGTGTAAATATCATGGCCCGGAGTAAGCTCATCACAACAGAAGAGAAGAATATTTAGAAAATGATACTATACCCGCCACCCCTTGTATTTCCCTTCTTGGAATATCTATCTACAACTACCATGAATATTAGCAAGACTTGCGATGTCAAACCGGATGCTTGACGAACAGTGGATTACAAATTCACTCGGTAACATAGAGCTGACAACCCGGACATCTCTCGAACGTTCTATTAGATGCCGACTTTCATTCTGCTTAACTACCAAGTTTACGACATGCGTAATGCTGCTTCCACTGGAAGATCTTATTGAGAGATTTAATGTCAATTCAAAAAGGTCCTACATCATTTCCTTTTCCATGCGATTACCTTTTGAGTAAATAATTACTCAACAAGTAACCACCCACATCTTGCGCGGTTTACCCGGAGTGGTATCTACTAGCAAGATCCAAGGCTCGGGGAAGGGCATTTATATGAAAGCAGCTTGTAATCGAAGAAAAACCTGTCTGGACTGAAACAGAGAATACACGGCTCTGAAATGAACGCTCGTAAAGCTAGCTCCGCTGATTTCAGGGAACTGAAACCCTTCTACCACGTTCCCGACGCAAGGCTGTCCGAGGGCATTACCTATGTCAAGGAAACTGGCACGCTGGTTTGGGTCGACATATATAAGGGATTGATACATAAAATAGAAGATCTCTCCAGATTGGAAGATTCATATGACGCTATTCAGATATCCCCAGAGACATATGACGAGGGGGCACTTCTGGCACACCCAGATCGGGATTGCAAGGAGTCGGTGGGTGCGATTTTTCCTATAGTCAACAAAGATAATGTGATTAACGACTTATTATTCGCATCGAAATTTGGCATCGGCAAGACGAGTTTCAACGGGAAGAAATGGGAATATGTGATCTTGTATAGCTCCTGCTCTCAGATTCCACAGCAGAGATCCCTGAGACTGAGGTCGAACGATGGTAATGTCTCGCCATGTGGTAAATACCTTCTTGTGGGACTGATGAACGACTTCCCATACGACGTCACTGACGAAGGTTGCATCGTTCGTGTGTCCCTGAATCACCCTAGAAAGGTGGAAATGTTTTGGGACCATATCAAGATTCCAAATGCAATCCATTGGGATCCGAATGGAGAGTACACCTACGTTACAGATTCGCTTGAGTTCATCATTTGGAGAATTGATAACAATACAAACGAAAAATTGAAATTAATAGACGTCAAGAAACACAACCCAGGTGTCGACTCGCCGGAGCCGGATGGCAGCGCCATCAACCCCGCGTCGAACAATCTTTTCGTTGCGGTTTGGTCAACCAACAAAATTCAAGAGTACTCACTTCAGACAGGAGTATTACTCGCAGAATACATCTTGCCGAAGTCTACCCCAAGAGTATCTTGTTGCGCCATTGTAGGGGCGGATTTATACGTGACAACTGCAAATGGCAAGACGCCAAATGGTCCAGAGAGCACGGTTGATACGATCGGCGGCTGTATCTACAAAATACCCAATATAATACATCCCCCTTTAGATGAGTCTTCTAAGCAACAGCCCCTGTTTGAGAACTGATGTGTGGTGCCTTGGGGGGTGATTATGTAACGTATTACCAAACCATATATCATATAAGTAAACCGAAAATTTCGCTATACTTACCCGCCATTGATGTGATTTTTAACACACACTTCGTGCGAAGAAACGCCCGCACAACCCCCTTCCCCAAAAGAGGATACACGATTTGTCAAGCTGAGTAAAAACAAACAGTAATTTTTCATGGCCGCTAGGCTGCAGCATGCCAAAGCCTTTTGTTTATGGCAGTCCCTGCTGTTCTGCAACGTATCGCCCCTAATCGCTGAACAAAATAACAAGACTCTTCGTTGGTTTATTTCAAGTTTATAAACATATATAAAGTTTAGAAAACTTGAAGATAGTCATTAGAATCATCATAGTCCTAATCTGAACCAATTCAACTCAATTCTATTCAATTGATTTAACATAACAAAAAATGGCCCCAAAAGTTGCTATCATAATTTACACCCTTTACGGACACACTGCTATCTTGGCTGAAGCTGAAAAGAAGGGTGTCGAATCCGCTGGTGGTGCCGCTGACATTTTCCAAGTCCCAGAAACATTATCCGCAGAGGTTGTTAAAGCTCTAGGCGGCCAACCTAAACCTGACTATCCATTGGCTACAAGAGAAGTTTTGGAAGAGTACGATGCTTTCCTGTTTGGTATCCCTACTCGTTACGGTAATGCTTCCGCCCAATTCCGTTCTTTCTGGGATGCCACTGGTGGTCTATGGGCTAAGGGTGCCTTGCACGGCAAGCCTGCCGGCATGTTTGTCTCGACCGGGACAGGTGGTGGTAACGAAGCTACCATAATCAATAATTTGTCGACTTTGGTCCATCACGGTATGATCTTCATCCCATTGGGTTACAAAAACGCCTTCAATGAGTTGAGTAATGTCAACGAGCCTCACGGTGGTTCTGCCTGGGGTGCAGGTACCCTTGCCGCAGCCGACGGTTCAAGACAGCCCTCTGAATTGGAATTGAATGTCCATGAGATTCAAGGTAGAACTTTCTTCGAAACAATTCAAAAGTTTTAAGTAACTAGATAAACGCTTTTATACCTTTATATTCGGCAATCTTATTGAGAACATTGCAGTCTTTTCTATTCGGCCCAGATAGTGGGTACAGGTAATATATGGCGGTTCTGGAATAACGGGTGCGATACAATGAGTGACTATGATCTCTTCAAAAAGTTTCGAGCCAGGTGTACAAACGAGGATACTAATTCACCGTAAGTGTCGTAATGAGTATGCGAGGAAGAATCGCCGTACGTTCGTAGTATTCCCTGCGGGTTTCACGCATGCCTCTTCATGGAAGTGGAACACAATCAACAGGGATTCTTCACCGTGTTTAGAAAGTTTTCATTTCGCCACAACGACATTCGCTGCATTATCCTTGGATTGCCATAAATAGCATATAGAAGAGTTACCTAATTTAGCCTCAGGACCTCATTTGTCATTATTATACACAAACATTTCATTTATTGGTCTTGTGCCATCCTTTTCCATCTGGTTTTCTGCACATTCTCTAAGTTCCTTCATGTATTTTAAACAGTTTTCATTTATCGTTCTTGTTTCCATGTTGTCCCTTATGCAAGACTCATACATTTTCATATGATCACCACACTTCTCCATGACCCTTCGGACACTGGGAACGTTATCTTTTATACACTTGGAAAGGTCCCTTTGTCTGTATTGACACTGCGATGGATCTTCATGGTTTTGACTGATGCATTTGTGATAACTCATGAATTGCTGAGGGCAATGGGCGGCCACATCTTCCATGATCAACTGATCTAAGAAGTTGGACATCTTGGTTGTGATGTTCCTGCGACCCTCGTAAATGTTCCTTCTTTCCCTGCGATTCAGCCTAAATATACTAAAATTTTGTGAATCAAGAAGCGATATGTTCCACTCACCTAAAATTTAGCAATAGGGAAAAAGGAAGCATACATGAATACTCTCTTTTTGCAATATCAATTTGGTGATATTAGTGATAGTATACTATGTAGAATTGCAAGGCAATCGGAGTTCCAAAAATTGCTAGAATGTACAGCTCCTAATTGCTACAAATATGCAAAGGGTACAAAGAATGTCAGTGGAGTTAGCTGTCTTGAAATGGACAATACTGGACAACATTTATTGGGAAGTGGGGTGGATGGTTCGGTCAGTATTTGGTCGTTGGATGACAAGGTAGACAATATTCAAAATGCGCTATGTTGTAAGAGATTGAACTTTCGTTCAAGAAGTTCCATGATAGAAGAGGCATCGCCTTCAAAGAAAAGGGCAAAGACCCTTTCACCATCGCCTAGAATGGTTCATAGTTTCGAGACAAGAAAGAATAAATACAGGATGTATCGACAATCCTCCGACTTGACTAAACTTGCAGACCATGAAGAGGTAGACGCTTCAACTAACAAGGGCCATCAGTTTGGTATAACCACTTTAAAATGGTACGGTAAAGACAATGGAATGTTTTTCACGGGCTCCAACGACTCTAAAGTCAAATTATGGGACACGAATAAGTTTGAGGCTGTACAAGAGATCAGTTTAGATTATCGTATAAATCAACTTGACACAGATAATGACGGAACATATATTGTTGTAGCGAGTGAGGATTATTACCCCCGCATAATAGACCTGAAAAACGTTCTCAGTGCCGGAATAACAAATTTGTCTGCCGGTAAAATGGACAGTGAGATTTTATGCTGCAAAATAAACCCTATAAAAACGCACGTTGTTGCCACGGGGGATTCTCAAGGTAGTGTGAAGCTGTGGGATCTGAGGATGAGAAACCGACTGCTGTTGGAACTCTCTCACGCAGACTCCCTGCGAGCACACTTGAAAAATTGCAATGACCTCTGTTGGAACTCAGACGGCACTGAATTAGCTTCTATCGCTACAGATGGGAGATGCTACATGTGGTCCCCGTTCACCACCTCGATCGAACGTAGACAGATGGGTTCCATGGATATGATGAGGAATAGGAGCAAAAAGAGGGTTTCGCAGCGGCTGCTCCGTTTTGACGACTACCTCGTGTGCAATACTGATCATGGAGAGATCCAAATCTATGAAACCGTCGAAGGGAAGCTGTACAGCAAGATAGACCATCCTATATCGCAGCATACCGACAAGTTCACCCATTTTTTCACGGGGATGGCCATGCAGCAAAATCTTACAAATTCAAGGGGTCTGCGACTCTACCTAGGTACCCCAGGTATAAGTAACGCTGAAATAAAGTCCAGCGGTTGTATATATGAATATATGTAGCACATGCATAAAAAACGGTTACCCTCTTTCGTGCCATCTCTTTCACGATTTTCGCGGCCAGGCCAAAATTAGCCCGGGGGGATGATCGAGATTAATCACAAGCTGTAGAGTTGAAAATCAGGGAATACCCCCTTCGTACAATACACAAACGTTTAAGAGGTCATTGAAAGGTATTCCATACATTGTTCATTCTTCGGAGGCAAGAGTCGAAGTCTAACTTTATATCTTCGAAGTACATTAACCTTCATCTCTGGATATTTTGGTTTGGTCCCTTAGTTTTTGGGTCATTCATTCATAGACAAAGAGCATTTCCTGAGAAATATTCGCCATTGAAGGAAAGAATAATTGGTTGATATTGCTTCACATATCCTAATTTCACACTGGTGAACCGCCGACGAGATATTACGATTATCTGAAGTTGCTATACTACTAATTTTACTGTTTTGCTGCCTGGTTAATTCAAGCGACTATTCGTTGGACGGCACAAACAGAAGCAGGTACTATTAGAAAATAAGAAAAGCATAATATAGTTTTAGGAGTAGAGTTCCTTTACCGATTAGTGCTGAAGAACTTCTGATCCTTATTGTGTTCTTTCAAGAAATACGGTAGCCATAAATATCTGAGTTCGATATAAGTGCTGATTCGTCTCACAATATATTATGCCAACTAATTTAGCGGCATATTTTGCTGAACAGAGTCAAAAGCAAAATCCAAACGACAACGTTTTACCAAAAAATGATAAATCAAGGCAAGTAGACAACAACGCCGATAATAGTGACATGGGTCCCTCCATATCTATGGCTTTGCACGCAGATGATGACGATAGCTTTCAAAAATCTACATTCAATTTGAAAAGAACAAGGTCCATGGGGCTCTTCGATGATTATATAGATCCTACGAAGAAGCTACTGGGCAAAGGGGATGTCAAGATTGACGCAGCAGACAAAGATACCACTGCAAATACAAGTACCGGGCCCGGCACAGAAAATTATGATGATGACATTAAAAAAGAAAACGAAAATTACAATGACGATGACAATGAAGAATACGACGACGCTGATGATTATAACTCTGATGATAGCAGTAGCTTGGATAGTGATGACGACGGAGTAAGGCATGCCGATAATGCTGACGATGACTATGGAAGTGGAAACGAAGATCTCCAGAGATATGAAAGTTATCATCGGGAGAGTTCTCCCACGCCCTCAGTGTCGCCACCTCCAGCTGATAACGATAATTTTTTACTACCTCAAGATGACAATGATCTCTTTAGAGAGCCAGAGAGACACGTAGATTATTTATCTCATGAGTGGAATGAATCAGAAATATCAAATTCTTGGAAATACATTATTTTAAAAAAAAAGAAGAAGAATGAGGATCTAGTCAACGCTGCCAGATTAGAAAATGCTTCTTGGAGAACTTGGGCAAAAGCGCGAAACCATCTGAAAACAGTATCGCCAGAAGCGGTAAATTGGTCCAAAGATTCAGATGTAACTTGGTTGTATGGGCCTGTCGTCTGTGGAAATGACACTGGCGAAGGTGGAAATGTAGAGTTGGGCTACGGTTCAGATGACGAAACGTCAAAGAGATTGACCACCACTTCTACTAAAAAGAAAAAATCCAAGTCGCTGACTTCTGCAGCACCAAGGCCCATATTGAAGAAAAGAAGTGTCACGGAAATTATCGAGGAGAATTCCATATGGAAATTGAATGAAGCTAGGAAACATATGAATGATATTAGATACGCTTCTGGGAAATACGATCGTGATGATTACGACGATTATGATGCGTTGGCCGCCAAGGTCAATGCCCAATATTATCAATCTTCGAAAGATCATGATCGTGCTTCTGATGACAATGATCAGAAAAATGGCATGACTGATGTGGCCAACTCGCAATCACAAGACACAGATTCCGCTCCTAGTTCTGACGATCACAAAGTACCGTATCATGCAGAGAGTAATGATAAGCAAGGGACCGTTTCCTTGGAGCAACCTATAAAAAGCGAAAATGAGCATGTTGATCAAAATCAAGACAAGGCAAGTGCAGCATTATCTGGCATATTGAGTTCGTCAAATTATAAAAAAAGTGATACCGACTGTGCCCAAACTCCGAAGAATAGGCATATTCATTTCAATGACCGTGTTGAACAATGTATGGCAATTGGACGTACATTTTCGAACAGCGACACTAGTGACATTGAGGAAGATGAGGATGAGGAACAATCTGATGGATTCTTGAAATCTGATGAAGGTTCAAGATCAGAAGAAACGATGCATGTTGAAAATAGGTCAGATTCTTCTTCGGATGAAGGTGATGAGGATGAAGATGAGGATGAAGATGAGGATAACGCTGGTCTTTTTATTAACCCAACAATGTCTAGAAGAGCAGATTCTAATTCGCATTATTCGGTAACTGATACTTCCTCGCAGAGTTCAGCCCAGTCGAAACTTTCGATCAACCCAATAATCAAACTATTGCCTGCGACAACTCTTAACTACGGATCCGATGATGAGGCATCTGACAACAGTGATTTTAATGGTAGTTATGGTAATGCTGTATCTCATAATGTTAACACATACCGGGGTTACGACTACATGTATGACTATAATTCCGTTTATACTGGCGATACTTCCAGTTTCTTGCCGGTCGATAATTGTGATGTTGTGGACCTCCCTGAAGGACTCAGTTTGCATGGTGCTATGGCATCCGATAACGCTTCGAACTATGAGCTTAACCATCCAGTGGCATCTTCGCCCGGCAGCAATGTTTCAAGAGAAAACACGAATGAAAATCGAAACACTCTCTCTCATGACGCTGAATCAGACTCAATGGATAGTGGGGACCAGTTCATTGAAAATTCCCTTAACCAGAGCAGTGACGACGATGGTGCGGATGAGAAGGATGAAGACGAGGACGGTATAGGATTGAAGAGAACCGTTTCGTTTGGGAAAAATACCATTTCGAATTCTTTGCGAGACTTAACGAAAACATCGGGAGTGGATTCTGCTAAGCCGGTAACCTCAGCAAGAAGTTTCATATCGGGTCAGCCTCTTGTATCCCCAGAAGTTTCTAGCGTCGTTAAGAATAGTTCCGATGAAACTTCGGATCCTGCATTTTCTTCGGCAACAACCTCTCCCCCACAAACCAAACCAAAATTTTTAAAAAGGAATTCTTCTTCATCCAATTTCATCTTTGATTCAGATAGTGATGGGAATAGTGATGCTGAAGAAGTTAAAACAGGTCACACAGGTAATGGCAGCGCACAACTGCGATATAACAAGAAAGGAAATGACGCGACAAGAGATCTAACACACAACACTTCTCTGCCAATCCGGACAGACAGTAATAAAGGAGTACCTCCTCATAGCACAACCATAACTCCAGGTTTTCCATCCACCGTGTCATCCTCTTCACCAACAGCATCAGATTTGAGTAAGAGGTTTAAAATTAAAAAAGCATGTCCCGTTGCGGAGGTAGGAGCTAGTGATGTTGCGATATCAGGTAGTTTCTCTCCCATGTATGGATCGGTCAAGTCGATTGCATCGGATAACGGTATAACAGAGAAAAATACCGCCAAAGATTTTCGTGAAATGAATAAGAATTTGGAAACATACCACATCGATGAAAATAAAAATGATAATCATCTTACCAATGTAAATATTAATGGAGGATCAAACGAAAGTGTGCAAAAAATGATGCAGAATGCAAGAGATATTGCACAAAAATACTTGCATTCATGGAAAAGGACAGACGGGAAACAGAAGGGTTGAGAATAGCAATTTGCAGCCAATGGGGGGAGAGTATTCTTGAATTTCTACAATGTTGTATACAGGAAGGCCTTATTCCACATCAGAATGTGAAGTACGCATTTTTCGGTATTTTTTAGTATTTCATAGCATAGTTATTCAATCGACTCTACAAAAAAAAAGGCAACTTAGATGTGTAGCGAAATCTTCAAAGCCATCTATGTATGTAGTCGAGTCGATAGTTCTCTTGAAATGTTTCCAATTACTGTACCTGAAAGAACTATAATCGAACTCTTCCGTGCAAGACGATTCCCGGAAAGAGCGCCTTGGAAACTAACGAATATTAAATCCTACTTACAGTGAATGACAAGTTCGCTACGCTAAATCGATCAGGAGGGAGGTCTCCCGCATTAAAAAAAATACATTGGTGCCCTTCAATTTCGATCCTAATGGTGGAAATGTCCAATAATGGAACAGAAAATGGTAAGAAGAAGCTAGCGAACTTCTCAGCGAGCAGCCCTACTGAAGTACCCTTTGAAGGCGCGCCTAAAATAATAACCACAGATACGCCGCCTAAGTCAACTGCAAGCCCGTCGATAGATGACACCACATCCCTAAACGATGATTTAGCCAGTATATCAGGTAGTAACAGATTGCCCAACTCCTCCCGCATGAGTATGGATTCCTATTCCTTACGGCCCAGCTTTGAATCTTCTATAACAGGGCGACATAATCGATCTTTTGGATTTGATAACGAGATTCATAGTGGCTCAGTTGAATTCTCCCCATTAGGTAACAATTCAATTTATGAAATTGTCATGAACACTAGAAGAAGGAATTGGCTGGCATACCCTACAGTGAATGATATTCCGCCTGTTGTTCTTTCTACCACTTCGATTGACCCCTCTTGTAAGAAAGTGGTAAGCGATTATGTTAATGGAATCAAACAGGAATCTTCAGTTTTTGAAAGCACAAACAATTTGAGGAGTATGACTCGAATGGAACAACTGAAACAGCTAGAGAAGTACGAGAAATCGGCACCGGATGTAATGAGTGATGAATTTAACCTTGAAGGAGGAAACAAGTTCAATCAACTAGAGAGCGTGAAAGAGCTGGAAGAAGTCCCATCATTTTATTTCGAGAAAGATTTTCAGTTGGATAATCCACGTACATTTCATCGTGTAATAGAGGAAATTGATTTGCATTTAAACAAGTTGAGTTTGGATGATCAACCACAAAGAGATGATGCATACGTTGATCTGAAGGACAAGCTAAACTATTACCTTGACGCCGTGGAGGGTTTACTGGTAGGCGAAATATCTAAGTCTTCGCACAAGTTTTTCCATGCACTGCGAGATGTTGATGCAATACAACACAAGGCCGAGAGTACGGTGGCAGAAATCGATAAATTAGCGGAGACTATTGAGTATATTGATAGAGAAAGAATTCAAAAAAGAATCGCAACTTTACAAAAGATTTTCAAAAGGAAAAACGTGCAGCGGTTAGAACAAGGCCTACTTCAGGTTAAGCAAGTCCTAACAAGAACTCAAGAGTGCAAAGAGCAATATGAAAATGAAATTGAAAAATACGAAGAATGCCTCGATTTGATCCACTCCATCGATTGCTTGATTAAAGGGGATGACTCAACTGATCCAACGATACAAGGCTGGGTTAGCGACTGGCCCTATAAGCTTGTCGATTTGAAGTCCGTTCCTGCATTAACAGAGACAAGAGAATTTTTGACCAACATGAGAATTGAAATCGGAGGTAATTTTTCTCTCAAACTGTGCAACATATTGTTGGAGGACTTGAAAAAGTACTGTGCATCGATAAGTGCCAATGAAACCTTAAGTAGATTACAAAACATGACCAGAGATAAGCGCTTTTTGAAGACGGAACCTGATTTAGATGCTTCTGTGACCGCCTTGATCCATCAGCTTTGTAGATGTGATGAATTAGTAAGTGCCTTTAGCCTCTATCAGGATAAATTTATTGCACAAGTTAAATCGATAATCAAGACTAATTTACCTCGGGAACGTAACCAATTGAGTTCGGATAGTCAATACTCAGTTGATTTGCAATCACAGCAAGCTGTCAGCAGTGGTTCTAAAGTTTCTCGTTTAATTAAGGAGCAAACTCCAGTTGAATTTCAAGAAATGTTGGTCAATACCTTTACTCATACAACTGAAGCCTTGAGAAGACTTTATAGACACCAAAAATTGTTGTTGGATGTTTCATTGAGTGAAATTACTTCAAATAAACAATTACCTTCAAATGAACAAGATATGATATCTCAATTAGATATTCGAACTGGGATCGATGAGTCCATCAGAATTGTGCAACTCCGAATGGGTAAGATAATAGCTGTCAGAAGAGACTCCACATCGTCTTTACGATTTGATCACTTCTTAAAGCTATATTCAATCTGCGTTCTCTTCATTCAAGAATGCGAAGCAATAAGCGGTGAATTTCTGACCAAATATTTAAGCGATGCGCTAGCTGGACAGATAAAGAATTTCATGTTTTCACTGAAAAACAAGAACATCAGAACAATTCAGAATAAAATTGAATCCGAAAATTGGACGCCTTACATCGTAAATTCTTCTGTTCAGAAAGATGTTAATGATATCGTTTCTAGCATGGATTTGGATCCATTAGACTGGGTAAAGTACTCAGATCTTGTAAATCAAGAAACAGATGGAATTCCAATGGATGAGTCGAACTCGGATAGCGAAACTAGTAATGAGAGCAGAGCAAACAATGTAGGCCACAGAAAATCAGTTGTTGTCGGAGATAAAACGTTTGTCGCAAGCGACTCCTTACTCTCCTGCATCGGTATCATCAAAGAACTATTGATATTGTCGACGAACTTACCCGTAATGTATTTATCAGAGTTTGAAAAGATGTCCTACGAATTGCTGAAGAGTTTTAATAGCTTTGCTATGGGATCCGCCACTCAAAACGGTAGGTCCTTGTCAAAATCTGGAAAAAACCTCTCCATCATGGGAGAGTCCATTGATTGCTTGGCCGAGTTTATAGTGATAGTCCAAAGATATTACAGAAGGTTATCAAGCTTCAGTAGGGACTTCACGCCAGTGGATCAAGCCAGTTACTCTCAGCTGTCGCAACAGTATCAGGCCTCGGCCGAAAAAATCTACCTTGCCAATGCACCTCCCCCGCCCATATAAATAGACCCATCACATAGAGATATAACGCACTAGCAACCTGCCTACGATTACAAACTCTCGAACATGCTATGCAGTTGATCATATATATGTTATCACTAACGTTACCCTACCCGGATATCTTTTTTTTTGCGCCAGGCGCAGGAGGCAAAAACTTCAACAAAGTTTGAAATAAACAAGAACAACACAAAGTTATGAGGGTAACACGTTTTCATCACTTTCAGCTAAAGTTGAAGGATCATAGAAGGTCTTCAAGCTACTCGGTTTACCCTGACAACACGTTACAGAGTGTTTATTTATATTTGTGAAGGAGAAGAAGAGCTATTGTTAGTGTTTGAAGGCTATAAGGATTGATACTGTTATACCCCTCTTTGCTATTCGTGATATTATTGTCTATTAGAAAATAGCGAATTTTTTTTTGATCATTACTTTGTTCTAAGATTGTTGTTGTGATGCCAAGAGATCGAGTAAAACACCGCTCGGAGGATCAATCACACCTCCATCATGAAGCTAGCGAACCCGACCATGAATCTGTAGAAGAAGCTGTGTTTAAATATGTTGGTGTTGGACTGCAGGATGATGACGACCCGAAAGATAGAAAATCTTATGATGAAAGAAAAGACGATAGCGGTGCGGACAATAAGGGAAATGATGGAGGCCATGGACAGGAAATGGAGTGGCTATTTAGAAATGCGCAAGACGACAATTCTAATCCTCATAATGGCTCCAATCGTGAACCCCAATCTGTGGCGCTAGCAGCCGTTGCCGCCGCATATGCGTCAAGTAGGAAAAGAAGGGGAGAGGATGATGAAGATCATCACGAACATCGCACAGGGTCTATTTCTGGCTCTGGCGTGGGTGAAAATTCACGCAAGCAGAAGGGAAGATCAAAGCACAAAAAGGCAAAATCGCAGTTAGCTGTTGATCCGGAACTAGCTACCCTTGATGATACAGACGTTACCGAGCATGACCAGTTGGTAAGAAAGGCTATTATCGACACCAACTCGATTGCTCAGCACCCAGATTTTCAACAATACCTTAATACTGACCATGAAACTCACAAATTGAAAGGTGTTTCGACATCAAAAGATAAATCTTTATCGTCAGAAGGTGACGATGATGATGAGGATGAAGACTCAAAAGCTGCTACGGACAGATCGAATATGATGCACCATAATGATGATGATCTAAGTGATGTGACTAAACAATATTCTGAACTACAAAAACAGGATACTATGGAAAATCCCTCCATGAAATCTCTGCAAAAGAAAGACTACCGTGAAGTTTTACCAAAAGTTATGTCATCATCTGAGATTTCAGTGGATACGGATGTCTCTCACTTGATTCAATCTGCTGCATCTAAAGCTTCAGAGATTATTGGTACAACTGCACAATCGAGCGGCAAGTCATTCGACGGTTCCGAAGAGGCGGCCTTGGAACAGTTCATTACAGAGTATCAAACTATCAAGAATTTAAACAGGCAACAAATATGTGAAAGAATTTGGAGTAATGAACGTCGTAAGGATGATTTTTGGAGTAACATTTGTAAAGTTTTGCCCTACAGGACGAGATCCTCTATCTATAAGCACGTCCGCCGGAAGTATCATATATTTGAACAACGTGGTAAGTGGACCGCACAAGAAGATAGAGAATTGGCTCGCTTGTGTATCGAGAAAGAAGGACAATGGTCTGAAATTGGCAAAGCTCTAGGTAGAATGCCAGAAGATTGTCGAGATCGTTGGAGAAACTATGTCAAGTGTGGCTCGAATAGGGCGTCAAACAAATGGTCATTAGAGGAGGAAGAATTATTGAAAAGAGTTATCAGTGAAATGCTGGACGAAGCTCAACGATCTCATCAAGAAAGAGAATCGAATGATATCGTTCATGACAGTGACGATGAAGATGAGGACGACAAGAGAGGCAAGAATATGAAAAATAATGATAAACCGTCTTTTAAGGATGCTATCAATTGGACGGTCGTTAGTGAACGTATGGGAGGGACCAGGTCGCGTATCCAGTGTCGCTATAAGTGGAACAAATTAGTCAAGAAAGAAGCAATAGCTAAAATTCAATCTATTACTGAAACTGATAAGCGTTGGATATTGGAAAAATTAAGGGACTTAGGTTTCACAGAAGATTCGCAAGTCGACTGGGACGAATTAGCTACATTAAAGCCTGGCATAAAATGGACTGGAACCGAACTAAAGTTATGTTACGAAAGAATGAGAAGTGGAGTTAGATACTATAAACAAAAATCAATCAACGAAATTTCCAAGGAACTACTTGGTCTGTTAGATGGAACAATTCCATTAGAATCCAAAGCAAACTAAGGCTTGCTGAGTGGTTTCAACAGTTAGTTTATTCAAAATTGTATAATACTTATTTTAGGCTGATTCGGCTTTGTATTATTTTTCAAGAAAATCAAACACATAGTAGATGTTAAATTTTTATATCTAAACACATTATACAAAAATAATTAGTCTTGAATTTACAAATTCATTTAGAATTTGGTGAATTGCTTGTTAGACTTAGCAGCAGAGGAAACTTTTACGACGTTGAATCTAACAGTCTTGGAGATTGGTCTACATTGACCAACGGTAACGATGTCACCAACTTCGACACGGAAAGCTGGAGAGACGTGAACTGGGACGTTCTTGTGTCTTTTCTCGTATCTGTTGTACTTTGGAACGTAGTGCAAGTAATCTCTTCTGATGACGATAGTACGGTGCATCTTGGTGGAGACGACGGTACCAGTCAAGATCTTACCACGAATAGAAACCAAACCGGTGAATGGACATTTCTTGTCAATGTAAGAACCTTCGATGGCGGTTCTTGGGGTCTTGAAACCTAAACCAGCGTTTTTATACCATCTGTTAGCTCTCTTGGAGGTCTTTAACTTTGGGTTGTTAAAGATGTGAGGTTGCTGTAATATATTTAAGTTAGTAAAATGATCCGCAGATTGTGAAGATAGTTAGAGTCATATGGAAGTGGGCGTTGGTGATCTTAGGCCTCTGGTACCTCAACACTGAGGCATGTATCTTATTAACCACATGTATAGGGTTCTTGCACCATCAAACTTGACTGCGGGCATTCTGTCTTTGTTACATGGTTTCCCTCAATTCATGGTTTGCCCTTTTGTGCCCTTTTATGGCCCGGGTGAGTTTGTGGCTCTAGTCATAATCCTTTGCTGCTCTTCCTTGTCGAAACTAACACTTTAAACATTGGGAAATCTAATGCATACCTTTTGGAAAGCTCTTTCAGATTGAACGGTCAATTCAGTGGACATCTTTACGGTTTCTTACTATCCTCAAACTTCAAAAGATATTAATTAGGCCTTCTTCAAAATATAGCAAGCCTATAACTTGTTCGATAATGACATCTCGATTCTTTGAAAAGTTTGAGGTCTGCCATTACGCACTTACAGTATGGAGCGCTTAGTGAGGTCGTGGACAGTCCTTGCTCACCCGAAGACGAGGGCCGCCAGGCTCTCGCTAGGCAGAGAGCTGGCTACGTCGCTTCCTAGGAGAATCACCCAGGCCCGAGCACCCTGCCTAGCACGTCAAGATAGGCTCGCCAGTGTATTCCGTTTCTCCCTGCCAGCGTCAGAGTGGCTCGGGTGCGCTCCTACGCACGAAAGTCCGTCCAGTGATGTTAGCGCGCAATTGCGCGTTCGCCTGGACTACAGACTGTCCAAAAAAAAGGATAATTACTAAATGTGTGTGGGTGTGTTGAAAGTGTGAACAAGTTACGGTGTATGGATGTTGAAAGAGCAGTCGCCGAAGATAGCCGTTCTGTTTTGCCAGTCTTCGGCAAGTTATGGTAGGCGACGCATATGCAAAACTTATGCGCAACATTTGATTATGCGCACTATTTTGCAGGCGTGGCGTATTTCAGCATTCTCAGTGCCATTTAAGTTTTCTCTTTACGACGCTATGCACTGAAGCACTTGTATTTGAAACCGTCTCCGAAATTGTTAAGATATCTTGGCCGAGCCTTTAGTTGGGCATTACATTCGCCTCAGTTGCAATCTTGCAGATACGTGAACGAAATCCTGCCGCGAAACTGTTCAATATATGTCGTGTACAAGAATCTTTTGCGTGATTCAATGTTTCTAGGCCCTTTTCAAAGTTTCGAGCGCCAAGCTTAAATTATATTCTCTGCATAGAGCATTCTGTGGTCAAACTGCAGGCTAGAATGCACATCTAAATGGCATGAATCTTTACTCCGCGTCTTTCTTAGGCGAATGTTCTGCCCGCAGGGGACATGCGGGCAGCTTGCTCTGCCGAAGAAAAGTCGCAGGAACTCGGCGGCTAACGGCCGCCCCGGCAGCGCCCTGTTCGAACATTATGTTACCGGCACAAACAGAGTTAATGTAAGTTTATAAATGCCAAGCTAGGTAGCTTTCCGACTGCTGAAATCACGCACGTGCCATAAAGAAGTAAGGACGGAGACTTGTTCTTCAAGAACAATATGAATTCCCTCTGAGGTGGGCTCGAAACACAAAGAGAGAGTCACGAGATGGCGGGTTGCTTGGGGGCTGTTTCGACGTCTGCCGCTAATTCACCTCGAACATTTATTTCGCACTGATAATTCTTAATCAAGAACCATTGCCAAGAAACTTGCCCTGAGTCTCTCGGGAGATGCAACCTTCAGAGTAGCTGCAAAAACTGATCAAGGCGTATAAGAGCCGAAGGTACATCACTATCAATCGAAAAGAAAATTTGAGCAAGATACTTAGTACTTAGTGTTCTATCTATAATGGGGTGCAGTTGCGGCGCCTGAAGCCACGGTGCACCAAAAAAGACATTCGCGATACTCATTGAAACGAAAACTTTGACCCTAACTCCGGAAGAACCTAAGCTACAGAGTATGAATTGAAACCTTAGGTACTGTTGGATACTGTTAGTTACGTACAAGCGTGTCGATGAAGTCACAGCGGATAGCTGGCGTTGCGAAAATAAGTGAAACACTTGGTTCTCACAAGACAGCACTGATACCACAACCTAGCATGTGTCAAAAAAGTGCAACTGCCTGAAAATCTGTCTCGTTCTCCAGCGCCTCGAACGGTGCAACGAATATCATGTTCTGATGCTTATTGAGCATTACGTTGCAAGTGGCGGGACTTCCGGCCCCACAGAACGGAGGCCCAGCACCTTAAACTCACGTGCATCCCAATCCTACCGAGTTAAAATCTTACGTATATTATACATGTATAAGGCCCGGCGCATCCGCCGGTCGCATTTTCTCTCATGCGTTTACGAATTTTTGGCCTCCATTTGTACCTGAAAATTATCAAAGACATCTTTTGCTTGGAGCATTATGTCGAATATGAAAGTATGCCCCCCGTTGAACATCAGAGTTTTCTTCACCCCTCTGGCAAAGTCTAGAAACCTCTGAATAGCTAGTTTATCATCGTAGGTTTTACATTGCACCAGCTGCAAGGGAGTTGACTTTGCAACTTCTTTATATTCGGAGTGTTTAGGAATAATTTGTAGCTCAATAAACTTTTCAAGTTGAAAAATCAACTCCTCTGGGTCGTTTTCAAAATCGGCATAGCTTTTATTCAGTTCTTTTTCCAAGAGTTCTTTTGAGAAAATGTTCAATTCTTCGTAAAACTTCTCAAGGTAGTTGGACTCCTCAGGTAGTTGTCTATATTCATGCCTTGGTATACTGCTAGCAAAAGAACTTGACTTACCAATAAAATGAGATGGGGGAGGTATAATGACTCTGTGCGAAGTTGCCTTCGATAGTGCACATCTCGCAGTTGAAAATGAACGAACAACTGAATGAAGCATTTTTTTTAATCTATTGCTGAAACTGTTGAGCAGTGGGGTCTTGAAATGGTTACAGCTGGATGTATCACAGGCCTCGACATCTGTTGTCTTTTATATCGACATCTTATTGTAATGCACCCTTTTTTCAATGCGGCGGAACGCCTGGCAAAACACCTGGCATACATGGACTTGTACGACTTTGATGAAAATCCACCTGGAACTTGGCACTGGCTGGAAGTGAAAGCTCCTACTACTCGTCGAGCGTTCAGAAAGTTTTTGGGTTCCAAATTTCTTACTGCACCAACATCCTGTGGCAATAAATTTTTTCACAGCTATGGTATACACGCGTGGGCAGCCCTCGCAAAGTCACAGCTCCCGCTTTCTTGCATTCACATTACCGGAGGAAGCGTAGAGCTCGATTGTATGCCGTGGTTGATGGTTTTTGTGAGTGGCGTTGACCGCTGAGCTCACCCATCATCACATCGTAGGGAACGGACCTCGAGTTAGTGTCAAAAGACATTGAAAATTCCAGGATAGAGCGTAATTACTGTATTGGTATTTTCTTCAGAACATGGGTTTCCTTCATGCGTTTTTTATTTGTCAGCTCGAAATGACGAACTGAAATATGACCGCCCTTTTGTTCATAACGAATGTGGAATATTTCCGCAGGTAACGATAGAAATATATAAGGGGCTTGAACATTGAATATGATAAGGTCTTGTCGCTCAGCATTCTCAAGAGTACCAAGTAGAATAATGTCATCCTTCAACATTCCAGCAACTCAAAAAGTGGTGCTGATCAACGAGACCGGCGATCTTGATGTGATCAAATACCAAGATTATCCAGTTCCAAAGATTGGTGCCAATGATGTCTTAATTAAGAATAGGTACGCAGGTGTGAATTTCATTGAATCTTACTTTCGGAAAGGTATCTACCCTTCTGATAAACCATACATCTTAGGCAGAGAAGCTTCTGGGTATGTTGCTGCGAAAGGAGATCAGGTCACAAAGTTTGATGTTGGCGATCCCGTAGCGTATTTATCGAGCTCGACTTTTGCTCAATACACAAAATTCCCAGAAAATGGCAACATATTGAAGTTGCCAAAGGATAGCTCAGATAGGGAATTGAAATTGTATGCAGCTGCCCTTTTGCAAGGCCTTACCGCTTTAACTTTCATTGAAGAAGCTTATAAAGTCAAGAAAGATGACTATATTCTTGTCTACGCTGCTGCTGGTGGGGTTGGTCTAATCCTCGATCAACTGTTGAAAAGAAGAGGCGCTCATACGATAGCTGTCGTTTCCTCCGATGAAAAAGCTCTGTTGGCTAGGAAATATGGGGCTGAATTTACCATAAACTCTTCAAAAGAAGATGTGTTGACAAGAGTGAAAGAAATAACTAGCGGAAAGGGAGTTGATGCCGCATTTGACTCGGTTGGGAAGGATACTTTTGAGGTGACGTTGGCCTCTATTAAAAGAAAGGGTAGTTTTGTTTCTTATGGTAATGCATCCGGTCCAGTTCCACCTTTTGTTATCAGCAGGTTAACCGCTAAGAACATCAAACTCATGAGACCTCAATTATTTGGCTATTTGGCGGAACCGGGAGAGTGGGACCATTATACTACAGAACTGATTAAACTGATCAGCGACCAGGAAGACAAATTCGATATCAATGTCCATAAAACTTATGCTCTAAGTGATTACAAGAATGCTGCAAAGGACTTGGAAAGCAGGAAGACTACGGGTAAGCTATTGCTAGAAATACCATAAATTATGTTTAAACAATGCCTGTGCTTTTTCCATTCCATTCCTATTGACAAAATGAATCCTACATTCATCTTATTTACAACGGCGCCAGTCTTCTTCTGTTTGCTATTTTCTGTCCGAAACTCCCATTTATTTGAAGTACTTCTGGCAGTGCTTTTGGACGTCAGTTAGTTTTTGGCCAACTAAAAGTCACTAGAACTGGGCAGCCGACTTGCTGGGCCATTGAAGCCCTATTTTAACAGTAACCAACGTTCAAAAATACAAGTTTATAAGTTCTTTGATAGTTCCCAACTGGTTCTTGAGAGTTGGACAACTGTTCGTATTTAAGGCCAGCCGTCCTATCTTAACTAAGTGTAGAAATGGCTGTGTTTGCTATTAAGTTATTACTATTTTGCTCATTTTATTCATATAAGGGCTGAGATCAAAATTCACGGTATTATCATTCCCGATGGCAAACGTCAGTCACGGAGGCTCCAAGTGTCTGTGTTTATTGCCCTCCCCAGCGAGTTACAAGTTCGGCTTGATTAAACACCTGCGCGCCGGGCGCGTTTGCCCATTAGGCGCCTTGGCGCACAAAAGTCAAATTTGTGACAGTAAATAAATCAGATCATGGTGAATTTTTTGTTCTTCGAAGTGTGCTATTATTGAGAGATTGCCTTCTCTGCTAGCTGCTCAATCATATTTAACAGAATAAAAAAAATCATTTGCTATGAATAACTTGCTAAATCAGAAGGAAACTTCATCCAGGGTAGACAGTTTGCCTTCCGGCGCTACTAGTCGAAGGATAGCTCTTAAAATATGGTTTCATAATGCTTTACTCAGAGAAGAATATGATGATAATTTCAACAACGACGAATGTATTTCTGTGAGTGAAACAGATGATTTAAGTTTGGTACCATCATTCAAAAAAAGTCCAACAAGCTCGATCCCATCTGCAGAAACTTTCGAATCACCAGATGTTGAGAATGGTACAAAAAATGAAAAATCGGCTTCATATTTCAAAAGGCATAAATTAAGGCATTTAAAGAGTCGGCTTAAATCAAAATTTCATGGTTTCAAGCATAAAACAGGTGAAGATGACCTGATAGATTCGAAGGATAGAGGCGATCGAAAAGGGTCACTCGGTGAAGCTGTTGAATGGTATACCTTGTTCAGTGACTTGTCTAAGAATTTAGAGACCTTGTTTGAGATCGAAATGCGAAAAGAATTTGATGAGGGCTCTGATCTCTTTGAGAATTTTACCTTCTTGCATGACAAGGAGCATACTCAAAGGTTGCAGCCATCTCACAATACACAAAAGGAACTGGATGGGCTGAGTCCCCCAGCTGAAACTAAATGTGAGCAGTCGAAGAATTCAGTGAGAAAACGCCCATTTTCTGAAAATTTGGAGACGCAAAGTTCGAACACTAAAATTGAACAATTGTTACAAAGATCAGAGAGACGTCCATCAGAAAAAAAAGGGTGGGATTCTATCAAATTGGAGGTAGCATCGAAAGACCTTTCTGCGCGATCAAATTCTACTGGCAGTGAATCGGATTCGATTGAGAAAACACCCCCAATGTATCTTTCGAGGCCGCTAAATTCGAAATGCGATATTGAAAGTGGTTTGGATCTAGCAACTGATAGCTTAAAAAGAGCAAATGTCTTCGATGACAAAGCAAGTACTTGCAGGGAAAGTAGCCCTAAGACTAGTTCTCAGAGTGTTGAGTCACCGGAGTCCAATTCTTCTAATAGCGTAAAAGTATTCACGATCCCAACATTCAGGTCGAACAAAAAATCCACAAATATAACGTCGATGGTGAAGGAAATCGAAAGCACCAGGCTTAACGATAGGCAATTGTATCGGCTAGCTAAGACAGGATCTATTCGCGGTGAGAAACTGACATTTGTTAATAAGAAGTTTTACGATAACATGCCACAGGAATATAATGAGAGCGATAGTGATGCAGAGAGTGAAACAGAATGCGTTAATGGCCCACTTTCAGATGGGAAAGAAATGAAAAAAACAAAATATGAATCGAACGAAAAGTCGGGGGGTCGGGTTTCTTTTGATCGTTATTCATTCTTGGTAGTTTACAAACCGCCCAAGAAATTTCAGTCTTCTCAGATGCTTAAAAGTATATCAAATGACTCTCTTGAAGGGTCACAAAGTCTGAGAATTTCAAAACCGGTCTCCCATTTTGAATCAGTGCGTTCACCAGAACAATATGGAACAAGGTCGATTCTCAAGAGAAGACCTAATTCTAAAGAGCAGGAGGAAATAAAAAGGGCTGTCAATTGTGATAAGGTTGACGTAAATTCATTCCTGGATTACTTCGAAAAGTTTGAGAGCAGGAGACAATCAGAGGGTCCGAAGCTTGGAAAATTTAGAGAAAAGCAGTTGAATCACTATTATTCCCAAGTTTTTTTTCCTGAAGTCGTAGAAGATATTGCATATAATGACCATATTAGTGACGACTATACCAAGAGTAAGAAAGCTACTGAACTGAATATTGGACGAAAAATTAATGACCTGCAGTGCAGTGTTGTCCACTATATGTCCGAGGATAAGTCTTTCATCGAAAAATAGAAGTAAAATATAGTTTTTTTTGAAATTTCTCGCATATAGACATGTTTCAAATTAATCTATAATTGATTAAATCTTCTTTATATTTCGTTGGCAAAATTATAGATAGATAAATGAAAATTATTTAAAAATCCTATTTCTTCTTCTCTTTGTTAGAGGTGGAGTTTTTTGGCAATTCTTTGACGAATGGTAAAAATTCTGGTTCTCCAGGAATGTATTTCCTTAATACTTCTGGAACAACGAGACCATCTTCTGTTTGATAGTTTTCTAAAACACAGCATAAAGCTCTTTGGGTGGCACTCAAAGTAGAGTTCAAACAATGAACGTATTTCTTCTCTCTGTCACCCATTTTCTTTATACCACATCTAATCTCCAAGTTTCTAGATTGGTAGTCAGTACAGTTGGAACAGGAAACTAATTCTTTATACTCCTTTTGGTATGGAAACCAAGCTTCTAAGTCATATTTCTTTGCAGCAGCGTTATTTAGTTCACCTGACACGATACCGACAACACGGTAAGGTACCTTCAAGCTTTTGTAAAAGTCTTCGGCCGTACCGATCATTCTATCGAACTCTTCCCACGACTTTTCAGGCTCGGTCAAACAAAACTGTTCAATTTTTTCAAAAGAATGAACTCTGAAAATACCCCATGCATCTTTTCCATGCGAACCAGCTTCTCTACGGAAACAGGAGGAGAAACCAGCGTAACGAATTGGCAATTGATCTTGAGGTTTTTCAAACCATTCGCCACTGTGATAAGCAGAAATTGGCTGCTCTGATGTGGCGATTAGATACTTCTCGTCATCTCCATCAATGACTTTATATAATTCTTCATCGAATTGGGATAACTGTGCAGTTCTTGCCATGACTTCTTTATTCATCATGACCGGCGCTTGCAGAGGTGTGTATCCTCTGGCTGCTAAGAATGATAGACCGTAATTGATCAAGGCTTGGTTCAAGAAAACACCGTAGTTCCTCAAGAAATAACCTCTGTGCCCCGAGATTTTGACACCACGTTCTGGATCGTAACCGTCCAACCTCAACAGGACTTCATGATGAGACAACTTGGCAGGATTGCCAGTTACGGAAGCAGTACCACTGACCTCATCCAAGCCCTCTGGTTTCCAAGTGCGAACCAACTCATTATCTTCTTCATCATTTGAAACAACAACACTTGGATGAACTATGTTTCCCACCAGGAAGACCTTGCTCTTCAAATTTTTGTCCTCATCTTGTTCCTTTTCAGTGAGCTCTTTCTTTTCTTGGGATAATGTCTCCTTCTCAGCCAATAGCTCAGAAGCATCCTCCTTTTGCTTGAATTTCAAACCAATATCTTTCTGCAATTTGTTCAATTTTTTGTTCAATTCGTCCAAATCAAATCTCGTTTTGACCCATTCCTTGTATTCATTAATGATTTCATCGACGATCTCAACGCTGGCACCTCTGGACTTCTGCGACTTTCTAATAAGCTCAGGATTACCACCTTTTTCTTCGATGAATTGATTGATGTCCAACATGTCTATTCAATAAAACACGACTTTGTATAGCTTATTCCAACTGCCAATTAATAGTCAGAACAGTAAATCTTTTGCGGTTTGCGAACTAAGAGCGACCTTATCTTGGAAGTCTGCCATCCGTAACCATGCCGTCTAGGTGTTGGTAGTGTGTCATTAACGGAAAAATTTTTCGAAGTGAATTGAAAACGTCCAATATGGGCATCTTGTTGAACCATAGTAAATATAACTTGAAAACGGTCCAATGGTCCAGTGGTTCACGACGTCGCCTTTACACGGCGAAGATCCCGAGTTCGAACCTCGGTTGGATCAATTCAAGTTAATAGCCGTATATTTCGTTAAGGAGTATACGGCTAGCTTTTTTCATTTTTAAGGATCTGAACGAACAAGTAATTGTGAGAAGAAGTAGGAAGTGTTTGCGGGCTAGATATCTTCTAGAGGACGACGACTACCTGCTGTTCAAAACATGGATGCGCTCGACATTACTGTATATGACAAAAACGTGCGATACCTGTTGAACGATGGTGACCAGTCTAACTCTCATCGCACCCCTGATGGCGGGTTAAACGCTATGTTCCCCGCTAACGTAAAGTACATATTTGAAGACGATGCTGATGAAGTGGGAGAGGCGGTTGCTGATGATACCATTGAAAACGTTGTCATCGTGCATCTGCAAGAATCTGGGGCGTTGGATGACGTCGAACTAATAAGTGACCAATATGAACTGCTGAACTTCAGGAAGGGAAGTGTTGGAGCCAACAATAGCGAAGAGAGTCGTGATATTGAATTGGATGTTTTATCTCAGTTCTGTGACTTGTCGACTATGGTCTCAGACCTTCCCCTGAGTGACTTGATAAGGCTATATACGATTCAAAATGAGCAATTACAAAATATTTCCAACTCTATATAACCGTTTAGATGTCGGACAAGTTAGCTGGCATAGCTTTTATCGTTATTGAGTAGTATCTTTCGATTTCTTTCAATTTTGAAAGATCGTCCTTTGTCAAAAAATTAATGGCGACACCTTTTCTGCCAAATCTTCCGCTCCTACCAATACGGTGGATATAGTTCTCCATTATTTCAGGCAAATCGTAGTTTATAACTAGGGACACTTGTTGAACGTCAATACCACGGGCCCAGACGTCAGTTGAAATTAATACTCTGGAATGCCCCGTTCTGAAATCGCTCATCACTCTATCTCTGTCTTCCTGCTTCATGTCGCCGTGCATCGCAACTACCGCAAAATTCGACTGAATCATCCTTTGGGATAGCCATTCAACCTTTTTCTTTGTGTTACAAAATATCACACCCTGAGTAATGGTCAACGAATCATATAGGTCGCAGAGCGTATCAAATTTCCAATCCTCTTTGTCCACGTTAACAAAGTATTGTTTAATACCCTCCAAAGATATCTCGTCTTTTTTCACTAAAATTTTTACGGGGTCCGACATGAATTTCTTCGTTATCTCCAAGATGTCTTTACTCATGGTTGCACTTACCACCACAACCTGGCATGTCTTTGGTAGTTTCGTGAATATATCATATATCTGTTGTTTAAAACCCAAGCTTTCGCTTAATAATTCATCGGCTTCATCTAGAATCAACATTGAAACGTTTCTAGTCTGCAGAATTTGTCTTTTGATCATATCTAGCACTCTGCCGGGTGTTCCGCTGACGACGTGGCAGCCGTTACCTTGAATTTTCTTCGTATCATCCTTTAATGTCTTACCACCTGTTATAGCAAACGCTTTGACATTCATATAGTCTCCGAGATTCGAAACCACTTGACAAATCTGACTTGCTAATTCTCTCGTTGGCGATAAAACTAACGCTTGCAAATCTTTCCGTTTAAGTTCAATGGCCTGCAATATTCCGATTGTAAAAGTGGCCGTTTTACCAGTACCTGACTGCGCCTGGGCTATGACATCCTTTCCAGATATTATCTGAGAAATAGCACGAGACTGTATAGCTGATGGCGCTTCAAATCCATACGAGTATATGCCTCGAAGTAAATCGTCTTTCAATTTCATTGATTCAAAAGTCGGCGAGATCTTTAACTTTTTGGAAGTCCTGAACTTCAACTTCAGATCTTCATTTTTATCAAATGACATTTCAGCGACCTTTGCTGTATCTCCACTTCTGTTTGCTGCTCATCGAAACTCATCTCATCTCCCTCTAATATTGAAATTTTTTAATGATCGCGTAGAAATTATTCGGAATAAACTTAAAATGTTGATCATCGCCAGACATAAGTGAGCATGCCAGGACATATTCACCGCGTTATCGTTTCTATTGGCGGTGGCCATGCGACAGGTGTAGTAGAAGCAGGTTTGCAGATCAAAAAGTCGCTGAACGAATTGTTCCCCTCAACAAAAGTCACGATAGTGAATCTAGATGATAAAGCCACACCGAAGGGTCGATCCTATACCAACAAAGATTATGACTTCAAGCAAGTTTACGACGATCTTACCGGTAGTGAACGTCTAGTAGGTCAATCACTTGTCAACGGTGACAAATTTGAGGATGGCTCCCAAGATCCTCTGGAGCTGGTTTTGTTTTGCGGTTGTTACGCCCTTTATGACAACAAGGTCAACGATTTGGCCCATCTGAAGGTTTTCCTAGACAGCGATGGAGATACAAGACTGATTAACTTGATAAAACAGAACGGTATAGCAAGCGGAGAAGAGCTATCTGCACTGCTTACTGATTACATGGATCACTTGAGAGTAGAAATGCAAAAATACATTGCACCTACGAGGGCAAATGCTGACCTCATTATTCCATGCTCAAATGATCGCACTGGATATGCTATCATAACTGATGGAATAGTAAAAATAATGGAAGATATAAAGGGAAATGGCGCTATTTCCAATGCAGCCTCACGGCTTTTCCCACTTTTAGTAGACTTCGAAGCCGAAAGAATGGACGTAGAAAAGGAAAGGTACTACGATCTCTCATAGTTCACCTAGTCGAATAGCTTATGTAGCAGCTTCTTATTTGTTTATGTTTTATTAATTTAATGTCATCTTTTAATCAGATTGAAATGAGATAAATTGAGACAAAATGTAAATTATACTCTCAACAAGTGATTATCAGAAAAAAAATAAAGCTATATTACAAGACTGTTTCCATGTTATACTACCACGGTAATTATTAAGTTACTCCAACGTACCACAAAGATACATACCAGGTCCTTAACTTTATATTAGACATGGATATAATGAAAATTCATCCTAGACGAAAAATCATGGTTTTTCTGCAGCCTTACGAGTATTGTTTGTCATTGATGAGTTAAAATCAACAACGAAACGTCGGGACCCTGGACTGCTGTCGTCGAGAATAGTTCTATTCCGTTCTTTGGTTCCTTTTATTACAGTTTTAACTGAAAGTTATTGAATTTCATCATAATTTCATCAAGCTATATTCGCGGGAGATGAAAAATACGGTATGAAAATAATGATGTGCTGAATTCGATAAGTGGTTGCAAGTGGGAATCAAATCATTCAAGATGCTCAGGTGGGGCTTGGAAGGTGGATTTACCTCAATTGGTGGTATCCGTTACATTAAAACTCTACATACACCTGTTTTTAGGACTGATAATGATTCTACGCGACAAGCACTTCTTGAAGGCATAAAGCTATTAGACGACATTCTAAACTCAACATCTCACAATAAGTCCTTATTATACACCGGAAAGTATAACAAGACGCCGCAGTTGATCACATCCCAGAACCAGATACAGTTGCAGCATGTTATAAGAGAGTATCTGGACACATTACAGATCAATGAAGCTACTAAATGCAGAAAGTCATTCGATCCAGTTCAAAAAATGGGGAAAATTGGGTTGCAGCTTTATATGAATTGCCACGATAGAAATATTACACCTGCGGGTACCACTTTGACTCGTATATTGATGGAACAGTATAATCGGTACCCTAAGAAAGCTACATTAGACGGTATTCAATCATCGCTAGATCGCGTGCGATATATTTTAAAGCAGAATCGACTAGTTATCAAAGACAGAAACAGCATTAATGCTCTAGTTGAAAAATTGACACATACAACTAAAGATTTTGAGATTGTGAAAAGCGTGTTGGAAGCAGTGGATTACAACCTTGTTTCCGACGAAACAGTAAGAGTGATGAAGGGAAGGAAAACATTTGATGAACTAGAGGTCTCTAAGGGTTGGAGGTTCCCTGCAGGTGTACTTGATACTGACGAAGCTTATCTGAGATCGGTAGAGCTTAATGAGAAAAAATTGATCGATATTAACGAGGAGATGATTGTTTTCGTGTACGATGGAACCCTTAGAGATGCCAATAAAATCCTACCAACCATCAATTACGCATCAAAGTTAGAAAAATCCTTGTTATTAATGGTAAGTGGCGATTGCCTAGGGGACGCATTGACGTCGATAACTATCAACAACAACAAAAATAAACGCCAAGCTAACAAAAGTAAAACAATCATTGTAAAGTACAACTCAAAAGCTAACGGCGATCTCTCGCTACAGGAGAATAGTGATCTGATGAATTTTCTACGACTCCCAAAGGGGCTCGGAAGTGTTTACTCGCCCGATTTTAGCTCCTACGTGCCAAGCAAGATATCCGCTGATCTCTATTATGGCAAATTAGAATCAGTTAAAGCTACCACCGGAGAGTGTTTCTTGTATAATCCCGACTGGAACGTACCAGAGTCTGAAAACAAGTTTCTTCAATCCACCGTCACAGTAAATCTCGGCGGTTACAGCGAACTTGAGATCAATCAAAGGAGAGCCCATTTAGATAATTTGATCAACAGCATCCTTTGTGAAGGATTATCTGAGGGTTTCATTCCTGGTTACGGCATTGCGTTAGCGAAAGCGGTTCCATTCATCAACGAACTCAAGCAAGATGAAAAGAATATGAGCATAAGAGTAGCACTCGATTCAGTTATTGTCGCCTTGAGCACACCGTTAGAAAAGGCCTTACGGAACGTCTACGGCTACAACAATTTCGAAATAAACAAGATTTTATCGGATACCATGCAAGACAAGCAATTTATGAGTGCTAGTATTGAATTAGGGTCTGGGAAGCAGAATTTGGCGGATATGGGCATTCTAGAACCATGGAAAAGACTTGATATATGCCTCTTCAATGTATCAAACTTTGTCAAACTGCTGGCAAGCTGTCGAACTATCATTACACAAGTTTTTGAAAATCCAAAAAAATCTGGACACTAGCTTCAGGTCGGTGATCTCTCTCGTGCGATTACTTTAAGATGCTTCTTGTAAATAGCATTATACACTAATCATATATTAACTAATCATTCAAATATTGGGTTGTTTTTCACTTTTCCCGAGTATTGACTCTTTCAAGTCCGCAAGATTGACACGATGACTTCTCGTGCAGCATAGTTGACTTCGCTCGATCGAACTGATAAGATGCAACTGGAGGTACAATTTCCTAGATGCCCTATACTTAAAGTATGGTTGATGGGCCTGAATCGCAAGAAAATTTCTGGTCTCTGCCACTGGTGACCTTGATTGAATCAAGAATACAGCCACGAGAACATCAAAAATGCTTTCAAGAATTGCAACAAAGAGGTTCAATTCGAGCCAAGCCGCATCGATTTTGAAAAAAACAGCGCTGTATGATTTACACGTGGAGTTGGGTGGTACTATGGTACCGTTTGCTGGCTACTCGATGCCTGTTCTATATCGTGACCAGACACATATCGAATCACATAATTGGACTAGGACTAACGCAGGTTTATTTGACGTTTCACACATGCTACAGAGTAGATTATCGGGCAAAGGGGCTACGCAATTCCTTCATAAAGTAACTCCTACGGACTTCGCTGGTCTACCTAACGGTAATGGCACATTGTCTGTCCTGTTGAACGAGAAAGGTGGTATTGTAGACGATACTTTGGTCACAAAGCAGGGTGAAGACGACTTTTACGTTGTTACAAATGCAGGCTGCATCGAGAGGGACCTAGAATTTTTATTGGACGAAATAAAGTCCTTTGAAGATGGATGCTCTTGGGATGTTATTCAGGGAAGGTCATTATTGGCCTTACAAGGCCCAAAAGCACATGATGTTTTAGAACGTTTGTTAGATAAAGACGAAACTGTGAAAGATCTATATTTTGGCCAAAGACGTTCCCAAAAACTTTTCAACGGTGTTGAAATTGACGTTGCTAGATCGGGCTATACGGGTGAGGATGGATTCGAAATAAGCGTGCTTAACGAAAATGCAGCTGAGTTTGCACGGTTATTGATAGATAATGATGTAGCAAAGCCGATTGGTTTGGCGGCAAGAGACAGTTTGAGATTAGAGGCTGGCATGTGTTTATATGGTCACGAATTGGATGAAACTATAACCCCAGTTGAAGCTGCGTTGAATTGGGTCATATCAAAAGACAGAAGAAACGTTGACGAAAGTACACAGAAATTCAACGGATATGATAAAATCATGGATCAATTGAACAACAAAACCCATGAAAAATTACGTATCGGATTCAAGTACGCAAAAAAAGGGCCAGCAGCCAGAACAGGATCAAAAATTTTTCTACCTGATGCCAAAACTGAAATTGGAACAGTTACTTCAGGAAGTGCCTCCCCAAGCTTGGGAAACATCAACATAGGCCAAGGGTATGTTGAAAAGGGCCATCATAAGAAAGGGACGCAATTGTTGGTCCAAGTGAGAAACAAATTTTTTCCAATAGAATTGGCGAAGATGCCATTGGTGCCCACCAGCTACTATAGAGGTTGAATACATACGGCGTATACTTAAATAATAATGAGCTATTAGAACTAAGCCAGAGCTAGAACAAGCTTAGAAATAGATATTGTACTTGACCATCTTCTCACATCGATCCAATGAGACAGAATCTTTTCATTATGAAGAGCATCTTGAATTGTCCCAAATTGTACTAAAAGAAAGGTGGCTGCGGTAGCGTGGCGCTCACACTATTGACGCTATGATAGCGTTGCCTTCAAGAGAAACTGGCAGTGCTTGCAGTCTGTCCATTGCGGCAAGGTCCACTGCGAATTCAAGTGATCTACATTTTTAATTACTGATTCAGGTATAAAGGCGGCAGGCCAGTTAACTTGGTTATGTCACTTTTCTTCGTCGCCGAACATTTGCCCGATTGCACAAAGATAGGCATGAGTCAGACTCTTTTCGAAATATTATCTCGCAATAACAAAAAGGTCTTCAAATTGTGTCATCGTGGTTCGGATGTTTCAGTAATTAGGTGTGGAAGAACATGAGTGCTGATAGTATCCATAGCGATTTGTCGGGTGGCTCACTTTGTCATTCTGTGAGGTCATATAAAGGGAGAGAGGCCACTCAAAGACTGTCCAGTGATGTGGTACCGAGGGATGATAAGCGGAACTACGAGGGCCAGATAAATGGAGATCAAGAACATGGTGACAGCGAACTTGTGTCGGTCGCATTGTCTAAGGAGGGAGGAATGCATAGATTGAAAGATAATAAATACTTGGTACCGAGGAAGCACAGGAGAGGTCTGCTTGCTCAGTTGTCTCTTCTGCCTGAATTCAAGGATGCGCGGGAGTATCCAGATAAGGTTAAGAAGATGATTGTGTTTATAATAGCTTTTTCTTCCATGATGGGCCCGATGGGAACTTCCATCATTTTCCCAGCTATTGGGCCTATAACTCAATCGTTCAATACCACAACAATGATGGTAAACGTTTCTGTCGGTGTTTATTCTTTGAGTATTGGGGTCTTCCCTCTGTGGTGGTCATCGTTCTCTGAAATGCACGGTAGAAGAACGGTGTATATTATCTCCTTTGCGTTATTATTCGCATTTTGCATCGGCACTGCTTTAGCTCCCAACATCAGCGCTTTCATTGTATTGAGAGTACTTTGTGGAGCAGCTTCGGCTTCAGTACAGTCAGTAGGCGCTGGTACCGTATCTGACCTGTTTATACCCGAAGAGAGAGGAAAGAATTTGGGAATGTATTATTTAGGTGCTCTTATGGCTCCTTTACTCTCTCCTATTATTTCTTCACTACTGCTCACGCGGTGGTCTTGGAGATCAACTCAATGGTTCACGGTCATACTAGCGGGAATTAATGTGTTGTTACTCATATTTCTTTTACCAGAAACTCTTCGAGTGCAAGACAATAAAAAGGCAATAGCGGCAATTCTCTTGGCACGAAGAAACGTAGCTACAACACGAGTTGAACCAAGTGAATTAAACAATGGTGGTGATTCTGAAAGGTCAAATCAAGAGGATATAAAAAATAACTCAGATCATTCAGCAGATACTGACGATGTTGAAAATCACGGAAAAATGTACAAGGGCAATGACAAGGAAGTGGACACCGAAGCGGAGGAGGAAGAAGAAGAAGAAGAGGAGAATGCGCTGGAGCTCAATAGGATCATGACAGGAACCAGCAGTGTTCGTGATTACGATGCAATGAATCATAATATCGATGTAGGCGCCCCTCAAATGTCTCGAATTCAAACTCATGATACCAAATTGGAATTAGAGATGAGAAGGCATGATATGCAGAGAATGAGAACTACTTTGGAGGATGAAATTACCAAAATCGAGACCGCAAAATCGGGGGTTTCAAATTATAAATACAATGCATCAAGGACTAAAAAATTGAAACACTCAGTTTATTTGTATTTTTTGAGACCGATGAAGTCGGTTTACTTTTTGAAGTACCCGCCCGTTTCATTGACTATTACGTTTTCGGCAATTTCATTTGCAGCGTTATACTTTGTGAACATGACAATCGAATATGACTATTCCAGACCGCCATATAATTTCAAACCATTGTATGTTGGTTTACTATACATTCCAAATTCTGTAACGTATATTTTCGCGTCCATTTATGGTGGTAAATGGGTAGATGCACTTCTGAAAGATTACAAGGCGAAACACGGAATATTAGCACCGGAGGCCCGTATTTCCTGGAATGTTGTTACAGCAGTGATATCGTTCCCAATTTCATTGCTTATTTTCGGGTGGTGTCTTGGTAAGAAATGTCAATGGGTTACTCCTCTAGTTGGAACTTCTTTATTTGGTTATGCATCGATGATGACTATTGGGGTAACAGTGTCGTATCTAGTCGATTCATTGCCTGGAAGAGGCGCTACTGGTGTTGCACTAAATAATCTAATCAGGCAGACGCTAGCTGCCGTTGCGACTTTCGTCACAGAACCCATGTTGAAGGGCATGGGGACTGGATGGGCCTTTACGATGTTGGCATTTATCATTATATTTTCCAGTAGTTCCTTGATCATCCTAAAGATAAAAGGAGATCACTGGAGAGAAAACTATGATTTGAAAGAACTTTATGATCGCGTCGAATAATTGTAAATCAAACTTTACATAAGTAATCTAAATTTTTCTGGTTATTTTTTTTTTTCATAGAATTCAACATTTCAAGGTTTTTTATTCATCATTTTTAGTCTATATCGCGAAACTTGACTTAAGCCTGAAAAACAGTCTCATAATTTAACACTCCCCTCCTTTCCTTACGTAAAACAAGAACCAAACCAGCTTTGACCCTATAAATAAATAATCTCATCAAGGCTTTTCAGAGATACAAATACTTGAATGATGAGTGCAGGTCAAGCACTTTACAAAACATGGAGAGTTGGTGTAGCAGCCATGTGGGCATTCATTTTGGTCCACGGAGTTGTTTCGCTGGTTGCAACTCAAGTGATATTCCAAATAATATGTCAAAGAAACTCTGTTACACTGCAACATGGAATAAATCTGACTAAGAAATCATTCATATCGTTGTTGATATCCATCTTGGCGATAGTAGCGCCCTCGTCTGTTAGAATCACTACCGATAATGCTACTATTGCGAAGGGAACTTTCTATAAGTCAAAGGGAAAGATATGCTCAAATTTGAATAGAAAAAATATTATTTTTGCCAATCACCAAATTTACACCGATTGGGTGTTTCTATGGTGGTTATCTTCCACATCGGATCTTGCTGGTAATATTTTTATCATATTAAAGAAGTCGTTAGAATCAATTCCTGTATTTGGCTATGGTATGAAGAATTTCAGGTTCATATTTTTGAGTCGAAAATGGGCACAGGACGAGATTACCTTGCATAATGGCCTGGGTACCATGGATGCAAACTCTAGAGGCGAAGGACCGTTGGCCGGAAAGAAACCGCTTCATACAGATCCAGACGGTAAGTTGTACTGGAATACCACAAAAATTGATAAAAGCAAGGAATCTTGGCCATATAGTTTAATTTTATTTCCAGAAGGAACAAACTTGAGCTCCAATACGAGGCAGAAGAGTGTGGCATACGCTGAAAAGGTGGGCAGAGAGCCCTTCCAAAATGTTCTTTTACCTCACACAACTGGATTACGGACGTCTCTTAGATTATTGAAACCAAGTTTGGAATCGGTATACGATGTTACCATAGGTTACTCTGGCGTCAAAAAGGAGGAGTACGGAGAGCTCGTTTATAGATTACCCAGTATATTTATCCAAGGCAGAAGTCCTAAACTTGTGGACATTCATATCAGAGCATTTAATGTGGTTGATATACCTACCGAAGATGAAGAAGAGTTCACAAATTGGTTATATAGGGTCTGGAAAGAAAAGGATGAAATGATGGAAACGTACTACGCGAAAGGTTCCTTTAATCTTGATCCTGACTTAAGTCACTCCGTCATAGGAAAATTCACAATAAGTCCATTTCCGTTCCTGTTCACTTCATTATTCCCAGCATTTATCTTTTTCATGTTATTGAGTTTGGGTTACTTACTATACATCAAGAGCAAGTGGGGGGCATAAATAAAGATAGACATCATGTAAAATATATTTTTATGATCAGGAAACAAACTTTAAACTATAATTTCACGGTTTGGAGTTCAATTGCTTCCCAATCCTGATCAGTCAGTCGCTTATAGCTTTGATAGTTTTTCAGCCAATATATGGTGTCGTTACCGTCGACTCCATGTGGAAGAGTTTGGTCTTTGTAAATTTTCTTCGCAATTTTATTAGTATCTGTCATTTCGATTGACTCTATAAATTTAACGAAAATGGGCAGCGCGTATTTCGGTAACTCTTTCTTTAAATTCTCCAACATTTGATTCAACAGTTCAATCTTACGGTTTTCAGATATGTGGTAGTTTGTCAACTTTATAACAGCATAGCCTGCTCTCCCTTCATATCCCGGAACTTTTACACCAACGACAATTACCTGAGTAAAATCTTTATCATTGCTGGACATTATCTCATCTTCCACTTCGGTAGTAGAAACGTTTTCAGATTTCCACCTGAAAGTATCACCTAATCTATCAAGAAAATATAGTAAACCGTATTTATCAGCTTTGAAGAGATCACCACATCTATAGTAAGCGTCACCGTTTCTGAAAACATCACGAATAACTTTGGATTCGGTTTCTCTTTTATTACCTAAGTAACCTTGAAAGGAAGTCTCTGGTTTTTTGGGGAAGAAAATCTTCATCAGCATCTCACCCGGTTCGTCAACAGCTGGGATTTCACAATGTCCCTTTGAATTTCTATATATCACAGCATCATCATCGGGGTCCATCCTGACCAATGTGTGCTGAAAACTCAGAAACCACTGAATGATTGAGCCATAGCTTTTACAGGCTCCAATTCCGAAACTTCCCTTTTGATAATTAGTTGTCGCAAATGGAGCTTCCGTTGCTGCATAGAACTCGCCAATAACCTCAATGTTAAATCTTCTTCTGAATTTTTGCCAGATATCAGGTCTAAGCCCATTTCCGTAGGCGACTTTTGCGCAATGCAAATGTTCATATTTTGATATTGGTGATTGAAGCAAGTATCTACAAATTTCACCAACATACTGAACATGTGTCGCTTTTGTCAAATATGCTTGCTTCCAAAAGTAAGTTGCCGAGAACTTGTTGGCCATTGCAAGACACCCACCTTGGCAAATGATGGCACACAGACCTAACAACCCAGCCGTAGAATGAAACAGCGGCATTGCGGTGAACACGGTGCTTTTGTTATCCATATGAAAGACGTGGCTAAAAAGCTGACAGCCAAATACTGATTTCCTCCAAGACATGATTGCAGACTTGGGTAAACCAGTTGTACCCGATGTGAAAATGAACATTGCAGGCTTATAATCCGTCAAAGTTGATGGTGATCTTATAGAAGTTTCCTGTAGAAACTGCGGCGATTGTGAATTCAAAATTTCCCTCATCAGTTCGCCCTCTTCTAGATAATTTAATTGGATATTTGGCAAGGCTTCAGTGATCAGTTCTTCTGATTCCTTCATAGGTCTACTTGCCTCGGGATCTACCAAGACTTTTGCGACGTTGGCGATTTTTAAGGAGTGTACTAATGGATTGCCTAGAGCGTTGTAATTGACTAGTGCTGGGATTGCACCGATATTCCATAAAGAAAATAAAAGGAATAGAAATAAAGGTTTATTGGTGCAACTTATTCCAATATGATCTCCAGAATTCACATCGTATTTGTGATGCAAAATATGAGATAATCTCAAGACAATGTCGTAAAATTCTTTATAAGTGTACGTCTCCAATTGATATTCACCCTTAGTTGGCATGGGTCTAGGATAGCTAATAATCAGTTGTTTCCCATTTTGCTCAACTTGCTTAGTGAACAGATACCAAAATTGAAATCTATTTCGTTTAACTGATATAGCATAGCACAATAAACTTTTAATAAAATATGGAATAATATAAAAATCTTCTTTAATCCTATATCTTCGATCCAGTAAATCTATTGGTGTTTGTAGAAGGTAACTCACCAATGAATAAACTGGTAGAAATACCAGACGAAGCACGCTTATCAACAGCATCCCTACTTTATTCAGCAGACGAACAACGGTCTTTAGTACCATTCTTCCACAATTGAACCGATTAGTTAGCTTTCGAGGAAAGCTTGTGCCCTGAAATGGACTCGAGAAACTTTGTGGACGCAAGAACTTCTATCTAAAGGCTTACTCCTAGTAAATAAAAGCGCTTTTCGTTTAATTTGACTGACAACCAAGGAAATCAGTCAATTTTCAAAAAAGCCCGAGACAAAGGCGCATACCTCATTGGGACATTGTGACATATTCTGAAAACGATTCTATACCTTCGAGTTCAAAGTCGAAGAGTCCGAAGGATACCTGTTGTTGTATCTCTCAGAAGCTTTCTGGGGAGCCAGTTTGTCGATTTCGTCACTCAGTTTCTTTCTGTCCCTGAAATATAAGAACCAAATTATCATACAGTCAACCAAAAGGAAGGCAAACACGAACCATGCCATGGTTTCAGCTTTCTTACCTTTGCTAGTCTCAATGATACCCAAACTCGCTCTCGGAACCAACTCTGAACTTGCATTGATAGCTACGTGAGTCCACATGGAACCAAAACCCCAAAGCAGAGTCAAGGACGAGCTCCAAATCAGTAAAAAGCGATTCACAAAGTATTTCTTGGGTAGCTTTGGAATTATTGCGTAGAATACCAATAGAAACATTATTATAGACAGCGCGATACTCGCCATCAACAAGTAAGGATGTATAATCTCCACGGAGGTCAGCTGAGCCAACTGCAGAATGTTTAATTTGATAGGGATCTCCTTATTCGTCGCTGTGGCAGTCGTATTTTGGGAAGGGATATTGAACAACTCGATGGACAGATTGTTATAGTAGGTAGTGTTACTTAAATCTTTTCTGGGGTAGCAAATGGCTGAACTGGCATTTGGCAAATTTAGGATGCACACCCCCATGTAGCCCGCTTTAATTACAACGTTCTCCATGCCACTCAAGGAGCTGTTATTAGATTTGATCTGCTGGAAGGATTTCTTGATGACTGAATAAAAGGGTGAGTCTTTTTGAAACCGGTAATTGACTAGGAAAATGGATAGATTTGAATTGCTGTAGCAACCGATCAATAAGAATATAGATAGAAAAATAACTATCACATTGAAAATGAGTGCCATTATTCTTGGCATCCTCTTCAGACAAAACCAGATAGCTGTAATCGATAGCATTGTAGCGTTTGATCTGCGTGTTGTGCAAAGGTCGTAATGCACACTTCAGTGCAAGATGCGCTCTGTTTATATATGCCTTTCGTTGTTGCTTTCTTGTAATGTGGTTGTTTTATAAATGTTTTAAACAATTATGAAACAAAAGACGTTTATATATTTCCCGTACTTAAGTTGTTTTTGGTTGACATAAGAATATGATAATGATACTGAGGGTGGGGTGGGGTCTAGGTCCGGACTCTTCTAATCCAATGATGAAGCACCAGTGATGATATCGACCAATTCATTAGTGATAACCGCTTGTCTTGTTCTGTTATACAAAATGGAGTATCTGTTAATCATGTCGCCCGCGTTCTTTGAAGCGTTATCCATAGCGGTTCTTCTAGCAGAGATCTCTGCGGCATGTCCTTCAGCCATAGCCGTCAAAATCTTGTTCGCCAAGGTGTACTCGAACAGGTCCGTGGATACCTTCAAATCGTTATCGATCTCGAACTTGCTGTACATAGGCGATTGCTCAATTGTTTCAGGATTGAAGACCGGTTTCACCTTTGGTTCAAACGAGATCGAACTTACAGGGTCGTTGTAATAGATGGATATTTTAGGATACGCGCCTGCACCCAAACCTAACAGTTTGTTGGCGATGGCGGCGGACTCCTCGAAGGTGGGGGCATCCTTTCCGATGCCACTCACAGCCAACTTGACGTTGTCTGGATGGGTTCTTAGAAGTTGCGCTTTGATCTTGTCACCCACGGTCACAATGTCCACATCTGGGGATTCCTTCAAATGTCTTCTGACGGCCTTGGCCAATTGCGAATGGATAGACCCACACAAACCTTTGTCCGAGGTGATCGCAATGACCAGTTCCTTAGGTGTCTCGCTGGGCAACGCCTGTGTTTCAGCATTTCTGTAAAATTGCTGGTCAGCCTCATCAAAGATCTTGGCAGTGTTTTTGGCTCTCTCGGCCTTACTCAATCTTGTCGACGCAACGATCTTCATTGTCTTAGTGATCTTTTCAATGTTCTTGATGGACTTCAAACGCAATTCCACCTCCTTCAAGGTGGCATATCTTCTCAAACTGACGCCATTGGCACGGACCAATGTGTTTCCAACTGCTCTACCAAACATATTGAACAGCTTCAATCCACTTGTAGCTATACTCTGCTCCTTGTGCGTTGATGATGGTGAAAGGAGCGACGACTTTTCAAGTTGTAGAGAGATTGAGCTCTGACCTGTGCAGGTCCGCACACGCGACGTGAACAGTGACGCACAAATACTGCGACGTGATTGGCTCAAACTACAAACAGGGATAACCCTGCCCACATAATCCTAAAAGCCTAGGTGCACTGGCGACTGGTCACATGCCCAGATTTTTCTCTAATCGACTAGGTCTGTCCGACACTTTGAAGAATCCGGCGGCGCTGGCCGCCGGACAAGTGCGCCAGCCCGGTCAGGATGAGAGCCTACGGGTCGCAAGGACAAGATAGGCGACTGGCACAGGACTCAGCAGATGCAGCTATTCGGCTACGAGCTCTGCCCCGAATGTCTTGCACGCTCTCGAGGAGTGCTGTCAATGGACCGCGACAAAGTCCCGAGGCACGTTGATGCTTGGCAGTTGTAATTCCCCCGGCCTTTGAACGCAAGCGTAGAGCTTATCATCACAACTTAATTTAAACGGAGACCTTCGCGTGTGTGAATGCGTGCTTCTGTCTGTTTATAGTGGGTGCATGCACGCCTCCCTTGTTGTCGGACCTCGTGGGTTGAAACTCTAATTCTTCCTTGTCAGCTGGCATTACGGGAGAGAACAGGCCTTCCTGCCGCTTGTCGTGTGGAGACTGCGAAAAACAAGAAACCTTTCCCATCGACTCGCACGCAAAACACAACAGACGACAACAGAGATCAAACAAAGGTCTTGCTAGGATATAGGGACATAATCATACCGATAGTTATCTTCTTCAGTTCTCTTGATTCGTGGAATTGTGAGATTGGCTTGAGTGGTACGCTTTATTTGTATGTCTTGGGCTTTCAACATCTTCCTATAAACATGAACGATGGCAATAATGACGATAACAGCGTAACGTCTTTGAAAGATCTGAACATTTCTGACAAGAAAAAGATTCAAAATGTGATCTATGGCAGGAAAGCCAGTACTTATTTGAGGATATTCAGGGACGACGACGGCCTGGCAGAGGATAAGCAGGAACGGCAGGATGCGATCGCTCCTACGATACCAACAACAGCAGTGGCATCAGCAACTGCCGCAGCTGCTGCAGCTGCAGCGGCTGCCGCCACCGCAGTGCCCCCACATTTGAAGCAGGTCCTATCGAATCCTGGGGTACCCAAGAGGAAAACGTCGATATCACTTTACGACACCCATTACAAATCTTCTACTGTACCAAAACGAAAATTCTCGAGATCACGAAACTCTTCTAGTGGAGGGGTCATTGAACCTGCTGTGGATCCCAAAAACACGGCAAATGACCATAGTAACACTTTGAAACCGATCTCATCGGCTACTTACTATCCACACAAATCGGACGATCCTCAGGACAATGAAGTAGTGTGTGAGAACCAACCTGTGCCGTGCCTTACAGAAGAAACGGCGAGTGGCAGCAGTGTGCATCCCAGCTCAAACGAGCTTACTGCAATCAATTCAGAGGCTCTAGAGACGGACGATGACTATTACGACGACGGAGAAGAGCAGGACCACGAAGACTATCCATTGGCCGTCGAACTGCAGCCTTTCACAAACAACGTTGGCGGTCACACTGCGATTTTCAGATTTTCTAAGAGGGCAGTTTGCAAGGCTCTGGTTAATAGAGAAAATAAGTGGTATGAGAACATTGAACTGAAACACAAAGAGCTTTTGCAATTTATGCCGCGTTATATCGGTGTGCTGAATGTTAGGCAGCACCTCTACAACAAAGAAGAGCTTCTAAGAGAGTTTGTCCCAACTGCTTTGAGCCCCAAGCAAGATGCACAAGCAGATTGTGAAAATGATCTCGGCCATTTCAATCCATTGAAACCCGGCTGTCCGCTGACCCATATCCATTCATTCCCGTATGATAATAATTCGACACACTCAGCCGCATTACCAGAAGTTGTTCTCGACGATAATAGACATATGATTTCCGATTCTCTTTTGGGCATAAAGCCCCGTTTACACTCGCCGAGTTCGCTACCAACCGATTCTTTTTTGTATTCAAGTGAAAAATCTTCATGCCATGATCAAGATCAAGATCAGGCTAAAATCCATCACATAGTCAATATCAACCTTGGCTCTACAACGGTTAATACAAAATTGAAAGCCTTGGTTTTGCAAGAGGTCTTCGCACCAAGTCATATTGCTGATTCAAGCTCAGGTGCAAACCCTAATGCAAACCCGAGGAAGTTGATGAGGAAGTGCCGTGCATCTTCGCATGATAATTCAAGACGTGGATCAAACCAATCACTGAAAAATATGGTTACTCAGCCAGTCACATCGCCCTTATTGAAAAAATCTTTGAAAGAGAGTATTTCGCATGCTTTGAATAGTCCAAACTCCGTAATGGACTTGAGGCAGTTCCACAAGAAAGAAATGGCAAGAGAGTTTACAAGAAACAGCGAACAAGAGCGTAAGAACAAGGCCCAACACACGGTAAATTTAGGCCCCAATACAAATCCCAACACTAATGCCTATGGCAACGATAACGGGAGCACGAAATCTTCACCTCTTCTGGAACCAAATGAATCAATATCACCATTGACATTACCCTTAGACAGAGCAAATACAAACGATGAGGCAATTTTTGAAATGGATGACTATGATGTTTTAAAAAATAGGCTACCCGAGCCCCTGATGAATAGAAATAATAACAGTAACAAAAATAATAATAATGAGTCCGTCACCTCCGAAGAACAGCCCGATACTATTGTCTCAAAATTTATTTTACTGGAGGATTTGACAAGAAAGTTAAATCGGCCATGTGCTCTCGACCTCAAGATGGGCACTAGACAATACGGTGTCGATGCAAAGAGAACAAAGCAGTTGAGTCAGCGGGAGAAATGTCTCAAGACAACATCAAGAAGACTGGGGGTTAGAGTTTGTGGGTTGAAAGTTTGGAACCAATCCTATTATATTGTAAGAGATAAGTATTTTGGAAGAAGAGTTAAAGTGGGCTGGCAATTCACAAGGGTCTTGGCTAGATTTATCTACAATGGATCTCAGATCTCCAGCATCGTAAAGCAAATTCCGAGATTGATTAGACAATTGGATACATTGTCAACTGAAATTTTCAACTTGAAAGGTTACAGGCTATATGGATCCTCATTGTTATTGATGTATGATGGTAACAACCCAGGCAATAAAAGATGCAGGGTTAAAGTAAATCTGATTGATTTTGCTCGGTGTGTTACAAAGGACGCGTTAGATAAAGGAATCGATTCATTCAGTATACCCCCCAAAAACCCTCAATCAGAAGACCGCGGATTCTTACGTGGGCTACGAAGCCTAAAATTTTATTTAATGGCACTTTGGAACTATTTAACCTCGGATTCTCCGTTGTGCAATGACGAAGATGAGCTAAACCAATTATTGGAAGAAAATCAGTCAAGACTTGACAAAAATTGGGATTGGTTAGACGATTTCGATAATGAGACGGAGGACCAATTTAACGACCCAAACAGCGAATTGAGAACTAAGTGGAGAAAATATGAACTGATATTTGATCTGGAACCTAGATATAACGACGATGGCGAAATTAGCGATTGAGGGATTTCAACATCAACACTGCATCGATGTCATTCCCTCTTGCATATAGATTATAAATCATTTTATAGTAAGAAAATTGTACGAACGACAGTAAGGCTATAGAAAATAGATTTCTTGATTTTCAAGGAATTTCCACAGCGGAACTTAAGTTGTCCCCAAGAATTAATCTTCCAGATTAAAGAGACCGTCCCGATGTTGGCGAAATTGGGACAGCCAATGATACTGGACCAATATATTATTGATCTTTTTAAAAGGTATGCAAAGAAGTGGGTGCTAAAGAAATATATTAATTGTGGTTCCTCTCTGCTTATATATGAAAACTTTTTAATGGTCGGGTAACATCTAAGGGCCCAGCTTAGATGAGGTTCAAAGCCGAATGATAGAAACTGTAAATGTAAACAATCTTTTACATATGATGATAAAGAAGATTGATAGCAGTCCAATTACTTCTTGTGAGTCTGCGACATGGATTCACCGGATGGCGCTGCTAAACATGCCGTCGAGCCCTTGAATTCCGGGATAAGTGGGGCCGATAAGTATTTCATGGAACAACGTGATCTCATTTTACAAGACATTAATAACACGATGGACTCAATATTGAATAGCTTAAACACACTGAACATTTCATTGGAAAGCTCAATAGCGGTGGGGAAAGAATTCGAATCTGTTTCAGACTTATGGAAAACTTTCTATAATGGTTTAGAAAATGACTCAGATGTACCACCGAACTCTCAAGAAGATGAACAGCACGATATAATGAACGCGCAGGAACTAGGATCGGAGGGAAAGTGACCATGAGTTACCAGTTGCCTAATCAGACGGCTTTTTTTTTCGGTGCAAACTTGGCAGCATCGCACTCCTTTTGGATAAGCCTGCTTTATACTTCACTTTATGTGAATCAACGTCATAGAACTCTTTATTTGTTTTGTAAATTAAATCTTTCAACGGTTTATGAACGTGCTCAAAGGATTTGTTCATGGAGGTGTTACAACTCTGAGGCCTGCAAGGCGAGCGGTCGTCAAATTGCTTCTGCTCGTCTTCGGCTTCGGTACCACTCTGATCCTTTTCTTTGCCTGAAATCATAACAATATTTTGTGCTTCATATTGCTGCTGCTCCTCTTGATCTTGTTTGTCACGGTCATCATTCTCCTTTTGAGAGATAGCGTTTAATTTGACATCGTGACATTCTTCCTCGAAAATTTGCTCCTGAAGCTCCTCAGCAAACGCCTGTTTCGATTGAGTTTGTCCCTCCTGCTTGACTGCCAGTACGTCCTCCTGCACTATAGGATAGCTTTCTTCCTGCCCTTTGAAGCCCAGCACCATATCCTGTAAAACTCCCTCGACGACATCGATTGAAGGACAAAGGACAGTAGCACTCCTTCGAGCCTTGTTACCTGGAATCTCACGATCCCTTTTTTGAAAATCCGTGGAGCTTCTTTCTCTCATTCTTAATAAATGACTTTCTGTTGTAACAGTTCTATCTCACTTTCAAAGGAGTGCATGGTATTGATTAGCTCAGCGGCTAACCCTGACGCCCTAAGTAATTGAAACATATCACACTATACGAATATTCTGCTTTCATTTTTTTATGCATAGAAAAGTAAAATGTTACTGGTTGTTCAGTTACTCGCAGACCTTTGTTGAAAGAACAAAAGCAGAATGCGGATCCCCTGGGTAAATCCCCTGGGTGATCCATGTTTGAGCTTTTTGCCGATCTATGAGCTGCTGTGATAGAAAGCGTGAGGCGATCTGGTTAAGCAACGTTGAGGGCCGAAGGTTCTGGCTAAAAGATGATCATTTACAATGTCGACTCGAAAGAAATCCAGCTTATAGGACGCTACGAATGCCTGAGCTTGCGATCAATCTGGCGGGGAGGCTCTGCGATGTGTTTGAGCTTAGCATATGGCATTCGGCCTGTGACCATCGTTGCTTAAATCACCCCTACACCACACCCCTACTTTATAATACACTTTTGATGAAACGATTCTACTTACATCAAATTTGATAAGTTCCTTCTGAATGCCATTTATTGGTTTGAACCGGGGCAGCATAACGGATGGATTATTATCATCAATTTCATATAACTCCGGTTTATGGTTAACCACGGTATGACATTCAGATCGCAGAACTCACTATTACTCCTTCTATTATGGCTTAAGGTTTCTTTTTAGCGAGTTGCTTTCCCTTCCTATTTAAAGGGCAAAACTCATTTACCAAGAAAACTTCTTCTGCTTTCTATCACAACAGAGATAGGCTTTGTTTATATTATTGCAAGAAGAGATATTTCATTTTTAAGAGGTTTCGGAGATCCCTTATGATGCTATATCAATACAGTTATTTATCAATTTACCCAACATTTACGCCTGTTTTTAGAATCGTTTTAGACTGGCTGAATGTTGGGTGAGGCTTGTATCAATCAGTCTTTCAATTGATTCGTATGTTCTTCTTGTGACTAATTACCCAGACTTTTTGGAACTTTATTCACTCAAAACACTGCTTTCTCTTATGCGAATTCAATTTTTGGGTTAATCAAATATCTGTTCAGATGATATTTGACTAATACAGATAGCTAGCCATACTTAAGCTTGTTTCTTGCAATATACCTCTTTAACTTGGAATCGGAAAGCGCGAATATCTTAAGCGTATCTTCCGAGTGCAAAACGAAAAAAATGAGAAAGCGAACAATGAATTAAAGTCTGGGCATAATTAAACAATAAAAAATGCTTTCAAATACAGAACGTGGCGCCGATATAGGGTTATAGGCATCTGGGATATGATGCAAACACTATACAAAGCTAATAAGTACCTATCTCGTTACTTATCCTACGAGACCCGCACATCGTTCATACTAGCATTTACCACTGCATCCATTCTCGGTAACTATGCTCGGGTAGGCCTCAATACTTTAACAGATTACAGTCCTTCATACGTTGCATCCGGTTCAATTTTGTGGAGTAATCTGGCCTCATGTTTTATCATGGGAATGCTACAAGTGTTGAAAAAGGGCGGGTGGTTTGAACCTGCGGACATGAATCACATCTTTGTTGTGCTAGCAACAGGATTCTGTGGATCTTTCTCATCATACTCATCGATGATGATGGAAATATTTCTTCACTCAACTAGCTTGATGCCTGCTGATATATCTAAAAGCATAAAGCTACCAAACAGGGCTTACGGTATAATGGAGTTTTTATCCGTGCTCTTGGTCCAATTATTTGTGTCGATGGGATCATATATTTATGGCAGAAGTTTTGCTAAAAACTTTCTTCTGCCATTTGGTCCTGAATCCTATTTGTCTCAAGATAAGAATGAACTTGAACCGGAGTCTCCTGTTCCTATAGGGGAAAGCTACTGGGGCTGGACAACTTTGAAATGGATTCAATGGACGCTGAGTATTTTGGCAATTCCGTTAATAGCTCTGATAATTGTTCTGACATGCGTCTATACCAATAATTCGCGCTCCTCTTGGACCTTACCTCAATTATTCGCCATTCCAGCATCTTTTCTACGCTACTATTTAGCTGTGTGGCTAAATGGAAACATTCAAAGATTTCCCGTGGGCACCTTTCTAGCCAATGAGTTTGCTGTGGTCACTATGGCTGTCTTCACTATGTGTGCAAGAGGTAGAAGTGCCTATGGCAGCTCAATTCCAATCGCCAGCACCTTAACGCAGTGTCAGGTTCTTTCAGCTCTATCTTCCGGATTCTGTGGGAGTTTAAGCACTATTAGCACTTTCATTAACGAAGGTTATAACTTGCCGCTAGCTGATGCTTTGATATATTATGCGGTTTCGATATCAATATCATATATACTCGAATTAATATTGCTAGGATCAATGGCGTGGACCAGAGGCTTAACGATACCGGTGTGCTGATGGCAAAATAATACATCTGGCTATTGATTGTGCCAATATATCTTTTTAGATAAACGTATGATAGAATATTTAAGTAATAGTCTGTGACACTTACTTTTGCTACAGGGTGTTAAGGTGTACCAAAGAGTGCAACAACATTGGTGACCTGATTTTGACTCATTTCGACCAAATACTTAAGCTGAAGCAACATTACGAATTATAGTCTGGTTGTTATTCACAGTTAAGAGCAGAAGTACGATAAAAGAATCATGTCTGATGATCCTGATAGAACACAAACGCCTATAATCTTCGCTCCTGAAACTTACCAATATGACAAATTCTCCCTGAAAGAGTCAGAGTTAGGAAAAGATCCGATCGAACAATTCACCAAATGGTTCGACGAAGCCAAGGCTGATAAATCAGAGACCTTGCCGGAGGCTATTAATTTTGCCTCTGCAGAACTACCAAGCGGGAGAGTGTCATCTAGAGTGCTCCTATTCAAGGAATTGGACCACCGTGGATTCACCATTTATTCGAACTGGGGGACATCAAAGAAGGCCCATGATATCGAAACTAATCCTCACGCCGCAATTACGTTTTTCTGGAAAGATTTACAAAGGCAAATTAGAATTGAAGGGTTTACCGAACATGTTAATAGGGAAACCTCAGAACGTTATTTCAAGACGAGACCTCGTGGCTCCAAGATCGGCGCTTGGTCGTCACCACAATCACATGTTATCCAGGATAGAGAGGAGCTCGAGAGGTTGAAAGAAGAAAACGCCAAGAAATTTGAGGGCGTGGAGGACATTCCGTGTCCTGATTATTGGGGAGGTTTGAGAGTTGTCCCTCTAGAGATAGAGTTTTGGCAGGGCAGGCCAAGCCGCTTACATGATCGATTCTCTTATAGAAGAAAAACTGAGCATGATGCTTGGGAACTGTTCAGATTAGCGCCTTGAGTGTTTACATCATTTTTTCGTCCCAGGTCTATCACTAACTCTTATTTTATAAAAGTCTACGTAGTGCAATATTGATTTTTTCATGAATATTTTCATTGTATTTTTCTGCCTCCTTACTAAACGTTTTCAAGACGCTGGTCAATGAATCTTTCTCTTTCTTGGATATGAGGCTTCCTAAATTATTTGTCATGTAAGCAAAGTTCAAATAGAGCATATAAAACCCAAATCTACTCGCGACCTCCAAATCAGGGAACTTAATGTTTTGTAAAAATGACCTGACGCGTTTCCATTGAGCTTCTTCAGGAATCAGTCCATCATGATGTGTAATGATATTTAAAGCTAGGCCGAGATGAAGGATCACCACGTCCGCTTCATCGCTCCTTGTCTTCTGAATATGTGCTAATATAAATCTTATGGCTTCTGAATGTGCAAAAGTCCTACTTTCTTCGGGTATGGCGAAAAGCAGTGAAGAATTGTTAGTCAATAGTATGAGAATTTTGACAAAACACTCGTCCATTTTATACGTTGGAAGTTGTCGTATCAGTTTGTGAAGTAAAACACTAACTTCATTGACATTTTTCGTAATGTCTTGCGCTGTTTCAGCTGATAAAATTGTTTCTATACTTTTAAAAATGATATCTGTGCCCATTGCCTCATCAACCAAATTGAAAAGGCGGGAGGCCAGTTCTGGCGAGGACAACCGTTCCGGATACTTGCAGTAGAGTTCTAATGCATAATCTCGGCCACTCTTATTAATGGTGTACTTCAGAAAATCATTGTAATTGAGGCGAGTCATCTTATTTTGTATCAGGTTTTTCTCAGGATTCTTTGAAATGGGTATCAGAAGAAGGATGACTCTTTCAATAGAGGAGGGCAGATCTTTAGACTTGAATTGTAATTTAGTCAACAGATAGCCTTGCAGCAGCAGGATAAACGGGTTAGAATAATTCTTTGAGAAGCACCAGTTGCGCACTTTGAACAAGTTGTCCCTCATGATGTATAGCAAAAATCCTTCATCGTTGCAAATTGCTAATGACAGATTTAAAAGTTTGGAAATGAAAATCTTGGGATCCATTGAGGTGGGCGAGTCCTCTGTTAGAAATTCTAAATCATCCTGATATTTCAAAAAGTCACCCATATTTTTCAGTTCATTAAAGTGATGTGTGATTGCAGCCTCTTCAGTTTCAAGCTGATGCACCGTGTGAGTTTTCTCCTCCTGAGAATCTTCTTCATCCTCACCTGCAGGCTCGTCTTCTTCAGCTTGCAGAAAAGTTCGCTCACTACCGTAAGTCACTCTTCTACCAGAAAGAGAGGGTTCGTCTTGCACAGAATCTTCGAGCTTCACTTTGAAAATCTTTTCCAAAGATTCATCATCTATACTTTTCAAGGATGACAAGAGCAGGTTTAAGTCATCAATCGTTTTTTTAACCGGAGTCACCGAATTGTTAGAATATTGTGATTCGAGATCATGCAATAAATCCTTCTTGTAATTAGTTCGTCTCTTCTTTTTTGGACGATGAATCTCATCCATAAAATCAAAAGCCTTAAGGTCAGACGTATCGATGGAGCCATCAAAGCTCGATGTCATTGTTGCCGACCTAGTACCGTGGTCATCTTGTCCACTTATCTGATCAGAGCTTTCTTCTGCCAATAAACCAGCTGCTGTGGATGCGGTATTTACATCCAGACTTCTCAAGGATAAATCTTCATATGTAAAGTTACTCAATGGCAACGATTGTTCATCAATACTGAGCCCTTCGTAGCTCTCGATTTCTCCGTCGTCGCTCAATTCTATCTCATGAGGAATGTTGGATTTTGCATAGTAATTTGCTAGTGAGCTACTTCGTTTACCATATATTTTCATATGTCCGATCAGTATTTCAAATGAATTAGAAATCTCTTCAAAATTTCTTGTTTATGGATTGTTTCGTGAGACTTTATTTCATAAGTGACGCGTCTTCAACTCTGCTCACTTGAAGACAACCTTCAAATAAAATTTAGTATACACGGTGAAGAACTTGCGAAAAGATACAAACTGGCACAGGCAGACGCACCAACATAGCGGGAACTAGATAGAGGATGTATGGTGAGCTGGCTAACAAGCTCGTTCTTGAAGCAAAGAGAACGAAACAGCTGAATAGTAGAAGTACACAAGGACAGAAACTGCCGCTGTTCCATGAGGACTTGGTTCAAAACATTATGAAAGAAGTTGGGCAGCTGAAAAATAACTCTGAATATCTAAAAGAACAACAGCTGCTGGGGCAACTGGTTGATAAAGTCTCTAAATGTCAGTATTTCGTCACACTACTCTGTATGGAAAGAAATAAGCGGTGTCTCTTAGCATATCAGAAATTGAGGTCCGATATGCTGGATAGGTTCGCGTGGGATAACAATGGACTTGATTTATTGAATGGCATTGATGGCGTGGAGCAAAATGCAAGTGATTTGTCACATCATGAGCAAGAGTACTTGAAGGAATATTCAGCGCTAATAACTGACTTGAAAAGTAGCGAACTAGTAGATATAGATTTATCAGGAAGTTTAGAACCTCCAAGTGATGTGTTCATAGATGTGAGAGTACTGAAAGATGGCGGAGAGATTCAGACTGAATATGGAGCTTTCAATCTGATTAGGGACTCTCAATTTTTTGTGAGACAGTCAGACGTAGAAAGACTTATCCAACAAGGCTATCTTCAGAAAATATGAAATTTTAAAAGAAGTTTATGGATGTTTCAGCTAGCACTTAGCCGATGTGTCCAAGAGGCAGTGAACTTTTCTTGTTTGTGCTACTTTGGGTGGGTTTGAATAGTATTCATAGACAACTGGCTAAATCAAACCATTCTTTACCAAAGTGCTTAGTCGGTGGCTGAATTCTGATAGAAAACTGGAAGCTGTCGTGAAATGCTGCGGATTGGTACTCTTCCTCCTACCTAATAATGAAGCTATCCTAAGTTTTATTTCCTGTAGTGTGATGCAAGGGTGCATGTTTTTTTGGCATTGAGTATGGAGAAGTGAAAATTTTCGAGATGAGTTAAGTACAAACTACTAAGAAAATTTTGGAAAGACATTAGTGGCCCATATCATTGATTAGGTGCTGCAAAAATTTCCTCTTTGGTTTCCAACACTCTTTTCAAGGTCCATAACCGTTTGTTTCCGTGTCAAAAAGAGAATTTCAGATTACTATAGTTGAGCCATGAGTACTACGAACGTCGATCATTCAGCCACCGACAAGGCTGACTTGACTCATAGCGAACAACATTATTTTGATTCTTATGATCACTATGGTATCCATGAGGAGATGCTGCAAGATTCGGTCCGTACGTTATCTTATAGAAACGCTATTGTTCAAAACAGGGATCTATTCAAGGATAAGATTGTGCTAGATGTTGGATGTGGTACTGGTATTTTATCAATGTTTGCTGCTAAAAATGGCGCTAAGCATGTCATCGGTGTTGATATGTCTAGCATCATCGAGATGGCGCGTGAAATTGTGGAACTGAATGGATTTTCTGATAAAATCACGTTACTTCGTGGAAAATTGGAAGATGTGGAGTTACCATTTCCAAAGGTTGATATAATCGTTTCTGAATGGATGGGATATTTCCTACTATATGAATCTATGTTAGACACTGTGTTGTATGCTCGTGATCGCTACTTAGTTGAAGGTGGTTTGATTTTCCCAGATAAATGTTCAATTCACCTTGCGGGCTTAGAAGACGCACAATACAAGGACGAAAAGATTAATTATTGGTATGATGTCTATGGATTTGATTATTCTCCATTCGTACCCCTGGTTATGAGGGAACCCATTGTCGATACTGTCGAAAGTAAAGTAGTTAACACAACAAGATGCAAATTAATTGAATTTGATTTGAACACAGTCAAATTATCAGACCTTTCGTTCAATGCAAAGTTCAAGGTCGAGACTAAAAGACAAGACTGGATCAATGGGCTTATTGCATGGTTTGATGTTGAATTCCCAACTCCAAAAGGCAAGAAACCCGTCACTTTCTCTACAGGCGCTCATTCTCCTTACACTCACTGGAAACAAACCGTCTTTTATCTGGGCGATAATCTCGAAGCAGAAAGGGGCGATATTCTAGAAGGTGAAGTTTATTGTGCTCCAAACAAATCTCATAATAGAGATTTGGATATCACAATCAGTTATAATTTCAAAGCCAGAGGCGTTGATGCCGAAAGTAGATCAATTAAAGGTGAAAATAAATACGTCATGCATTGATTAAGTAACACCTGTCTATTTGTAGCAATTGTACATTACCTAAGAGATAAAAAAAAACAATAGTGTATTGATAGAAAAGACTGTTGAATTTTAAATACTTATACAAATTATAAATATGTAAAAGATCTAAATATCAATAATTCTTAACTTAATCATGTTTCAAAGTTTGAGAGAAAACCTCTGATGGCTTCTTACCACCTTTTTCAGCTTTCTTGGAGCCCAACTTTTCAGCAGCAAAGACCTTGGCGTATGGGTTCAATCTCAATAGAACCTGCTTGTTCTTCAATGGGTTCTTCTTTAAAACGTGAGTACGTTTTTGAGTAGCTTGACCAGCTGGTCTAACAACGGATTGAATTTCAGAAGAGTTGATGATTCTAGTGACATCGGTGTTGGTGATGATGTTAGATGGCAAGGAGTAACCGGTCTTGGAAGAAGCAACGGTTTCAGAACCCCAAACCTTATCTAGGTTAGCAAAAGCAGATTGAGTCCAGATGACGAATCTACCTAAGTGAGCACCTGGAGCTAATTGCAACAAGTTCAAAGAGGCGACGTTAGCAGTTTCAACACCTGGGATGTTTCTACAAGCTTTAACGATACCATTGTCCTGAGAGTAGACAACTAATGGACCTCTTCTTTGAGTCCATCTTCTGTTTCTGTACTTACCTTTACCAGCTCTCAATTTCTTGGATTTCAAGACCTTGATCAAATCAGCTTGAGCACCGATAGCTTTCAAAGCAGCAATAGCTTCCTTAGTTTTCTTGACGGATTCGAAATCGTCAGAGACAACCAATGGAATTTCTGGGATCTTTTCAACCCTGTGACCTCTAGCCAAAACTAAAGAGGAGATAGCAGAAGCGGCAATGGCAGAAGCGGTAGCAAAACGCTTTTCATTGTGGTTAACCTTAACGTTCCACTTTCTCCATGTCTTGGTTGGAGCAAACATACGACCACCACGACACATATTACCGAAAGCAGCCTGACCAGATCTGTGGGTACCACCACCACCAACTCTTGGAATACGGGCAACAGCACGACCGGTACCCCAGGATTCAGCTGAGGTTTGGTGACCAGCTTTTTCGGAGACAGCGTAAGCTTGTCTCTTGTTCTTGTTAACAGAAACGAAAACAGTGTGAACAATATCAGCACGGATTGGTGCAGAGAAAACAGCTGGTAGTGAGACAGCGGCGGAAGTAGCTTCACCAGTTAGAGAGTGAACAGTAACTTGAGGACGAGACATGGATATGAGTATGTTTAATTCCTTTAAGACAGTGGTGTTTTCAGAGAGAAATTATTGGAAAAGTGAAAATTTTTTTCGATGCTTTTATATAGATTTTCTGCGTCCGAGCGTCGACCGCGGACGAGATAAAATCGCTTCAGCGACTTGGAAAAAAACGTCACAAATCGAATAGAAAATAAAACAAGGAAAAATAAGAATCCAGCAATCGGTTCTCCGTCATGGACGAATTATGTACTTTAATTATTTGAGGCAAGTTTCCTGGCTCTTTCTATTATATTTCTTTCGTTTTCCAACAAAATTTTGATGCATGCAAATCGATCTTGATTACGGATATGTGCATCATTTGCAGTCGCTTCGCTGGGTTGCGACAGTTTTTTGGAAGAAAGCAGTTGCAGAAATATCCTTCTATGATCTTGATTCGCTTTCCTATCAAGAATGCTAAATGATTTCAGATTCCCCGATATGTCAAGCTCTATAGTGTCGCGCAATTTTTTCCAGTCTTTGTGATTCAGTGACAGTAAATTTATAAGCGCTTTGAGTATTGGAGAAAGATGCCCATCAAAATCTATGTACATTTCTGATAGCCAAGGCTTTGCGCCTGCCTGGTCGTTACCTTGCTCGCTCTCCCCATCGCTACCTGGATCTTCCATCATATCTAACCAGTCTTCATACAACGCATGTCCTGTTCTGCTCCACCATTTAAGTCTTTCTTTGAATTTAGGGTTGTTCTTAGCAAAACTGGAAACTTCTTTACCCAAATGAACAATATCTAACTGATTGCTTGGTATGCAGAAGCCATATCTTGCCAACAATAGTGGGTTAGATAGTTCACCATACGAGTTGAAAATTTCCTCCCCCGCTTTAATATCATTCACTAGTACCATGTCAACAGACAAGTCATCGCTCGGGTTATTGGCATCATCTGCATCTTCATCGCTGCCACTACGATCTTCACCACTGACACTGCTATCTTCACCACTGACACTGCGCTCTTCACCACTCACACGGCTATCGTCATCGCTGCCACTGCGGTCTTCATCACTGACACTGTGATGCTCATAGTTATCACGAAAATCGATTTTCGATCCACCAAGATCGCCTGGGCCCTCATCTTGGGCAGCTTTCGTCATCGTTTCTGCTAGCATGTGACTGCACATCCCTGGTTCACCGCACAATTCGCAAACATCATACAATGAATTGAAGTGGACATGAGGCTGTAGAACGTGATGGTTGAATAAATCTGCGACAGGGACTAATGCACTTCCATGAAAAGCATCAATTTCAAATATACGTGATGAGACTGCATACGCTACAGCCACGAATCGCAAGTATTGGAGGTCCATATCTTTTGAACTTTCACCGAAAAAATTTAGTGGGGCCTCCAAGCCAAATCCTTCCTCCCACTTTCTAGCAATAGAAGTTGCAATTTCAAAACCCTCTCTTACTTCGTCTTCTGGCACCAGACCTCCGTGCAATGTATCTAAGGTAGACCCTTTCAACAAGTTTCGTTCAACAGAATCCCAATGATTGGGTGGTAAGATTAACCGACCATTAGAGTCGTATGTTTTGATGCTTTTCAAGTATTGATACCAATGACTACCTTCTCTAAAAACAGTGGTTTCATAAATGAATGCAATAATCGTTGCAAGAACTCCGTCGATCTCTTCTTCTACTAATAGATTGGCAATTGTGCTATTGGAGGCTGAGAAAATTGAGGTTTTTGGCAGTTTTAATAGCAGTGTATCATGCCCAATGTCGTGTTTAGCGAAAACACCGAGACCTCCTAGGGCAGATCTCTTGATCTCGCAGTGTTCCAACGCAAAATAGCCTTCACTTCCCTTTGTAAAATCTAACACATCAGCAAGGTCACTGGACAATGTATTGGACATAACACAGCCAAAATACTTATAGACTGCGGCGTCAGTTTTCTGTTGCTCATCCATCCCATCTCATCTCATCCTACGCGGTTGTTGAAATTTTTCACCTTATCGTGCTAGGTAACGTAAGACAATAGGTTTGACATAACACATGAGAAGTCAAAGGGCTGGCGGTTGACTGGAAATGATCTCAAACATCAATGCAGTATCCACGGACCGGGGCAAGTGGGAGAAAAGCTATCGCAGGCGCTCAACTCTTATGATCTTTCTTCTTCATATGCAAACGTACATTGTGATTGCATGTGAACATTAAATGGTTGAAAAATTTGTCTATATAAAAGAAAGGGTTACTATCATTTTGAGCGCATGACTGTTGGATATACGTGCAGAGTTAACAATTTCTGGTCCTTGATTTGCATGCACTGTAGCCGTTGTTGCATACTTATAGTCCCTAGCTCGATCGTGGTGCCAACACTGTAAAAACCTGCGAAGCTGGTCCATTTTTGTTATAAACACATTGTGAGATATGGCCAAAAAAGTATCTACGAAGGAGAAAGCTGTTACAGCATCGAAGGAAAATACTTCCAATGAAGTTCGCAAGGATAGCGAATCTTCTCAGAAAGAAAGCAAGAAGTATAACTTTTTGGTCAGGACATTATGGACATTTGTAATGATATCTGGGTTCTTCATCACCTTGGCGTCGGGGCATTTTTGGTCCATCATGCTTATCATAGCTTGCCAGATTGCCACTTTCAAGGAATGCATTGAAGTAACAAGTGAATCAGGGCGCGCAAAGAATTTGCCCCTGACCAAGACATTGAATTGGTATTTTCTCTTTACGACGATATATTATTTGGATGGTAAATCGTTCTTTACATTTTTTCAGGATTACTTTCTCGAATATAGATTCCTAACATTGATTGCTTCGAATCACAGATTTATTTGCTACTGCCTATATTTAATGGGGTTCGTGATGTTCGTTTGCAGTCTGAGGAAAGGTTTTTTGAGATTTCAGTTCGGATCACTGTGTATTACGCATATGGTTTTGATGCTAGTTGTCGGTCAAGCGCATTTGATCATCAAGAACGTTTTGAATGGTATCATTTGGTTTTTATTGCCTTGTGGTCTGGTCATAGTCAATGATATCTTTGCGTACCTTTGTGGCATAACTTTTGGTCGCACTAAATTAATCGAGATTTCTCCAAAGAAAACCTTAGAAGGTTTCTTGGGTGCGTGGTTCTTCACTGCGCTAGCAAGTATAATACTGACAAGAATATTGACTCCATACATGTACTTGATATGTCCTGTACAAGATATTCACACAAATTTCTTTACCCCTCTAACATGTGAATTGAATCCAGTCTTCATACCGCAAGACTTCAAATTACCACCTATGCTCTATGGATATTTTGGCAAGTCTGTAATAACAGTAAAGCCAATATATTTCCATGCCCTAAACCTTGCAACATTTGCGTCTTTATTTGCACCATTTGGCGGATTTTTCGCCTCTGGTTTAAAGAGAACGTTTCAAGTTAAAGATTTCGGTCATTCCATTCCGGGTCACGGTGGCATTACTGATAGAGTCGATTGTCAGTTTATTATGGGATCTTTTGCAAATTTGTACTATGAAACATTTATCAGTGAAAATAGGATCACTGTGGAGACGGTTTTATCTACAATACTAATGAATTTGGATGAAAAGCAGATTGTTGAGGTGATTACTACATTGAATGCTATATTATTTAGGAAGGGCATCATGGATAACCAAAAATATAAACAGCTTGCCTCGATATATAATATTGCAACAGAAAAAATAGCCAGTCCATAGGCCCAGTATCATGTTAATGCTGATATTCCCTTTAACGTCAAAGTTTAAATTTCAATTTAAGTATAGATTGTAGACATTCATTTATCAATTATTATTTAATTTATGTAAAATATGTTCAAAATTCGATGAATTTTTGCGCAATCAGGCGCAGGGCAGGGCCTGCTCGCAAGCACGGATATTTGACCTACGTGGATTCTTAATCCATTAAGGACTTGCAACGCACGTGAGCCGGCATGGTGCTTCCCTATAGCAATCAAAACAGCCTGTAGATGCAGAACAAAAAACTTTTCCGGAATCAGTTCCACGGAGTTCCAATTCTATATTCGAGGAGTTTGTCAAGGATCGGCGGCAATGCTCTCATGTCGGAAGGAAAGAGAATGTTATGGTAGAAATTTATCTATTCAACCCTGTATTTTAAAACAGTCGAACACTGCAAGGGTGCCTTTCTGGACCTGAATGTGAGCGTGAACTGCGAAACCACAAAACTGTTGGAAATTTAGCAACACGAATCGAACCACTTGCGTAGGGTTTCCTTTCGTGCACCCTGAACAAACTTCTCCTGCTGCCCCTGATGAGGCTTCTTCTAAGATTTCTCGAATTTGGATGATTGGCAATGTTTCGAATATCTGAAAGCTCTGGTTATAGCCAAAGAAACGTAAAAATCAAAATAGCATATGGGCAACGACCCTCTATCTATTCATTTTTCATTTTAAAGGGCCGTTGCAGCCGTCGAGCTGCAAACGCAAAGATGCTGCTGGACAAGGCAGCAGAAGTCTAAGCTGTCAAGGACAAGCGAAAAACAACGAGAAAAGCTGTAATTGAGGTGAGCGCAACTCGATTTTTCACGACACCGGTTCAAAAGGATAATTTGAGAGAAGTTGGTGTCAAAGAATATAGCATGCATTGGCATGAATATGATAGTAGTTTCGAGAGAGGGAAGTCTCCAAGTGGTAGCAAACTTTGACTATTTGGCGAAAAAGGGTTCCTTTCCTGAAGTTATTACCGTTCATGGATCAGGAGTGGTCAACAATATGTGTGTTCTCAAGGCAATAGAGAGAACCCCGAACGTTAGCGAACCGGCACCTTTCGAAGAACAACATAAGACGAAGTTTAGGTCAGAGAAGTGTTGGTATTAGCGTTGAGAGATGCTCATATGGAGAAGTGATATGTTCCTATTGAAGGAATTTGCAATACCCAAGGCATGGATTACCAAGTTATTAAAACAAACGGCCGATATTCACTTCGGATTTGCCCTTGATATAAAACAAGCTTCTTGGCACTTTGAGTAATACATCGCAGATAGTGCTACTAGGAGACTGCACATAATCTTAGCTTTAAGGAATTCTTCGATGAAGTATTGCCTACTATTACGATTGTACGTGGGAAATTTTTGTCTTAGCTGCCCGCAACAGGATACACCCGAAACAAAGTTCCTTATTTCCGATGAAAAACTAATGTAAATTGGTTCCGAGATGCAAATTAAGCAAGCTCAATACCTAGAAAGATCACATAGATATAGTCCGGGTTCAGATTACTCAGTAGGTTGGCGGTCATTGGCAATGATATTTTCATTGGATGAAGATATAAGTCATCTTAAATTAACGGATTTTCAAAATGAGAACCCACCAATAGCAATTTATGATGAATGCGACGATAATGCCGAAAAATCTACTGAATACATAGCGTCTTCAGCTAATGCCACCCACCTATCATCGAGTACTGAACCTATTCCTTTGAAAAATGCGTCTAGACCAAGGAGAAGGTCTTCTGTGTTTGAAAGATTGCCAGTGATTACACCTCCTCATACAAAACGTGTTTCGATAACTTCAGCGTCACTAAATAGTGATGGCGTCATTGGAAAAGTACAACAACAAAAACTAGCACGGAATCTTAAGGATTTTACTCCTGTGAGAGTTCTCGGGAAGGGTGCATATGGAAAAGTTATCCTTGTCAGAGATGTGAGCACCAACAAGTTGTACGCTATGAAGCAGTTACGAAAGGCAGAGATAGTAATAACAGACCAGGACAGCCATGAAAATAAAGAAAATGAGGAAAAACTAGAGAAAGATGACGTATCTAAGCGTATCGAAAGAACATTTGCCGAAAGAACCATTCTTTCAGAATTGGAACATCCAAATATTGTAAAATTATTCTATTCATTCCACGACAACTTTAAATTGTACTTACTACTGCAATACATTCCTGGTGGCGAACTTTTCTTCCATTTAAAAGAACATGGTACATTTGATGAAAGCACTGTTGCGTTTTACGCTGCGGAGATTAGCTGTGCATTGAAGTTTTTGCACGACAAAGGGATTGTTTATAGAGATTTAAAGCCAGAAAATTGTTTATTGGATCAGAATGGTCATTTGGTTTTAACAGACTTTGGTCTCAGCAAGAAAGGTGTCACGGAATCTGAGTCGAATGAGGAAATCGACGGCGAAGATCCTATGGTGTTACATTCTATTATCGGCACACCTGAATATTGTGCGCCAGAAATTCTCCAAGGTCTAGCATACACTAAAAACTGCGATTGGTATTCCCTTGGCTGCCTCATATACGATATGCTAGTTGGAAAGCCTCCCTATACAGGCGTGAATCACAAAGTTATTCTTTCCAAGATTCAAAAACAGGCCCCGAAACTTCCCTATTATCTAAGTGAGGGTATGAAGGATATATTGACAGGCTTGTTGAAGAGAGACCATATCAAAAGATGGGATGTCGATAAGTACTGGAGAATCACTCATGATAAAAAAGCAAAAAGCAAGAAAAAGAGGAAAGCTGGCCAAGAACGTACGTCAGCTTTCACATCACATTTTATTTTTCGAAAGATCGACTGGAAGAAATTGGAAAGTGGCGAATTGCAACGGTCAGAATTAGGCCCTATTGTGCCGTTAATCACCGACTGGTCGTTGGCTGAAAACTTTGACACTGAATTCACATCAATGTCGTACGAAAATGAACATCATGAAGTCAATGAATTACATATTCCAAAGTCATCTGATTTATTCAAAGGATTCAGTTATAATGCTAGCGGGAGCTACCTAGAACGGTACTTTTGAAAACCATAATCTACGCGACTCAATTATTTATATCAAACTATGACCTGTAATATACGTATACTCAAGAATATATGACTTCTTACTACTTATGCGCGGCACATGATCATTATGCTCTTCAAACCATTCATCAAACCTGAGCAGTGCCCCATTCGGCCTTTACTAGCGCGTCCGGATTTAGAAGCTTTAACCTACTTTATCTGACAAAGTGAAGGGTAAGGCTAATTTCTGGATATATATAAATCCCATCAGGCTTTGCTCTTGGCCTAGCATTTTAAAGGAAGCTCTTTAAGTATCAAACGGAAGAGGTTATGCTACCAACAATCAGAAGATTAATGTCTACCAAGATCCCCGCTCAGTTTAAGTCCATTGTATACTCGTCACATAGTCTTGAGGACTGTACGAGTGTACTATCGGTCCAGAATTACAAGCCGAAGGAGGATTTAAAACAATCTATAGTACTGCGCACATTGGCTTTTCCAATTAATCCTTCAGACGTAAACCAATTACAAGGGGTGTATCCTTCAAAACCCGAAAAAACCTTGGACTATTCCACAGAGAAGCCGGCAGCTATTGCTGGTAATGAAGGTGTCTTTGAAGTTGTGTCAGTCCCAGATGGTGAAGATAGCCTGAAAAGAGGAGACTGGGTAATTCCCATACAAGCAAACAATGGTACCTGGTCGAATTATCGCGTCTTCTCCAAAGCGTCAGACTTGATCAAGGTCAATGGGTTAGACCTTTATTCTGCTGCCACAGTATCTGTCAATGGATGCACCGCCTATCAGCTAGTTAATAATTATGTCAGCTGGAATACGAATGGCAATGAATGGCTAGTCCAGAATGCGGGAACTTCGGGTGTTTCGAAAATCGTAACCCAAATCGCCAAAGCAAAGGGTATCAAGACTTTGAGCGTCATCCGCGATCGTCAGAATTTTGAATCTGTAGCTAGAGTATTAGAGGATCAGTTCGGCGCAACTAAAGTTATTTCAGAAACAGAGAGCAACGACAAAGCTTTCAACAAGGAAGTTTTGCCGAAGATATTGGGGCCAAATGCGCGAGTAAGACTAGCACTGAACTCCGTTGGCGGTAAATCGAGTGCGTCAATTGCGCGTAAGCTCGAAAAGGACGCCTTAATGCTTAGCTACGGTGGGATGTCGAAACAGCCGGTGACTCTGCCCACATCCTTGCTCATCTTTAAAGGATTAACATCGAAAGGGTTTTGGATAACGGAAAACAATAAAAAGAATCCAGGTGAGAAAGTGCAGAATGTTAATGATTTCATTGATTTATACGAAAACGGCAAAATCGCGTCACCCAAGAACGAAATCGATCTAATTGAATGGGATGTGGGCTCAACTAGCGATGAGAAGTTACTCGAATTGATCAAACAGGGTATCAATTCGAAGAGCAAAAAACAAATGGTGGTCTTAAAATGGTGATGACCTCCTCTCTCTATGTACGTATGTATAATGATACATTTTACTTGATATGACTAGTGTGAACTGATTTTCCTTTTATCGTAGTACACCATCGATAGAACTATGCAACATAAACTCAGAGTAATATATCCAATGACTTCCCATCTAACGATGGTAGTCTGGGTTGGTTCTAAAATCCAATCCGAGATGCCCATGAAAATGATATTACCCAAATTAACTGTAGTTGCATACTCTGGTGTTCTGTTCCTGTTAATTTGCAAAAACGATAGCACGTTTGGTAGCGAACCGAGTAAAGTTGATGCAAGCGCAATGCCCCAAAACGTCTGGTCTTTATAGATGAACAGGATGGCATTCTTTAATGATGGAAACAAAGGTAGTAGACAAACCATGCAAATGAAGCCAATCATCGAAAGATGGGTGCATTGCTGGACCAACGTAATATTTTTAGAACTGTTAAACCAGCGGTTCCATAATACTGCAAACGGACCCAAGGTAAGCGCACCTAGACCACATAGTAAGGAACTCTTCAGTCTGTCAAAGAGGAACGGATCATTTAACTCACCCGTACTTTCATTGATAGACAATTTTCCGGCTAATAGATCACAGGTTGCCTTGGTATACGAGACAACCAATATGCCGAACAACGCAACCATCATGATTGCGAAATTCCGAAAGATATTTCTCCTTTTGGTCAGGCCACAAACTCCGTATAGTAAGGAAGTAATTTCAAATATCGAAGTATTCTGTATTAGTGATATATCAAAACCAGGCGACATTGATAACGCCATCGTGTAAGTCAGCATGGCTACCAGTAACAACACCGAAAGTGTCAATAGCTTGGCGAGATATTTGACTGTAAACCTCTGACTAGGAACGTTGGCATGAACGTCTGCCATAGTCGGCACGACATTTTCCTGGTTTTCAGAGAAGGTTTGCAGCTCTACATCTGTTGCGGATTCTCCTGACAATGGACGATAGCTCTTGTTCTCTGCATGACTTCCACCGAAGAAGAAGGACAAGGGTCTCAGCAACAACCACGACGAAAAGTATATAAAAGTTAGCAACACCGTGAGGCCTTGATGAGCTTTCTCATCGTCATTGTTCTCTAATTTGTTCCTTGTTTGCAAAATTGACAGACACTTCGTCTGAATGATATAACCGAACACGGCTATGAACCAGTATATTGTTGTAGCCATTATCTCGCGGTTACTACAATTACTCGCGAACTATATCTCTTTGAATATCTTTGTCTCCCTATCTCTTGTTTCCTCACTTTATGGCAAGTAGGCGGAGATGGCTGAGCGTAACAAAGGAAATGCCGAAGTGCAATATCCCAGATTTTCGTATATATACTAAGACACAAGCTCACACAGCCGCAATGAAATCATGGGGCAAATGCCAAGCGTGAATTTACATTTCCATTGCAAGCCCCACTTTGTTTTACTTACGTATATAATTCTAAATCTAAATTTACGCTACTAACGCTCAGCAAACCATCCGATCACCATACTACGTCGTCTTCATTTTCTGCAATTTCTACTGTGCTAGACTCTGTCTTATCGTGTTAGCTTTCACATCAATTTTTGTGGAAGTTGCGCGTTTCCCGTTTGGGCGATGACAACCGAACACCTTTCGAGCTGGAAAAATTTGATGAAAAATTTGACAGACTGATGGACGACGACAACAACCCGGCCGTGAACATCTTGCGTGTGCAAGCAGCTTGCCCATCTGTGCTGTTGATTTGCTTCAAGGGAAGGGTTCTTAGGTTTAATTTCAATGAATGTGGTTTTTTTCTTTTCGTTCTATTTTCTTCGTTGTGTCGTAACCTCAGTTGTCGTAGGAAATATTCTTGTAGTATATAAAATTAGCTGTTCTACAATCAATTGCAAACAGTACTGATCACAAGAACCTCAAGAGATTAAAAGATAGTTGGAAGATGCCTCCAAAGAAACAAGTCGAAGAAAAGAAAGTCTTGCTAGGTAGACCTGGCAATAATCTGAAAGCTGGTATTGTCGGTTTGGCCAATGTTGGTAAGTCGACATTCTTCCAAGCTATTACCAGATGTCCATTGGGTAACCCCGCTAACTACCCATTTGCTACCATTGACCCTGAAGAAGCCCGTGTCACCGTCCCATCCCCAAGATTTGATGATTTGTGCGGAATCTACAAACCTGCCTCCGAGGTCCCTGCTCACTTGACTGTCTATGACATTGCTGGTCTGACCAAAGGTGCTTCTGCTGGTGAAGGTTTAGGTAATGCTTTCTTGTCGCATATCAGATCCGTTGACTCTATCTACCAAGTCGTCCGTTGTTTTGATGATGCTGAAATTATCCATATTGAAGGTGACGTCGATCCAGCAAGAGATTTGGAAATTATCAACGAAGAATTAAGATTGAAAGACATTGAATTTTCAGAGAAGGCTTTGGAAAATGCCTGGAAAATCGCCAGAAGAGGTGGTCAATCTCTTGAAGTTAAGCAAAAGAAGGAAGAAGCTGCTTTGATCGAGAGAATCATCGAATTATTAAAGGGTGGCCAGAGGGTCGCAAATCAACATTGGACTCCAAAGGAAGTTGAAGTTATCAACTCCATGTTCCTATTAACTGCTAAACCTTGTATCTATTTGATTAATTTATCTGAAAGAGATTACATCAGAAGGAAAAATAAGCATTTATTGAGAATTAAAGAATGGGTGGATAAATATTCCCCAGGTGATTTGATTATTCCATTCAGTGTTTGCTTAGAAGAAAAATTATCTCACATGTCAGAAGAAGAACAGCAGCAAGAGTTAGAGACTTTGAAAACTCAATCCGCTTTACCTAAAATTGTTACCACAATGAGACAAAAATTGGACTTGATTTCGTTCTTCACTTGTGGTCCAGATGAGGTTCGTGAGTGGACGATCAGAAAGGGCACGAAGGCTCCACAAGCTGCCGGTGTCATCCATAACGATCTAATGGATACTTTCATCTTGGCCCAAGTTATGAAATTCGAAGATGTTATCGAATACAAAGACGACGCTGCTATCAAAGCTGCCGGAAAGTTATTACAAAAGGGTAAGGAATATGTAGTAGAAGATGGTGATATCATTTATTTCAGAGCAGGTGCTGGTAAAAATTAATCACTCTTAATCTTTTAGCAAATTTCTAATTTTTAAGTACATGAAATAAAAAAAACTACCAAATATAACTAAAATCGAATCAATTTTCCTCTCTGGAACCCTATTTACAAGTTATTAATGTCATCAACTATTTAAATAAAAACGAATACCATTTTTCGTTCAACTTATCGCGCTTTTCCTTTGGAATAAAACTTTTGTAGTGCTCTAAAATCTTCTCCACGCCAGCGGTCTCATCGTAATTTCTACCCAATGCTTCGACAAATTGACCCTCAGGATCCATCAAATAGAAAAAAATCGAATGATCGACCAGATAATCCTGCCCTGGTTTCACAGATGGCGGGGTAGAAAAATAAACCCTGTACTGTTTGCATGTGTGCTTGACGTCCTCATATGTGCCTGTTAAGCCGATGATATCTGGGTGAAAGTCCTCTAAATATTTTTTCAGAACCTCTGGTGAATCTCTTGCAGGATCACAGGTGACAAAAATAGGTTGCAACTCAATGCCGTGTCGTTTCTTCAAGTCGTTGAGCCATAACCCCAATTTATCCAGCTCATCAGGACAAATATCCGGGCAATGGGTAAAGCCAAAATATAGTATTGAAAACTTACCTAATAAATTTTTTTCAGTGAATTCGTTACCGTTGAAATCTATCAGTTTAAATGGGCCCCCAACGACCGGTCTACCATATCCTCTATTGGCCTCAGCTTCTTTCACTGTTTCTAACCTTTTCTTTTCACGTGAGAAGAAGTAGTAAAGACCACCACCAACCATAATTATCAAAGCTGCTGCTTTCCATGTTGCGAATTCTATTGAATTGTTGGAAGTTCTTTGCGAATTTGTGTCCACGGGACCTCCAATAGGTATTCTGCTCAAAGGTTTCTTCTTATTCGTAATCGCTTCGGAGTTAAATTTGTTTCTTGAATTGTCCATCTCATTGCACAAATTCCTTGCATGAGAAAACTGTCTTATCGAATTTGAAGTTGTCGACTGTAATCTCATATATAACACACTCCTTCTAGCGATCATACTCGTTGTTCGCCAGCAATAATTTTTCGCAGCCACCACACCAAACATTCTAAGGATGATTGTTATTTCCACAAACTTTCAAAAGTGTCTAATGAATCTAATAACAAAGCCATCTGCTTCTAAATACTTGCTGCCAATAAGCACTATGCCATCGCTAAGTTTTCCTTCGTTTGTGACGAGGATTCGAATTTTCCCTAGGCCTTGGGTTTTTGATGCAAAAAACTACATGAAGAAGGGTAATAATATACCAGGTTCTCTATTATTTACTTTTTGCCTCTTTAAGAAATGTTATGGTATATTGACATATTGAAGTCCCAAACTTCAGCGATCCTGCGGCTCGATAATGATTGGATAGTCTGTTTCAGTTCTTTAATTGCAATCTTGAGATAATGGGCGTAAGATATAAAGCTCTCTGCAAGTTTGGAGCTACATTGAATATTGAACAATTTGGGTGGGAATTAAATATATAAGCGATGACCAGAAATCCTTTTATGGTGGAGCCATCTGGGTCCCCTGCAAGGCAATTGAAACCACAACTTACGAGGTTTCACACCAATAGTAGTGATCGCTCCGAAGAAACAGGATACGGCGACATGGGTGTAGAGCTTGATGGCGAAGATTACGATTATTCAAGAAGGTTTCAAGGTTTGCCCCAATCTCCTTCTAAAGCTGCCATGAGATACTCTCCAGATCGCCGTCACAGAAGTCAGTTTTATCGGGACAGTGCGCATAACTCTCCTGTAGTCGATAGGTATACCGCACATGTTGGGGGGTCCCCTCAGAGACCTAACCAGCCCATATTACAGGTAAACGACTATGATTTGGCTACAGATGATTTAGTAAGTGGATATTACTCAAATGATACAACCCACGCTCGTGGTAATAATCTGTTTGGTAATGGGGCCGACAGGCAATATTCCTTGAGCTCTAAGTTGACTGCGTCCACAACGTCAACGGCGGCCAGATCTTCATACGACATGGGCGATGATAAGAAGGCGCGCTCATCATTTGATAGTTATGATGACAACTCTACAATATATTCCACAACATTTGCCGAAACAAAATTCGAATTAAATCATCCAATTCGCCGTGATTATGTCAGACGTGCTAATTCTGAAAGCAGAAGAAGACCTATTTTAGAGAACGCAAATGTTGCCAAGACAATTTTGAAATTGGACAATCCAATTCCGAGAGGACTGCTGGATACTTTGCCAAGAAGGGACTCTCCTGAATTTACGGAAATGAGGTACACTGCTTGCACTGTGGAGGCGGATCACTTTTTAGAGGAGGGGTACTCGCTAAGGTTTGCTGAAATGAATAGAGAATGCCAGATAGCTATATGCGTGACGATGTACAATGAGGATAAATTTGCCGTCGCAAGAACTATTGACTCAATCATGAGAAATATTTCGCATTTATGTGGCCGTAAAAAATCTCCTGTGTGGGGACCAGATGGATGGAAGAAGGTGTCCGTCATTTTAATCAGTGATGGGCGAAGCAAAGTAAATCAAGGTGCTCTGGATTATTTGGCTGCTTTAGGTGTGTATCAGGAGGACATGGCTAAAGCGTCCGTTAATGGTGACTCTGTCAAGGCTCATATATTTGAGTTAACCACACAAGTTTCAATCAACGCTGATTTGGATTATGTCTCAAATGATATCGTCCCAGTTCAAATGGTATTTTGCTTGAAAGAAGAAAATAAGAAAAAAATTAATTCTCATCGTTGGTTATTCAATGCATTTTGCCCTGTTTTGCAACCTCATATTGTGACTTTAGTTGATATCGGTACTCGCTTGAATGACACTGCAGTTTATCATTTGTGGAAGGTTTTTGATATCGATTCTAATGTTGCGGGTGCTGCCGGCCAAATTAAAACCATGAAAGGTAAATGGGGAATGAAACTGTTCAATCCTTTAGTTGCCTCTCAAAATTTTGAATATAAGATATCAAACATTCTGGACAAACCTTTGGAAAGTACTTTTGGATATATCTCGGTTTTGCCGGGCGCTTTATCTGCCTACAGGTATCGTGCTTTGCAGAATCATGAAGATGGCACGGGTCCATTAAATTCCTACTTTTTGGGTGAAACTCAGGAAGGAAGAGATCATGACGTTTTCACCGCTAATATGTACTTGGCTGAAGATAGAATTTTGTGCTGGGAACTGGTGGCTAAGAGGGACTCCAAATGGGTCCTTAAATATGTCAAAGAAGCCACCGGTGAAACAGATGTTCCAGAAGATATTCCAGAATTCATCTCGCAGAGAAGGCGTTGGTTAAATGGTGCGATGTTTGCAGCACTCTATGCTCAATTACATTTTTATCATATCTGGAAAACGAAACACTCTATAACGCGTAAGATCTTTTTCCACATTGAGTTTTTCTATCAATTTGTGCAGATGTTATTCTCATGGTTTGCAATTTCTAACTTTGTTTTGACATTTTATTATTTGGCAGGTTCAATGAATAAAGTCATCAAGCATGGCAATGCGGTATTCATTTTTTTCAAGTATCTCATCTTTTGTGATTTAGCAAGTTTGTTTATCATCTCAATGGGTAACCGGCCACAGGGTGCTAAGCATCTTTTTATCACCTCTATGGTACTTTTGACGATATGTGCAGCTTATGCGTTAATATGTGGGTTCGTCTTTTCCATCAAGGCACTGGAATCTAAAACCGAATCACATTCTGTTTTCACTAACATTATTATCTCGTTGCTTTCAACCTACGGTGTCTACACGATCACATCAATTCTTTACTTAGACCCATGGCATATGCTCACATCCTCTGTCCAATATTTTTTGACCTTACCAGCTTTTACCTGTACTCTACAAGTTTTCTCATTTTGTAATACTCATGACGTTTCTTGGGGTACTAAGGGCTCCACATTAAATTCCAAACCATTGTCGAAGGCAATAGTTGTGCAGGGGCCAGATGGAAAACAAATTGTGGAAACAGATTGGCCTCAAGAAGTCGACAAGAAATTTATTGAGATTAAGAGTCGATTAAAAGAAGTGGAATTTGAAGAAACAGTTGTCGATGAATCACAAATGCGTAACGATTACTATAGAGACATTAGGACAAGAATTGTGATGATATGGATGCTTTCAAATCTGATATTCATTATGTCCATTACACAAGTCTATGATCCTGAAGATGTCAATAATGGCTATTTAATTTTCATTTTATGGTCTGTGGCTGCCTTGGCCGCTTTCAGAGGTGTTGGATCCATATCGTTTCTATTTGTGAAATACTTAAGGATGATTGTGAGCTATAGAAACAAGGTTGCTGGAAGTGGCTCTTACAACTTTCCAAAGATGAATATTTTCCAAAAAAGCGGATAATTAAATAGAGCAAAAAGAGAGCTCTCATATGTACATTACCTAAATCTATTATTTTTCTGCTTTATACTATCAAAAAATTATATATAAATACCAATAAACCAAAATGAACGATTGCAATACTCAATGGCCCCTTGAAGCTCTGTGATTATCATAGTTGATAATAGCTTGCAGTAAAACTTTGAACCCGTTTTCAACTTCTTCTGCAGAAGAGTATTCGTAGTAGTTATGAGACAACCCGTCCTTAGAAGGAATGAAGATCATCGAAGTTGGAACATGTGGGGCTGTTTGGCATGAATCGTGGCCGGCACCGGACCATATTTGTCTGACTTCAGTTTCCTTAAACTGTGCGAACGCAGATCTGGAGACACATTCAATGCAAGTTTGGTTGAATTTAACCGCTGGCGAAATTTGTAAAACCTCCCATTCATATGTCAATGGGCCTGCGTCATTGGCTTTTACCAATCTATTGAATTCTTCTTTAACCTCTTCTAGGATCAAAGCAGTGACTGAATCCTCAGGATGTCTGATATCCAAAGTAAAAGTAACCTCGCCTGGCAGAATGTTGACAGAATATGGCTTAGCATCGATAACACCACAAGTGGACAAACCTTGGTGAGCTTTGGCAATTTCAGAGGTAGCTACAATCATCTTGGCTGAGGTCAATAGAGCGTCTTTTCTCAATCTCCAAGGAGTGGTACCAGCGTGAGCACCACAGCCCTTCACGGTGACTTTGGCCCAGTGGTAAGATTGCACACCGGTAACAATACCAATTTTTTTGTTCTCATCTTCCAAGATTGGACCTTGCTCAATATGCAGTTCAAAATGGGCGTCAATCTCATTTTCTTTGTAACTTGCAGGGGTCTCGCCGAGGTAGCCTATGTTTGTCAAAGATTCCAGAACGCTTTCTGGCTTATCTTCACCGATGGAGAGCAATTTGTAAGCTTCCTCCAAGTCCAAGTCATGAGACCACACACTACTTCCAGTGCAAGAACGAGCAAATCTTGCACCTTCTTCGTTGAACCAAACCACAACACAGACGTCATAATTTGGTGTAAAGTTGTTGTCTTTGAAAGTTCTCAACACTTCGAGGCCCGCCAAGACACCAAGAATACCATCGTACTTCCCGGCCTCTGGTTGTGTATCTAGATGAGACCCAGTAGCCGTTGGTGGTTTGCCGGTCTTATCTTTACCAGGATAAATGGCAAAGATATTACCAATCTTGTCGACCTTAATCTTGCAGCCCAGAGATTTACACTGTTCGATGAACCAATCTCTCATTAGACCATCTTCTGCGGAACCAGCCAATCTCCTCATACCGAACTCATGAGGCTCATCCCCCCAACGATGAGCAGCTCCAAATTGGCTCCCTGTCTCCAAAATCGTAGAGTTTAGTCTACCTGAAGTAACGGCCAATGGCGCAATAGCCGGGATGTTCAAAGTGGCGGTGGCTGTCGTAGTAACTGTAGATGACATTATTTATTATGCTTAAGAATATTTAGTAGTTTCTTGTAGAATGCTGCCCAACTTTAAAGTATAATCCACGAAGATACCCATCCCAATTACTATCGTATTTTTATATTACGTGGAATGGCAGATATTCGAATAAGGCAAAACAGCGATCCTCGTGGAGAGCCCCGAAAATTTCAAGATGCCTTTATCAATCGCATTTCCAGTTAAGCTAAGTAAATCCATTCAATTAACACGATTGGCACGATAACGAATGCGTGCGCAACTTGTTCGCTTATCATTCACAGATTTTTCTTCAACGTATCGCGGTCTGTCCGGTTTTTGGTCGCCGAGGCGCTTAGCGAACAGAACCGCGATAGCGGCTCGCGATCAGCGAACAACGGAAAACTCAGGGCGGACCGGAATTCTGGGCATAGATACCGGGGCAATTGAAAATGTCAAAGTCACGATGATATTCGCAGTTGCAGTCGTTCAACGAGCCATTGAATGGATGTCAACTTACCCTGACAGCCTTGGCCGGTCTCCACCTATTCTAATTTTGGATTCTAATACTGACCACTGGAGAATGATCTGTTTGCAATTCAGGAAAAAAACCGAAAATCACCAAGAACGAGTATTTTTGCGTATTGAAAAAAATGATCTAGAAGCCACATAGAGTGAATATCACAATAGTCCTTCACTTGATCTAGATGGGCAGAGCGATTGGGTCAACTTTCTTTGCTAGGGAAGTTGTACTCGAGGTTTTCTTTGTCTTTTCTCGGTCAGACTTGAATAGAGGTTGAAAGATGGTGAGTGACAAAAATAACGATGACTACTTTATCCAATTCGACCAGGATGATGTGTCCTTGCTTCGATCAAGACATAGCACAAGTAAGTCGAGTCGTGGGCCGCATAGGCAGGAATCTTTAGTGAGACCTGAGAGAAACAGACTAAATAACCCAGACAATCCGCATTACTATTATGTCCAGAAAGCGCAGGAGCAGAAGAACCACTTGAATGTTCAGCCTTCCTCCACTGGTGTCAATCCCAACGACATAAGGCGCACGAATACGAAAGGTAGTAGTATCAATTCCAGAAACAGGGGAAGCAGTAGTATTGTTCATGATGTTACAGAAGGGTATCAAATGCAGAGTTTTGGAAAGGGAGGCAGCGAGCTCGAGAATGCGATCTCAAATCCCAACCCTCACGAGAGTGATGATGATCCGGATGATTATGGTGACGAGAATCGAACGATGTTGCTAGTGAACAATGGGGTGGGAGGGCCACGTGAGAGCAATAAGAGGCCCCCGAGGAGTTTGAGTTTATGGCGGTTGTATTGTTACGTGATAACATTTTGGGCACCAGCTCCACTACTGTCACTGTGTGGTATGCCAAAAAAGGAGAGACAGATCGCATGGAGGGAGAAAATTGGGTTGATCTCCGTCATTCTTTACCTTGGCGCATTCGTCGCGTACTGGACCTTTGGCTTTACCAAAACCGTCTGTGGCCACAGCATCCTCCGCCTAAGAAATAATGAGGTCTCCACAGGATTCATGATCATTAATGGGCGAGCATACGGTCTGGACTCTTCATCGCATCCTGGAGCTGCGGGTATAGAGGCTGGCACGAACGTCTTGTATCCGCCTATAAATGCGGGCGGGATGGATGGGTCATTTCTCTTCCAAAACGTGAACGGAAACTGTTTGAATCTTATTAAGCCTAAAGATAATTGTACGATCCCTTATGATGATGACAACAAGGTGGCTTGGTATTTTCCCTGCAAATTATTTAACCAAGACGGCTCTACAAAACCAAATTTTACCAAATCGGAATATTATGATGGGTGGGCGTGTCATACATCGCCAACTGCAAGGTCTGCGTATTACAGTCTTGAAAGCACTGCTGACGTTTATTTCACATGGGAAGACATCAATAATTCTACAAGAAATTTGGTCGTATACAATGGCCACGTTCTTGATTTAGACCTTTTGAATTGGCTAGAAAACGATGAATTGGATTATCCAGTTATGTTTGACGATTTGAGAACCTCAAACTTACAGGGCTATGATTTATCGATCATGTTGGCCAATAGTTACGAAAAGAAAGTTGCAAGATGCTTGACAGAGATCATCAAAGTTGGAGAAGTCGATTCGAAGACGGTTGGCTGTATTGCGTCTGACGTTGTACTATACGTATCGCTGATTTTTATTCTGTCAGTTGTCATTTCTAAATTTGTTATTGCTTGCTATTTCCGTTGGGCAGTGGCAAAGACCCAAGGTGCCTACAAAGTCGACAATAAAACTATGGAAATGCAACTCAACAGCATTGAAGACTGGGCTGAAAACATGGGTACCCAGGGCCCCATTAAGCAAGTTGCCCCTGAGCTGAGACCAGTGAAGGCTTTAAATAAGCGTGAGTCGACATTTGATATACTGAAAAAACGTGGCTCTAAAATGCTACAATTTAATAATTCTGACAATGGTAGCTTGGATGATGAATTCATTGTCAATGGCTCTGTTAAGGGGATGACGACAGTTACAACACAGAATGCTATGAAAATGGTGAATGAACAAAACAGTCTGAATGTAGGTAAACTTTTCCCCTCTCGTGAACCCTCGGCCCTTTTCCCTTCCAATTCTACAATGTGGAATGGCAACAAGAGTATGACAATTGCCCCAAGCGCTTCGACGATGGAAACTTTAGATCCTATGATCATTCATCCTGATTCTGTTCAGCAACCTCCCTTGAACTTTTTACCGTACGGATTTCCTCTAATTCATACAATTTGTTTTGTCACCTGCTATTCGGAAGACGAGGAAGGTTTGAAAACAACTTTAGATTCCTTGTCGACTACGGACTATCCTAGCTCTCATAAATTACTAATGGTGGTTTGCGATGGGTTGATCAAAGGCTCTGGTAATGACAAAACAACACCCGAAATTGCCTTGGGTATGATGGAAGATTTAGTTACGCCTCCAGAAGACGTTCAACCTTACTCTTATGTGGCTGTTGCCTCTGGTACGAAGCGTCATAACATGGCAAAAATATACGCAGGCTATTACAAATATGATGACTCTACTGTCCCACCTGAGAAGCAGCAACGTGTCCCAATGATTACGATTGTTAAATGTGGTACACCTGACGAGCAAGGGTCGGCAAAGCCTGGAAATAGAGGTAAACGTGATTCTCAAGTCATTTTGATGTCTTTCCTACAGAGGATTACTTTTGACGAGAGAATGACCGAATTAGAATTCCAGCTTTTGAAGAACATATGGCAAATTACAGGTTTGATGGCGGATTATTATGAAACTGTACTCATGGTGGATGCTGATACCAAGGTTTTCCCAGATTCGTTGACACACATGGTTGCCGAAATGGTTAAGGATCCAATGATCATGGGTCTCTGTGGTGAAACCAAGATAGCGAATAAGAGACAATCATGGGTCACTGCTATTCAAGTTTTCGAGTATTATATTTCGCATCACCAAGCGAAAGCATTCGAATCTGTTTTCGGTTCCGTTACTTGTTTGCCAGGTTGTTTTTCCATTTACCGCATAAAATCTCCAAAAGGTTCTGATGGATTTTGGGTTCCAATACTAGCCAATCCAGATATTGTTGAGCGATATTCGGACAATGTCACAGATACACTGCACAAAAAGAATCTGCTGCTTCTTGGTGAAGACAGGTATCTTTCATCTTTGATGTTGAGAACATTTCCTAAAAGAAAGCAGGTCTTTGTCCCAAAGGCAGCATGTAAGACAATTGTCCCCGATAAGTTTAGCGTTTTGCTGTCACAACGTCGTCGTTGGATTAATTCCACTGTGCATAATTTGTTTGAGTTAGTCCTAATTAGAGATCTGTGTGGTACTTTTTGCTTCTCCATGCAGTTTGTTATTGGTATCGAACTAATTGGTACACTGGTGTTGCCTCTGGCTATTTGTTTCACCATTTATGTTATAATTTTTGCCATTGTCTCGAGACCCACTCCGATTATCACTTTAGTTTTGCTGGCCGTCATCTTGGGGTTACCTGGGTTGATTGTTGTGGTTACTGCTACAAGATGGTCGTACTTATTATGGATGATTATCTACATTTTCGCACTACCAATATGGAATGGCCTTTTGCCTACGTATGCATATTGGAAGTTTGATGATTTTTCATGGGGTGATACCAGAACCATTGCTGGAGGCAATAAAGGAAGTCATGATGACGTTGAAGGTGAGTTTGACCATTCCAAGATTAAGATGAGAACCTGGAGAGAATTTGAAAGACAAGATAGAATGAACCGAGCTAAAAATGGGCCTGTGGATCAAGAGGGCCTGGGATTTTAATTCATGGTGAAGTCGCCCGAAATCTGAGTTCCCTAAATAGAGAGAAATTTACTCTCAACAATTGCATATTATTTAAACAAAAGTATATATATAGACATAGAAGAAAACCAAGCCGCACTCTTTGTTCAATAAATTGCCACAAGTTATTGAAGGAAAGGATTTGAATTGAGCCGCTAGAAAATTTGTATCAATTTTGTACAGGTAACGGACCCTCAGTAAAGAAGAAATGGAGACTGACTCCTCCGGAACCATGCGCTTTCAAAGACTATAGACAGTGAAATGCAATGGGTGATCTCCTCCGGAATATTCCTTGAGTACTTGCTCGGTTTTAACCCATGGAACTCCAAAAATACCGCTGTTAATTTTCGGCAGTTCCAATTTGTACTGAACTAGATCTTTGGGCAGTCCTGTCTTAGATGTTTCCATAAGCCCATCTAATTGTTCGTCCATATCATGTTTTTTCAAGCTACTTTCCTGATATATTATGGCGCTTAAACGATTGATTGACCGTCTAGTATAACTCAAAATTGAGTCCTGAAAATCGTGAGATGATCCCCCAAACGAGGAGTTGAATAGACAGCATATGATTAAATTGTCATCTTCAAAACTGCGGATCAAGACGCATTCGCCTAGTAGCTTGTCGCCGTATCGATCACATATATTTTGGTATATTTGTTCCGATTTTGGGTACCTTTGAGCTAACTGATACGCAATGCCACCACCCCATGAACCTTCGCAGTTGCAAGAATGAATTAAAATACGTGGATAGTTCGCATTCCCTAGAATATCACCTTTCAAATAGGTTATGTTACTCATGATAATGTATTTCAATCAATACTCAAATGTATCTGTTTGTTTTGAAACCTCGCAGTTTTTTTGTCATGTCCCTTAAAAGTTGAAAGAGAATAATAGTCATGAAGTAAAACTAAATGGAAGTAAACAGAAGCTTAATGTGAATGTAAGAACAGAAAGGTCACGAATTAAAATGGCTATACATTAATAGATATATGAAAGAAGATTAGAAGAAAGCCTTGCCCGTACCGTATTCGTAGACGTCTACAGCCTCATCGGTAAGATCGCCTTTCGCCAAGGTCGCTTTCCATTCTTGATCAAAATTTTCAACGTCAGCCCAGCGCTGGAAGAAACCTTTTTCACTAAGTATTTTCTTAACTGGAATACCTTGTATTGGGAAGAAGTGACATAAAACCACATAGATGAAGAAACTGATGCAATAACCAACGAAATAATTTAGGTAGTAAAGATTGAGGGCGCCTTGAGAAACCGTGACAGCTGGGGCACCAACCGTTCCGATGAAACCTGGTAAATTAGGGGCAATACCACAGAGGTATGCGACACCTGCCCTCCAGTTGATACCGTACTTGTTGTACATGTAAAAAGATCCTTTTTGGTTCGAATACAAGTGAGTTAATTTAATGTAACCTCTTCTGACAACAAAATAGTCTGAACAAACAATACCAGCAATACTGGATAAGAAAATTGCATAAGCAGATAGAGCCATTGTGAACTTGTTTGAGCTCGCCATTAGATTCCATGGACAAATACACAATGCAATCGCAGCACAGAATAGGGAACCACGTTTAATATTGATAAATCTAGGGAAAAGGGCTGTCATATCAGTTCCACATGACAAGGAATTGGCAGATATATTTGTACCCAACTGAGCGACAGTGAAAACGAATGAAATGAGAAAAACACCAGCTCTTGTGCCCTTAGTATAGCTAGTGTCCAAAAACCGAGCTAGCACTTCAATTGGTGACCAGTAATTAATACCATACAACTCGTACCCTGCGGCGGTGACAATAATACCAATTAAACAGGTAATTGAAAACAAAAATGGGATTGCGACAAGTTGAACCCAAAGAGAGGAGTTTTTACCAACGGAAAATCTTGAGAAATCCGGAGCGTTAACAATCAATGTTGCAAAATTTGCCAAACAACCCATAACAGATCTGATCATGACCCAGTTGAATTCTGAACCATGGAGTGAAACGGCATTCAAAGCTCCTAATGCAATCGACCCATTGGACTTTCTAACGGCCCAGATTAAAAACCCGAAAGCAGCAAATGGAACGAGCGCTGCTTTCACGGTGAATAAATGCTTCAACTTATGTGGGGGGATCAGCAAAAATGGCAGACTACCAACCCAAAAGATAAAGAAACACATAAAATCGTAGGTTGTCGCATTTGGGGAGCCAAAATGGTTAGGAATTCTCTCTTCCAAGTTTTTCCCAAAGATGGATTTTAGCATCAATGAAACAGTAGAACCAGCTATATATGATTGAACGGCGTACCAAACAATAGCCATAACAACACGGTTGATAATTGGCCACATTGAGAAGTAGACACCGAAGGAGGCTCTGACAGAAATTGGGAATGAAAGATGGTAGGAAGAACCAATTCTAGACGCCAGAACGACGAACAAACCAACTAAACCATAACCAATCCAAACAGTGATCCAGCATTGCCACCAATTTAGGCCTAATTGCATACCAGTTGCAGCGACTTGCCACGTATTAATGTTGAAACAATCAGCTAACCAAAAGTAAGCATAATTGTACCACGACCAAATTCTTCTGTCTTCTTCCACAGGTTTTAAATCATGATTGTTTAGGAATGACTGAGTCAAAGTTGTGCCCAAGTACGCTTTATCAACGACCAGCCAATTGTAATAAAATTTGTCCCACGTAGTCCTGATTTCAATCTCAGGTCCCAGAGAGCCGGTTGTCAATGAATCCTCATCTTCACCACGGAAGGAAGAAGATGCCACCTTAATGTCCTTCTTCTCTGAGTCTTCTGTGTCGGCATTACGTCTCTTTTGTAGAGTTTTTATAGACTTGTTGCTGAAAACAGCAGCTAATTCATCAGACATCTTCTATCGTTTCCTCTGTAAAGTGTCGCCTGATTGAATTACTCTTTTACCAAAATTTTCCTAGAATACTAAGAACTTAATTAAGGTTGCTTATATATCCAAGAATACAGATGTAGAAGAAACGAAACTCAATCTTGATCATGTTCCGATCGTGAAAGAGCGAAACTATAGAACACCATTATCCTTGCGAATTAGTGTGCTTGAAAATTGTTATCTTATCGAGACCGATTCTGCATGTCAAGAAATTAGTTTTGCCTCGTGAAAAGTACTGATAACTGAAAATTTTCGTTTTTTTGCAGGGACTCGTCGAAGTCCGCCGGAATTCGCCGGCGTCCTGACGTTTATCAAAGAAAGCTTAATTTCCAATGAGCTTTCCATGACACATCGGACGATAACTCCCACCAAATAGGCTCAACCTTTAAGGGGTGCTGCGTTTCCGATGCTGATATCTCGTCTTTTGTTTTACGATAACCTGTTAAATATGGAGGATCTCGCAAATCGGACAGTCGAACGCATTTTTGTTCTGCCTATGTGATCTTTGGCGTGAATCTCGTTCTACTGGAAATGAGATTTTCGGTGATCCCAGATATCTTTAAACAATATTGCATTGCTAAACTCTATTATCTACATTCTGGAGTCAATTAACAGTGCACAACATAACTTCCTTAATTCAGCAACCTTTCCTAATCTAGCCACTCTCCTAATCGGGATATTAACCGGGACTACGTCGCCCTAGAAGCAACGTCTCCTCGGATACCAGCTAGCAATAGCGAGTATACAAAGTGCAAGATCTGCGTGTTGCAGTTCGGAAAGCGATGTTGACGTCTATCCCGCATGAGAAGATGCAAATAATTCTGCCAGAAATCCGCCCGTATGAGCAAATCTTAAACCAGCAGTGATACTACCTCGACGAAAAGTTTTCTTCGCAGAGCTTTGCAGCAAACGCTGCCGTCGTTACCTCAGCGGGCTCTAAGTTGCTACATGCCGTCCCTCCGCGTCGCTCCAATCCCGCGAAAACCAAAATGCTTGGTATGCAGCGACGACGCTGTGGAAAAAGAGGTGGCCACGTCCGAGAGCAATGGGCATCTCTTCGAAGGAGCCTGAAGCGTCCGAGTGGATTAGCGAGCTTCTCTCATGCGAGGTATCTATCTAAATGCGATAGATACCTCGCATTTCTATGGCTGACCCCACCAGAGCGATAACCTCGCGATATTCCACGAAGTGGTTAGTTGTGAAGCGAGCGCTATCCCGTTTCTTTTTAGTGAGGCCTCACAAACGATGGCCGGAATGCCCCGACAGATCAATGCGAGCGGCACAGGAGACAATAATAATAGAAGTCAATTAAATGGTAAATAAATGCTTGTAAAGTAAATTTGATGTAGAATACAAAGTGTTAAGTGAGGTGGCCTTATTCTTAAGCCGTAGTCTTGGATTTCTTGGAACCAAACCTGTTCTTGAGGGCAGTCATACGGTCCTTCAAAGTCTGGAGATTGATGAAGCTGACCTGTCTTACATGGAACAGATAGTAAATTCCGATCATCGCAAAGAAGTTGAATATGATGTAGACCCAAAAAAATCCAAAATTTCTCCACAAATTAGAAAAACTTGCGTCGATACGTTCCAAATATTCGTCACCAACGCTATATAAACAATATGCGCAACTTTCGGTTGCATTTGGATTCTGAATATAACCGGTGCTCATTGAAAGGAACGGTTCCATGTACTCTCCACAGGTCTGACCTTGAGGTGGATTGAGGAATGCCAGTTCTTTTTGGGAGCAAACGACCTTCTTTTCATGCAAAACCAGGGAAAGCAAGTTTTGAACGAAGTATGTGAAAGGTGAGACTTTCCACATGAACGTCCAGAAGCCTGGCATTAGTGATGGTGGTTGGACCACACCACAGAAAGCAATCAGGAATGCTAATATCAACCCCATTATAACATTTGCCGATGGCAAGTTGGGAGACATGTACAATATCATTAGGCCCAGCGAGATGTAATACAGTTGGAAGATTATTGAGTAGTTTAAGTAGAAAACCGCCGACCTTGAAGCTTGGAAAAATATTCTTAGTGGGAAATAAAAGGAAACGAAGTAGATCGTGGAGAAAACCAAATGGTAGGGAATCTCGCATAAATACTGGGTAATCAAAAGTAGCGACCAATGGTACATGTTCGACTTCGACTCTCTGACCTCGAATAATTCTCTTGCGGCCAAAGCACGGGCCTGAATTTGATTCATTGCTGGAGCAGATATAACAATGGAGATGAAGGATGCAAATAATGCGTTTTGCAAACCAGTATAACTCTCTCCGACATTGAAAAAAGTGAAACCAACGTATAGACCACCAACAGTGAGCAGCATCAATTTCGACATTAGGTAATCCAAGTCTCTCCAAAATGTCACTAGCTGTCTCAAATAGACATATTTGAATTGATAGAGATAAGCCGTTGCGTACTTGGATGACTTTTCTTTTTTCGAAGAGTGGTCATCTGATTTTGCCGATAGATCATTGATCATTTGTGTAACCCTTTCCTCGTTAGCAGTATGTTCTGGTGAATTTCTCCAAACCTCGTGCCAATCTTCGTCCACATTCGCAGTCGCACCTGCACCGATTGCTTCAAGAATATACTCCGCTGGATTTTCCTTCTTGTCACACTTTCTTGCACCGTTACGTTCGAAATATTGTAGTAACGTTGATGAATTTTCACCCACGTCACCAAAATAGACAGTCTGGCCACCCTTCTTCAAAAGCAGAAGTCTGTCAAACTGCTCGAATAGCGTGGCTGAAGGTTGATGGATCGTACATAGAATGGACTGTCCTGCGCGTGATAATCTTTTTAATAGTTGAATAATCGACCAGGCAGACTGAGAATCTAAACCAGACGTAGGTTCGTCTAGGAATAATAATAAGTCAGGTTTTGCCACTAGCTCTACACCAATAGACAATTTTTTTCTTTGCTCGACGTTTAAGCCGGCGCCAGGTTGCCCAACAAGCGCTTCGGCATATTCGCTCATATCGAGGACTTCAATGACCTTTTCGGCGAAATCTAACTTCTCGGCGTCGGACACCGTTTGTGGACGACGCATTCTAGCAGAAAATATTAAAGACTCCCTGACAGTCATCTCCGCAATATGTAGATCTTGTTGTTGAACATAGCCGGTACGCCTTTCAAAACTTGCGTCAATAGAACGCCCGTTAACGAGCATATCACCAGTGATGATACCAACATTTCTTTGAGCCAGCGTATTTAATAACGTAGTTTTACCTGCACCGGATTCACCCATTAAGGCTGTCATAGTGCCAGGGACACAGAAACCAGAGATGTTGTCTAGAAGTTGACGTTGAGTGCCGTTGTAAGGAATTGTGTAACAAACTTCTTTCCAAATAAAGACACCTGTACTTTCTAGATCACCGAAAGCATCGATCTCATCCCCCTTGGAACTGTCACCGCCAACCGATAATTTTTCCTTGACATCTCCCATGTTCATGTTATCTGCCAATTCTATATCAGACGAATCAGTGGCCTTTTGTTGGAAACGCTTAGCACCTTTCTTGAAGATTAAAGCGTCACCGCCGCCTTTGACGGGACGCTTATATTCAGTTATAATAGCCTTCAAGAAAATATATCCGATCAAAAAACACCACAAAATACCAAAATTTCTCCAAGTATCTTTATACTCGTAATCAAATTGTTTCTTCAGGTAATTATCACCCAAAACCCAAGATTGACCTGGCGTAGAGCCAACAAAAGCGCAGACTTGAGCATCGGCTTGAACGTCCGTGTAAGCAGGGCCAGAAGGTATCAGTGTGCCACCGCAATCCATATGTCTTCCATGAAATTCAGCATTCAACATTGACTCGAATGCATATCTTATTGGTAGAATGTATGCAATCCACTTGAACCACGGATGCATTGACGGCAATTGAATCATATACGTCGAATATAGAGAAATTGACAACATCAAAATACCAGCGATAGCATTTGCTTGAGAAATATCATCGCAAGCAGCTGCAACCATCTCAAATAAACCGTTTATAGCCTCTGAACACATCGACAAAAACAAATAGACAATGAAAAAACTTCCCGCACTTCTGTGTAAACCGGAAAGGAAATACAAGATGATCAAAAATACCGTTAATCCAATCATTCTAAATGGAAAGCTCGCAATAACGCTTCCCAATGCTTCCGTTGACGGATGATAGAAAGAATAGATCTTATGCTTTAATAATATTGGTCTATAATCAAAAGAAATATTAGCCAAAGCCATCAAAGAGTAATATAATAGCGCAAAATACAATACACCGCCTCTCGTGAAGGCTCCGCTTGTAGTGGATGGAGAATTATAACAAAGTGATCCAATAATGAAAGATTGTATGACGGCGGCAGCAATATTGATCACGGTATAAGATTTATTACCATAAATTCTCTGCAAACCACGCACTGTGCATAATCTCAGTTGCTCCCAATATGAAACTGTGTAGAAAGACTTTTCTCTGGCATGCTTGGACTTCTCTTGATTCATCGACTGGAGGTAAGTCTGTCTTGTTTGGTCTGAATTAACCTTTTCTTTGTAGATCTTGATATCATCCATCAATTTTGAACACTCAGGGGAGTTTTGCCAGTATGACTCGAACTCCTCGGCAGTTCTTGGAACCTTGTGTTCGTATCCTTCCCTAATTTTGTGATACCCATTTGGATCTGTTAAAGCAGTCAAAAATTCCGCTGTATCCTGTCTTGAGGGACAGTCATATCCCATTTGGTAGAAATATTTCTTTGCCTCCAAAATATCACCAAAGTATATTTGTCTACCGGTGTAGAGCACGGTTACTTTGTCAAATGTATCGTAAATATTCTGACTCGCTTGGTAAATAGTCACCAAAGCTGTTGAGCCCATCAAATTTGTCATTACACGAATAGCCTTTGCATACTCCAGCGCCGTAGACGAGTCTAGACCTCTGGTTGCATTGTCCCAACAGTATATAGAGCCTCTGGCCACTAAGGCCTCCGCAATGGAAACACGTTTTCTTTCACCTCCAGAAATACCTCTCACAAAGTCATTTCCCACTTTGGTGTCATATGTATGCGTCAACCCGAAGATTGTAGCAAATAGATCTCTTGTTTGGTCAATATACTCTTGGCGAGAAATGTTATTGACTCTGACAGCTGGAGTTTTGCAAGCAATCGCAAAATCCAAGGTTTGCTTCACTGTTAAATAAGGGAAATGGACATCCAGTTCACCGTTGTAGATAACATCGGCCTTGAATTTTTTCATCATCTCGGCCTGCGAAATACCGTCATAGGATATCTCACCCTGGACACCACCCGAGAATTGGTCCGTGACACCAGCGGTAACTTTCAGCAAAGAGGAACAACCTGCACCGGGTCTACCAAGCACTAGAACCATTTCTCCCGGATTTACGAGTATGTTTACATTCTGTAGGATTTTCCTCATTTTTTGACGTCTCTTATTCCGTACTGCCTTAAAAATGGTGTAAGGCAAAAGCAGAATGTTTCCGAACGTCGCACCCTCCAAAGAGCTCTCGTCGTCACCTTCCGCTCCTACATCTTCCAATATAACACCTGTTTTCCGAAATTTGATACCTTGGCTGTTGGCGTCAGAAACGAATCCCTCTAGAATCTTGTTAGCATTGAACGCTTCCTCCTTTCCGTTGCCCAGACTCTTCACATCAATAGGACCACTTCTAGCGCTTCTTTTGGACAGAGTCCTCGATAAATTTTCGATGTACGAAGTAGTCTCCTCATCAAAGCAAGAGACTCGCCTCGATACACCTGGCCTTTGGCTATTGGTAAGGCTAGGCTCATAGTTCTCTAACGTATTTAGCCCTGCGCTGCCTTCAGAATTTTCACGCACGGATGCTGACGATGACGATGTTGAAGCTGACGGCCACTTTCCAGGAACCCTCTCGGTGCTCGAATCGCTATTCTGAGCCTCCATAACAATTCACTATTACAGGCGACAACTATCTAAATTAACACGATACCTATTTAGCCAGGTAGAATAGTTCAAGGTTGTATACAAACATGTATATATATATATCATAGATGTGCCTGCGACTCCAAAAGCACTGCCCTCCGGTTTGCTCATCTGCATACCAGTAAACTACGCTTTTTTCACTTTTGGCCGCTGTCTGTCCGGCAACCGTGGCTCTACAAGTAGGAACTGGGTCAAATCCGCGCTGTCCGGTGGAAATATCCCTTAAAATCCATGCTGACATTTCCGCCTTGCGTTATTTCCGCGGACGTACACAGAACCAACATACCGAAGCTGACTAACAATTAGGCAGCCGGAAGGCCCTCACGACCTCAGGTTGCAAGTTGCGATCCCAACAGGGTTTCCAACCAGCATGGAGGTCGCAGACCGCTCTGCGATTGCTCGGGGAACGCGACGAATTGAGGGTCCTGACCCAGAAAATCAGTATTCGTGCACCTGCTTGCATGGTCGAAATAATACTGTGCAACGTCGTGTATACGCGGGCGCTCGATTACTCTCAAACAACGTTTATGCTGATGACAAGAAAAAAATTTCAGATTGGCCTCCGATTACGCCCGTGGAGCACCTGTAGAAGCTTTTCAGCCTTGCTTTCGTCTCGAAAACGAACCGCTGGGGCCAAACACTGCTGATGAGTACGGGACATGTCTTGCAGGTTGTCACATGCTTATTCACCTGACGGACCCTGAGTAGCAGCAGAACTCGCGCCTCTCGCAACATTCTGAAACCTGTTTATAAACTTTGGAGTGGCATGTGTTAGGCGACTCATTTCGACTATTGAAAGAGAAGCTACGTAATTCTTTATTATAGAAATAATCTGGTAGCGCTTAGCTGTCTGATTAGGGAATTTTGGCAGCGGATCATGACTTCTGGAAAATGGCCAGCGCGGGCGTAGACCCGCCTGTTGGATGCCCATTCAGGGTTACTCTGTCATATACTTGAGTGGCAACTTGGCCGAGCGGTTAAGGCGAAAGATTAGAAATCTTTTGGGCTCTGCCCGCGCAGGTTCGAGTCCTGCAGTTGTCGTTAATTTTTTGCCTCGTTTTTAGCCGAGCGCCCTGTAAAGCGGTAAGGCTAGTATATATTCTAAACCTTTAGAAGGACCATTCGGTGGCAAATATAAACCACACGCTGAGGAAACAAACAGCCAGACAGATACATTAAAGCTTAAACGCACCATCACAATGGGACAAGGTGCTTCAGCTGGTCAAGATAAGAAGAAGAAGAAGGGCAGCAAAGACAAACCAAAATATGAGCCTCCAGTTCAATCAAGGTTCGGCAGAAAGAAGAGAAGAGGGGGGCCTGCAACGGCTGAAAAGCTACCAAATATAAATCCAAGCACCCGTTGTAAGTTAAAGCTACTAAGAATGGAGAGAATCAAGGACCATCTCTTGTTGGAAGAGGAATTCGTGACGAATTCCGAGATCCTGAAGCCTTTTGAGAAAAAACAGGAGGAAGAGAGAAAACAATTGGAGGAAATAAGAGGTAACCCATTGAGTGTTGGCACTTTGGAAGAAATCATCGACGATGATCATGCGATCGTTACGAGCCCCACCATGCCAGATTATTACGTCTCGATACTGTCCTTTGCTGACAAGGAATTACTAGAACCGGGCTGTTCCGTGCTTCTGCACCACAAGACGATGTCCATTGTCGGTGTCCTACAAGATGACACCGACCCGATGATATCGGTTATGAAGATTGATAAATCGCCAACGGAGAATTACAGTGATATCGGAGGTCTTGAAAACCAAATCCAAGAAATTAAGGAGGCTGTTGAGTTACCTCTTACTCATCCAGAGCTTTATGAAGAAATGGGTATAAAACCTCCAAAAGGTGTGATTCTATATGGTGCGCCTGGTACTGGTAAAACGCTGCTGGCCAAGGCGGTAGCAAACCAAACATCCGCAACTTTTCTAAGAATTGTTGGCTCCGAACTAATCCAAAAATATCTTGGTGATGGTCCACGTCTGTGCAGACAAATCTTCAAGGTTGCTGCTGAGAACGCTCCAAGTATTGTGTTTATAGACGAGATTGATGCGATCGGTACAAAGAGATATGAGTCCAATAGTGGCGGTGAGAGAGAGATACAAAGAACAATGTTGGAACTGTTAAACCAACTGGATGGGTTCGACGACAGGGGGGATGTTAAGGTCATCATGGCTACAAATAAAATTGAAAGTCTGGATCCTGCATTAATTAGACCGGGGAGAATTGACCGTAAAATTCTTTTCGAAAGCCCTGATCTGTCAACGAAGAGGAAAATTTTAAGTATTCATACTTCAAAGATGAGTCTGAGCGAAGACGTCCATTTCGAAGAGTTGGTCACATCAAAGGATGAACTTTCAGGTGCAGATATTCAAGCGATGTGTACCGAGGCAGGTCTGCTGGCTCTAAGGGAAAGAAGAATGCAAGTCACAGCCGAAGATTTCAAACAAGCCAAAGAACGTGTACTGAAGAACAAGGTGGAAGAAAATCTAGAAGGTTTATACTTATGATTATCGAATATAGTGAAGCACGCTTCAATAAGTTATATCGCATATACGTTTATTATATCTTCTCTATTCTGTATAGTGTTTTGCCTATAGCGGCCTCTTTTTTGTTTGTTATCTCGAACCTAAAACTCAAAAATCAATGTTTCACTCGCGAACTCATGGACTTTCATGAAACAAACACGCTCTAAGTCAAGCTCGCACCGGAGGATCCACTGTATAGCTACTAAATATCACGAAACATTTAGTTCAGATAACATACGCGTTAGCTTTTTAGGAATTCCTCTATCTTTAAGCTTTTTTCTCCGGTTTGTCTGCTTGTTGTCTTTGGAAACTGAAATAATTCATTTTGTAAAGAGAGATTGAGAGCTAACAATACACTATTGGTTCACTTTTAAACACTCCACGTTCTAGAAATCTCAACCTGTTTATGACAGTCGCCCATTTTGATATTCAAGAGGCCTCAAACAAGAAGTAAGATTATAGAATACTCGAAGTGGCTTTCTATTTTTGGAAATATCTAGAAATACTAATTCCGTTGCATTAGTTCATTGGAATAGGCTCTATCAAGAAATTGACTACTAAGTCATAATTCATAATCATTAAAGTTCAATTTCTTCTCGAGTTTTTTGGTAATAATGAGTGGCACAATTAAGGAAGGTGACCACTACCAATTGACATATCGTGTTGGTGTAGCAGAGAACAAGAATTCGAAATTTCGTAAGACTATGGAGGATGTTCATACATATGTGAAGAACTTTGCATCACGGTTAGATTGGGGCTATTTTGCCATATTTGACGGTCACGCTGGCTCACAAGCCTCTAAGTGGTGTGGATCTCATTTACATAGGGTTGTTGAGGAGTTAATTCTCAAGGATGAATCTAAGGATGTGCGAGAGATTTTGAATCGTTCTTTTTTACAAGTTGATCGAGAAATTAACTCGGATCTACCTGGAAATAGTGGTTGCACAGCAGCTGTATGCCTATTGCGATGGGAACTCCCGGATAATATACCAAATCAAGTAACACATTTAAGCCAACATAAAAGAAAACTCTACACAGCAAATGTAGGGGATTCAAGGATAGTTTTGTTTCGAAACGGGAATAGTATAAGATTGACATACGATCATAAAGCATCGGACATCCTAGAAATGCAGCGAGTTGAAGAGGCGGGTGGATTAATAATGAAAAGCCGAGTTAATGGCATGCTAGCTGTAACAAGGTCTCTCGGCGACAAATTTTTTGATGGATTGGTTGTTGGTAATCCATTTACGACGAGTGTGGAAATAACGAATGAAGATGAATTTTTAATACTGGCATGTGATGGATTATGGGATGTGATAGACGACCAAGAGGCTTGTGAAATCATCAAAGACATAAAAGAACCTAATGAAGCAGCAAAAACCTTAGTAAGGTATGCTCTAGAGAATGGGACCACTGATAATGTAACTGCAATGGTTGTATACCTCTAAAACCTTAATTATTTGCATCAGTTCATTATTCACATCTTAGTTTTTTGTAATATGTATACATGTGTGTATCTATATATGTTCGTGTGTGTCTCTGCGTGAGTTTAATATGCTACTGCGAAAGGCAAGATTATCCCCTATCATATGTTGAAGTCATTGAGGTCTAAATCGCCCGGGTTTCCAGTCGTATTCCAATCAATGTTAAAATCGTTAAAGTCATTTAATGTCAGATAATCGTCTTCATTATCCCCAAGGGTATTGGCAGGTGCATCATTTAGAGAGGGGGCGTCATTAGTGTTTCCGGAAGGGCCTGGATAAGTATCGTTCAATGGCATAACATTGCTGCTGTTATCTTTATCCTTCACTTCGTTGATTCTAGTATTGAAATCGCCCATATCCAAGTTCCCATTTTCTAAACCAGAAAGCATGGACATGCTCATGCCAAGATCATTAGAATCCTTTCGCGCCGGCTGTGATTGCTGCTGTTTTTGTTGTTGAGGCGTTTGATTCAGATTACTACCTAGATTCTGTACGGCTTGGGGGGTTTGCTGTGCTTTCCGTAAATCAGAACTTAGTTCTATTGGCGAATGATTTGAGTTTAGAGGTCCTTCTTTTGCCGTTAAGACGCCTGGTATATTAAGACCGGAATCATCACCTCCAAAATCTGCCAGCAGACCATTCGTTGGATCCATGGAAAAGCTCATTTTGGCATCCATGTCAGAAGCATTCGTCCCGACTCTGGTTTGGTTATGTCCCTGATGTTGCAATTGTTCTTCTTGAGCCTTCTTCTCTTCCAATTGTTTTCTTAGCTCCGCTTGCTTCCTCGCTTCCTCTTCTTCTTGTCTCCTTCTGAGTTCCTCTCTTTCTTTCTGCTTTTGCTTCTCCTTTTCAAGTCCATAATCGTAAACTGATTGCACGTATGTTTTACTTTTGTACAAGGTGGTCTCCAAGTCATCCAATATAGCATGAAACATATGAATTTTCTCTCCCAGAAGTCTTTGTTGGACTTGACTGAACCCATTCACTACTGACGAATCCAATTGAACGGTCCTTAATTGTTGTTGTACCATCATCTCTGATGACACTTTCAAAATGTCTTCGAAACATTGGGTCAGTTTATTTCTGTGAGCCGGGGAAGATAGCTGCGGTGAGTGGGGGAATGGGCTTGAAACACCATCGTTTTCTGCAGTAGACACCATATCTTAACAAATACGACGGGCAGCGAAAAATATGCCACTTATGCCTCCATATCCTGATCTCTATGTTCAAAAGGCTTCATTCTTCATCATTCATTTCAAATAGACCTTCGCTCCGACCGACACGCTCGCCCACTGAACCTGTGGTTACCCGAATAAAGGAAGCCTTTATCAAACCTTGGCCGCCGTTAATACTGAAAAGTTATACTTAACGAAGATATTCTACATAGTTGGTAATATCAATGAGGGGAACGGTTCCGGGGATAAAATAATTGGGCCAAGGAGAACTTCTTTTTGAACCTGTTTTAGACGAAACTCGACTCCCTCGCTATAAACGTACGCCAGCAGCTCTTGACGAAGCATGGAGTGCTTGTCTAAAAGTCCTACTAAATTCAAACTCAGTGGAAGGGATTGCTCTGGACTGTTTTCCGTGGCTGCACTCCAGCTTGGTTTTCCGTTTGTGTGGCGGTCATTCCGCTGGTGGACAGCACTCTGGCGGGCGTCTTGATGTTCTCTTGGGACATGTATTGTTTTCGACCTTCGCAGAGAAAACGAGAGTCTCCTCATCAAACTCATATTTCTAGCCGTAAAAACCTGTTTATCTTCACTTCCTGTGTTGATAAGCATCTTTCCGAACATATATAGAATTGGAAACAAAAAAATGTCGGCGGCTAAATACTCTTGAGCCTAAAATATTCCACTCTGAAAGCTCCTGTCAATCACTACCTAATTCGCACTGTACAAGTTACAGAAATTGCCAGGTCTCAAAGTGACGTGAGCGTGAAACGAGATATGCTCCTAAACCAAATATATCTATTTACCTGCTGAGGCTGGCGTTATATTTGTACTGTGAATTCGGATGGCGAGCAGAATACAAAGGTAGTTACCCGCATTTTATGACAGCCAATCACCTCGTGGCATTTCTGTTTTACCCCGGGTAACAATCTTCCACCTGTACGTAGTAATTTTTTTTCATTTTCTCAAGAGAGGGATTGAAAGCCGAATAGGCCCCTGGGACTAGCTAGTTGCAGGTTTGCTAGTCTATCAGTGGTTTAATACTGGTTGCCATTTCCCTGCCCTACTTGTAAGTACTGCTCACTTAGATACTTATCGCCCTTGCCAATAATCCTGAAATCGACCCCAAGCCAACACTGTGAAGGATGTTTCGTTTGAATGTTGCTAGAAGCCTCACCAGATCTATGAATCTTGTGGCTAAGCGTTCGTACGCTGAAGCCGCCACCAGCGACGTTTTGAAGTTGCAATTTGCTTTACCTCATGAAACACTATATGCTGGATCCAAAGTCACCCAGGTCAACCTGCCAGTTCAAAGTGGCCGTATCGGTGTTTTGGCTAATCATGTGCCTACCGTCGAGCAGTTATCGCCAGGTGTGGTAGAAGTCTTCGAGGGTACGTCCAGTAAGAAATACTATGTGTCTGGTGGATTTGCGGCCGTGCAACCAAACTCCACTTTGTGTATCACTTCTGTCGAAGCTTTCCCATTGGAATCGTTTTCACAAGAGAATGTCAAGTCTCTGCTAGGCGAAGCTAAAAAGAATATCAGCTCTTCCGACGAGATTTTAGCTGCCGAAGCGGCCATTCAAGTTGAAGTCTTAGAATCTTTACAAGCAGCCTTAAAGTGATCGTTTGCGCTCGATTAGTGTAATTGGCACCCTTAGTGTCAGTTTTTTCTATATATTCAGTATTGAAATAGGTAAATAAACAAGTAAAAAGTTATGTATGTCAATCAAGAGGATAAACTCCGATGGAATATGGCCTTCGTACCATTTTTCCGTGAATATACATCAACAAGCTCATATTCGTCAAAATGCAGGTTTCTATTATTCCGGGGCAGACAACCAAGACTGCTCGCCAAAACTCGTGCTGTCGCAATCCATCTTCCATAACTACTTTCCCACGCGCTAAGATCTCATTACATGCTGCGTTCTTGCCTCGCGGCTTGACGCGAAAATGCAGAATACCACTTACAGTAGACGCGAAGAGTAAACACCTGAAAAAATATGAACTGAAAAACGCGTTCAAGAAACGGCTATAAGTTAAAATTACACACCATCATCATATTTCATGTTACGATTTTGACCATTATTTTAGCTCTTCTCCTCGTTATGATATAGCTTTTGATCAAGTGTTGCAATTATATACAGAAAGGTGCTACTATTGCTATTGCTATTACAAGTAACGTTTGCACAATCACTCTGCTACTATTCACCATTTGCTAGAAGTATAATAAACAAAATTCTCATGTCCACTCATGCCTATAATTCCGTGAGGATTTCGACTAATACAGGTCCATTGGCCCAAATCTGGTTAGCTGCCAACATGTCCAATCTACCTAGAAATTCGATTTTACATACAAGTATCATTGAATCTGCTGATGAAATCGCGAAAGCATCCGGTTGCGGCAATGACACTGATGATATCAGCAGATTGGAACATATTACGCTGCATACCTCTGGAGATCTTCTACAAGGCATTGTGCGGGTTTATTCGAAACAAGCAGTTTTTCTCTTGAATGATATCAAGGATACTTTGACAAAAATCTCTTCACTTTTCAAGTCAAACCAAAGAATTAATGTTACATTGAGCAAAACAGGAACGATTGCTCGTGTTGAGCACCTGATTTTGGAAGACGCTGTCACAGAAAGAGAGGTTTTAGTTACACCAGACTTGAATTTTCTGTTTGAAAGCTCCCCGAAAGGAGATAGATTGATGGCAAAGGAAGACTCTATGCAGAGGAAGGTTCAAGGAGCAGCCCCTTGGGATACTTCTTTAGAAGTTGGAAGAAGGTTCAATCCCGACGAGGATCTCGAGTACCATCAATCATCAGCCCTGGATCTGGATTTTGATATCGATAATGGACATACGGAATCATCATCGAAAACTTGGGAAGAGGGTACGAGACAAACGTTAACTCAAGGGTCGGAAAACCATGGCTCAAATCGTGAGTCCCCCCTGGAAGAAAATTTCATGGCGGATGATGATTTTCCATTAGATGATGCGAACACCACAAACTGGGATTTAGGTATTTCTCAGCATGGCGAGCAAAGAGAGGATGCTGAAAGTGACTCCAATTTGTCTGTTGAGGTTGGCAGAAGAATTGGTGAGAACTCAAATGTCGGAGCGATAGATTTTGGCTTTGATCTGGATATTGAGAAGGAAGCAGGTGATCGTCAAACAGATGTGAACCTCACCGAAATCAACGATCTTAAACAATCCACCCCAAATGCGTCCTTGAATGCTAGCAATAGGAAAAAGACAAAGAATAGTCTGGCTAATGTGGAGAATATAGAAATAGACGATGAAACTGAACTAAGTGATGAACAGGTTAAAAAGGACTCAGTAATACGAACAACTTCGAGTCAAGATAGCATTTTAAGTGAAAATTCGAGATTAACAAAGAAAAGATTCCTCAATGACATAGCTCAAAGCATGGACTTTTTGCCAAGTGTCGTTCTCGAGGGCTTTCTCTCTCATCAGGCATTGAAAAGGCCCAGGGTTGCTTCGAGGGAAGAACGCGAGGAGCCTTTGATGGATATATCACTAGGTATAGACGAGGGACTATTACAAAGTTCGATCATGAACAGCAGCCGCATAGGTTCTGATGTAGATGACAGTGATCATTTCGTTCCTATAGACGCAGATATAGGTCAGCCCCCAATTGGTGAAGACAGTGACACTTCGATCAATGCAACTCAAAATGTTCTAGATGAAAACTCTAACCAATTGAACCAGATTCACACTCAACAAACGCAAAGAGTCCGGTTGATCACAGGGGAATTGGCCTCGGAGTCAACCGTTCATATGGCTGAGCTCCTGCGAACAGAATTTATTGACAACGAATTGATAACTTTCGGTAGCATTTTAGCTGCAAAACATAATGCAGAGGCAAATGATGGAGTAGTTACTAAACCTCTTTCCAAAAGAGAGGCGAGCAAAGGGTTTTTTGAAGTGTTATCGCTTGCAACAGCAGGATGTATTGATCTTGATCAACAAGGTGAATTCGAGGATATCAAAATAAGAACAAGAGCGCCGCTCTACGAGAAATTCTTAACTGTATAAACAAATCGATATTTGTCTCTATAGCACATATGAGTAGAATGTAACAAGGACTAGGTTTCAAATAACTGTAGTAGCACATTTCTTGGTTACTTTCGTATATTATTATTACTGTAGTATTTTTGTATTTTTCGTTAAAGGAATCCGAAAATTTTCAGAATTCACACGATGAGCTTTTATGGCCATCTCATCGAAAAAAAATATACTACGCTGCTTTTACGTGAGACTGTAGATATTTCGTAAGAGGAAGCTACAAGACCTGTGTTTAGTCATTTTCGGTTTCAGGTATCTCTGCTAGAACTTCTAATTTACCTTAGCACAAGAATTGCAAAGATGGTTAAGCAAAAGGCTACTGCAAGAGCAGGAAAAAGATATAGATATTCTTCTTTCAAAGATAAAATTGCTGATTTGAGAATTGAGCCATTGAGGAATTTGCAAAAGAGGGCTGATGATGATCATGTCGATTCGAGTCACTTTTTAACGTCCTTCGACCAGTGGAAAGAGAGAAATTTAAGCTCTGGCTTCACCAGGTTTAGTGAAGATGTTGAAGATATCGTGCAAACGTTGCCGCAGATTTTATATCATGAAATGAAGATTTTAGACTCTCTGTTATTGTCTATTGACAAACATGAGGAGACGTCGTTGCAACCATTATTAGATTTGCTAGCGCAGTTCTGTCATGATATAGGACCAGATTTCTTAAAGTTCTACGAAAAAGTACTTATTGCCTTGATTCGATTGCTCGATGCTGCTAAAAAACTAGACTCAGCCAATATCTTTGAATGGGGCTTTAACTGTCTAGCATACATCTTCAAGTACTTATCGAGGTATTTGAGTAGAGATTTGGTGCCGACTTTTAGTTTACTTTTTCCGCTATTATCCCATTCAAAGGAATATATTTCTAGATTCTCAGCGGAAGCTTTATCTTTTTTGGTCCGTAAATCTTCACCTAAGAGTCTGCTTTCTTTCGTATCATATGCATTCAAGCAACTAAGTGTCGGGGACAGTACGGCTCTTTACGATGGGTTATTGACTTTATTTACTGAATCTTTAACATCCACAGAGGAAGCATTGCATTCTAAATCGAAAGCTATAGTAAATACACTATTAGAAGCCGTTTTGGAGGATGGCACCGTAAATGCCACCGTTGATCTTTTCTGTGATATATGGATCAATATTGCGCATCATGGATCCCAGGATAATTTAGCTGCATTGTACAAAGATGTTATAGACAGATTGGGAGTTAGAATGTCAGATCAAAATTTGGAAAAGATTGTTCACATTCTCTCTACGCTCACATTTGCTGAGAGTGGTAGAAAGGTTGACTCCTGGTCTGATATCTTTTCTGTGACGGTCAAGCTACTTTCTCACAAGAACAACAAAAATATCAATCCCCAATCGATTGCATTTTTATTTGCAGCCTTGATGCGTAACTCGGATAATAAACAGCTAACTCAGCACCATAAGAGCCTTTTCGAGTACTTCCTTAGAGTTCAGCCAGATTATTTTATTGATTTCTTTAAGTCAACCTTGGGCTTTACCACTGAAAAGTTACTTACTTTCAGTGGAAATAAGTACCTGCAGCAGTTTATTAACTTACATTGGAAATCGAACTCGAAAAAGATAGCTCTTTTTTTGCTAGACGTCGAAGAAAGTGTTTCAATCTCAGAGAGAATAACGATATCCATACCAAAAGAATTTTCTGAGGCCGCGCTATCCGGCTTGCTTTCTGCCTCAAATATAGGTTGCAATGAGGCTCTTGTCGAAATTAAATGGAATACTATCATTCTGAAGCACTCAGCTTCATTCCGGGATCCCAAAGTCTCGAAAACAGTTATTTCGTTAATTGATCAACTTATGAAACAGTCTTCGTATTTGACTGATTTTTCAAAAGATATTGTGGGTTCATTACTGCAGCTTGCTTCACCTGATGATCAAAATGACGTATATGCTTGTTTAGAGTTCATTCTTGATAGACTTCATGATCTTCAAAACAGTTCGATATTTGTGAAAGGTTTCAATAGGTTTTTGACAAGGGTGCAGGATACAACTCAACAGCTGCAGGATTTATTCGAAACAAAAAAGGTTTCTTTGCAGCTATCTGATAATTTACTTCTTCCTGAGACTATAATTCGTCACGACACCTTTGAGCTAATTAAGACAATATTCAAAATTCAAAACAAGGAATTTCCGAATCTACTAGACGGTTGTGGGATAATCGAGCAAATTCCTTTGTCACTCCAGAACGCGCGTGATATCACCACGAGAATCCGAAATTTGGGAGTAGAATATACCAAAATTGAAACAGACGAGTTGATAAACAACATCTTCTTCAAGCATTTGTTTGGTTTGCTTACTGTCCGCTTTTCTCCAGTTTGGGAAGGAGTATATGAAATAATTCCAAAGATATATGGAAAAGACCAGGCACTCGTGTGGGACCTGTTAGTCCGTACCTTGAAGTATCCTGACGAGAGTTTCGATCTAGAATATTTTGATGGCCCTGTCGAGATTGATATGGATATCAAATTTTGGAAATCAAATCTCACTCGTTTCATGGATACTATACAACTGTTCACTAAAAGTTGGCTTTTCTGCCAACATTATGAATCGAGCATGTTGGGGATCATGAAGGAAAGGAGAGGAAATCTTGAAGTATCTCCTCAAATAAGAAGTCAGGTCTTGAAACTGATGCTGATGATACCACAATTGGCAGAACGTCATTCTCGGGATGTTGTTCCGTTTCTTTTCAATCAATCCGAGCTAGAAGAAATTTTTGATGTTGATGAGCAGAATAAACCGGCCTTCAAAAGTGCGGCGACCTGGACAGAAGCAGACAGAAATACTCTGCTTAAAATCATCGGAAAATTCAAGAACATAAAATCAATTTATAAGGCAGAAGAGGTCTATGAAAGGCTGCTTGTTCTGCTTGGAAGTAGAAGTACGGAAGTACAAAAATTGGCTCTGGATGGCCTCTTGTCGTATCATGATGGGGTGATAGTAAAGTATAGAGACAATTTAAAAAATTTGCTAGACGATACGCTGTTCAAGGACGAAATAACAAATATGTTCACGGACTCCAACTCAAGAACTATTCAAGAACAAGATGAGATCAAACTTATGCCATATGTTATCAGAATCCTCTTCGGCAGAGCACAAACACCAAGCACCAGTGGTATCAAGAAGAGTAGAAAACACGCAGTTATATCTTGCCTACCAAACTTAAGTGACACTTATATCAGTGAATTTTTAAAACTAGGATGTGGCAAGATTGAGTACAATCACTTTTTCGAAAGTCAGCATACAATAGAAGATTCAGAATTTTCATTGATCACAATTAGAAGAATGTTAGGATTTGTCAATATTTTGAACTCGTCTCTAGCAGTACTAGGTTCGAAATTCACCTCTGTCATATTGACGACTATTCGGCCTCTACTATTTTGTATCGCGATGTCCTATCATGATTTGAGTAAGCAGCATAAGGAAGCACATATGGATAAAATGGTGAGCAACTTGAGACAACAGGCCATGAAATGTTTAAACAGTATTTTCGAAAAGACTGATGACACTTCGGTACTACTAGATTTTGTTGATGATATTCACTCGATCGTATTAAGACCCAGAATGCGAAAATTTGAAGATGAAAATTTACAGCAAGTCTCCTCATTATTGAAGCTTATTTCATATTGGTCCAGTGATCAGACACTCTATCCCTTTCTGTATCACAGCAACTTTGAAGGTCCCAAGGCTTTCATGAGGTTGATTTCAAATGAGAATGCCAAAGAGCCGGTCATCGGAACTATACTGGCTACGGCCAATAATATTGTAACTATGCCTGTGAACGAAGAACGGTACGTCGAATTAGTCTCCACTATTTGTGCTTCAAGTTTGCAACTGCTGCCATCATTACTGAAACGGCTTGTTCATCCTGAGTATGTTTCGATTGCAACGGACTTGCTTCTTAACCTCACCAAATCGGGATACGTAGAGGATAATGAAACGAGAGGTTACCTACTAACCTCGCTAACCTCAATCATAAGAGATGGTTTTAAAGGCATCAACAAGACTGAGACGGTTAAAGTCCTCAAAGTTCTTTCGATGCTGATTAAGGAACATGAATGCTCATGGATTGAAATCGAGGACTTATTTAAGGCAACATCTGCACTTTATCGAACTTACTCAGAAAAAGAAGTTAGAGAGGAACTTAATCAAGTCTTCGGAGGTTTCTGCAAGAATTTTCCAAGTCTCAAAAAGGTTTCAGACTTCTTAAATGATGTGAACTCGTACTCTGGGAAGCGCATGCAGGAATACGACTTTCCCAGAAGATTGTCTGCATTTAAGTCTTTCATTGAAAACGATTATGTCGAATATTCAGAGTTAGAATGGCTGCCGGTGATTTCAAACTGTCTCTATTTTATCAATGATCAAGATGAGATGGCAATTAGGACGAATGCGTCACATACCCTTTTCAGATTTGTTGATTACGCTAACCTTGAGGTCTCAGAGAGTTCATCGCAAATGAGAATAGATATATTACAGGCAGATATTTTACCTCATATACGCTCAGGTCTACGGAAATACAGGGAAGAAATCCAGGGTGAGTATATCTCTGTATTATCATACATCGTCACAAATGGGAAGTCGTTCAATGAACTTTCGGATATGCAGGTGCTGCTATTTAATGGGGACGAAGAGGCGAATTTTTTCGAAAATGTGAACCACATACAACTGCATAGGCGTCTGAGAGCTATTCGAAGATTAAGAGATTTTGGAAAAGATTTAACAGGTAACAGTATCGCACATTATCTATTACCCATAATCGAGCATTATGTATTCTCTCGAGAAGAAAAATACAGGAATATCGGTAATGAGGCTTTACTAACAGTCGGAGCACTCTCTAATTATTTAACCTGGAATCAGTATAAGGCTCTGCTAAGACGGTATATTTCTCTTTTGAAATCAAAGCAAGATCAAATTAAAGAAGCTGTAGGTCTTATCACTCAAGTGTCTGTCTCTTTGAAAAATGCCTTGTGTTCATCGAAGCTGGGAGACGACTCGCAAGAAATCTTGAGGAAATTCCCCGCAAAGTCCGAAGAGCCCTTCAAATTCTTAACTAATGAGGTTTTACCATCGCTGTCAAAAACTCTCGCTACTAGAGATAGTGAAACGGTTGTGGCTCGTATACCATTGTCCGAAGCCCTCGTCAACCTAGTTTTAGGCTTAAAAGAAGAAGACACGTTATCTCTACTACCAGGTATATTGAGTAGTGTTTGTCAAGTCTTAAGAAGTAAATCAGAGGAATTAAGAGACGCGACTAGAAAGTCACTGGCGAAGATCACTACTACCCTGGGTTCCAACTATTTACCTTTTATTATCAAAGAGTTGAGATCGACCTTAAAAAGGGGGTCACAAATTCATGTTTTGAGTTATACAGTGCATCATGTAATCATGACATTGAAAGAAACGCTTGAACACTCCGATTTAGATAGCTCAACTGTCATGCTTATGAATGTTATCATGGAGGATATTTTTGGTGGTGCCGGTGAAGAAAAGGACTCTGATAACTACCACACCAAAATGAGGGAAGTCAAGGTAAACAGAAGCTATGATACCGCAGAAATGTTGGCCGCAAATGTCTCATTGCCCATTTTTGGGACTCTGCTTCAGCCTGTCAAAGCCTTGTTGTTGCAAAGGATGAACTTTAAAAGTCAGAACAAGCTCAATGAACTATTAAGAAGATTCAGCTTGGGACTAAAGCGAAATTCTGAAGGGTCATCCGCGGATGTTTTGACTGTTTGTTTTGAAATATACTTGCAGTCCCAAAAGGAAACACCGAAAAAGAAACCCACTATATCATCAGTCGTGGATCAAAGCAAAGATTTCTTTTTGGTGGATTTAAACGCCAGAAGTGGCAGGGTCCAAAATGAAACTACACTGGTCAATATTACTTTGCAAAAATTTGCTTTGGATTTGCTTCAAGCGGTATTAGTTAAACACAGACAACTTCTTGATGTTGCTTATTTGGAAGGTTTCGTTCCACTTTTGAAAGATGCTTTGAGCTGTGATAATGAGACTGTCCTTGTGAGTGCGTTTAGAGTCTTGGCTTTGTTCGTAAAGCTAGATTTCTCAGAAGAGTCCGAAGCCGTTTTCAAAAACTATGCGAGGAAAGTCCTGAATATAATCAAGGACTCCCCTTCCACAACTAGCGAATTATGCCAGTTGGGATTGAAGTTCTTATCTGCTTTTATTCGTCATAAGGATATTGAACTTAAAGAAACGGCGCTGAGTTATGTCTTAACAAGAATTCTGCCAGATTTAAATGAGCCTAATAAGCAAGGTCTCGCTTTTAACTTTTTAAAAGCCTTAGTGAGTAAGCATATTATGTTGCCTGAAATATATGAGGTACTTGATTCTGTCAAGGAAATAATGGTCACCAATCATTCGAAGGAAATCAGAGATGTCTCGAGAAGTGTTTTCTATCAATTTTTGATGGAATACGATCAGAGCAAGGGTCGTCTCGAAAATCAGTTCAAGTTTATGGTGGACAACTTGCAATACCCCTCTCCGGAGGGCAGACAATCAGTAATGGAACTAATAAATTTGATTGTCACTAAGGCAAATCCTACACTGCTAGCTAAATTGTCGTCATCCTTTTTCGTGGGTTTATCCAACGTTGCATTCAACGACGATGTCGTTCGCTGCAGGGAAATGGCGACTATTTTATTGTCAAATTTACTGCGAAAACTCGACGATTCAAACCTTGAGGTAGTTCACAAGTACATCTTGGCCTGGTTGAAACAAGAAGATAACTTCTCCTTTTTGAGCTTGGGTCTGAGGATCTATAAGATATATTTGACCAGTGTAGGTCTTGGCCACAATACTGCCTTGGACGCTTTGGCATTAAATCGCACGAAGTCCATCATTTCGAAAACAGATATGGGCTCCGAAAGTCAATGGGAGTTGGTTTACACTGCTTTAAACCTTTTTGCTGTCTATGTTGATAATTCGGATGAAGTATACAAAAAAAATTTCAAAGGCACATGGGATAGCGTCCTTGGTTCGTTATTGTATCCGCATCTGTGGGTGCGTCAAGCATCAGCCCGTCTTGCGAATGATTTGGTCAATAACATGATTAAGTTTGAAAAACCATTCACTAACTTGGAAATTCAGGTTATAGCATCAAGGATTATGCGCCAAATAGGTGCTCCATCTATTTCAGAAGAACTAGCTTCGACCTCTGTCAAGACTTTGCTGAAGATAGCAATATACTGGAAAGAGAACGATACTGAATTCATTCAGAAAGATCCAGAAGAAAATATTGGGAAGCCTTACACCAATGCAATCGCCTTCATGATAAATAGAATAGGTTCCATTATTAGAAGTGAGGAAAATCCAGCGGATTCATTCATGTCGAAGAAAACATGTATTCAAATGTTTGCTCTTCTCAGTCAAATGTTGAACGAGCAGACATTGAGTGCGGAATCTGAAAATATCATTCTACCTCTGTTCACATATCTGGAGTACGACGTTAGAAAGTCATTCACTGATGATCAGCAAGAGCTTCGGACCATTTCTCAGGAATGTTTACAGATTTTAGAAACCAAAATGACTGTCTCTGAGTTTACGAGGGCATATGCAGGCGTGAAACGAGCAGTTTATAGGAGAAGACAAGAACGAAGAGCAAAGAGATCCATCCTTGCAGTTACTGAGCCTGGTATTGCAGCTCAAAAAAAACTGAAAAAACATGCTAGATCAAGAGAGAAGAGGAAACACGAAAAGGACGACAATGGGTATTACCAAAGAAAGAACAAGAGAAAAAGAGCATGATAGCATCCGACGGTCTTCATGCATGAAAAATTCTTTTTTCTGGCAAGCATTTTTACACGAGTTTATTGTCTATATATGTATAGATATGTGTGTATATATATTACATCTGGTCAATATTGCACTTTGATACACAAACAAAACAAGTCTGAGTTTGAGTGAAGTTTTCAAGTAACATCAATTTTAGTGGTTTCATTCGGCATATACATCGCTTGTTGGAACGTCTACCAGCTCATCTTCTTCTTCCAATTGCGTCACCTCAGATTCCGGATCCCTCTCTTCTTCCTCTTCTTCCTCTTCTTCTTCCTCCCCTTCTTCTTCCTCGATCTCTTCTTCTTCTTCGTCGTCCTCTTCTTCTTCTCCATTCCGTTTGGTCTCACCTCTTACTGTCTCGCCTTCTTCTCCTTCATCCTCTTCCTCATTGTTTCTTATGTGGCCAATTTTGGAGGAATAAACTTCCATCTCTTTATGGTACCTTTCTCGATCTTCATTATATAGCTCATAATAGGGTTTCCTATCCTGTTCGCTTAGGCTTTTCCAAGCATCCGTTAAGTCCCTAGTAACATCTTGAGAGCCATTTTCTCTCATTTTTTCTTTATTCATTTCGCAGAATATCAAATAAGCATTAGTCGGTCTTTTGGGCATATTAGGATCCCTGTGTTTTGCCTTTTGCCTCTTGTTTTTTGATTTCTTGAGGGGCTTCGTCAGCAATTCCTTTTTAAACGATTCTAAAGACGGTAATGGATTCTGATAGCGTAACTCTGGATCTGACTCAACTCTTGTTTCTAATCTTTCAAGCAATACACTATATTCAAGTTTCAATCTCTTTACAGAAAGTCTTGTTCGTTGAATGGCTAGCGCCAGCACTTCATTTCCTTCTTTCAAGTCATCGACCTTTCTTTTAAGATTATTTTCAGACATAGTTTCCTTGATAAACCTTTTGCTTCCTCTTCCAGTGAACAATTAATGACAAATAGAATCTTCCTCCACCCTTTCAGTAATAGAATATGATGTAAACAGTGTTATAAAGCCCTAGTGAAGATTCCCAGAAATTGAGCTTGAAACGCAGTAAGTCTTGATCTAATTCTTCCTTTTAATTGAAAATGGTGTATGTTGCATATTTGCAAACACATTCAATAATGAATAGAATCATGTTCTTTACAAATTTCCTTCCCGCTTTTTTTTTCATTTGATCAAATAAGCCGAGTAGACAATACTCGAATACCTTAAAATTTGTGAAAGTACAAAACAAAGCAAAGGTTGTATGAGTTGATCTGAAAACTCAAGGGTTAACGTATATAAATAAACAATAGGGTAAAAGGTTTTGCTTCAACCATATATAATCATAAGTTGAAATGGCTAGAATCCTAGATCAAAAGGAACAGGAACCACTGACCCAAGCATCGCCGTGTAACATGGCGTCGAGACAAACTGGAGCAACAGCAAGCATCAGCTCTTCCAACCCGTATGATAATAAGTCTTTCATCACTGAAAATGGCTACGTAAATTCAGGGGCATCCAGCACTTCACTTGCAGTACCTGGAAAGCACATGCGTGCAGGTGCGCAAAGAACTTCACGTACAGCACAGAAATTAAAACTGCTACCTGAAGAACCATTTCAAAGAGATAAAGAAAGTCAAGAAGTACGTGACAGAGATGTTTACTCCCAGGTGGATCGAATCACAGATAAGCCTGCTAGAAGGGACGCGGAGAAATTAGGTAAAGGGAATAGACACTTGCTACCAAGGGCTACTGCATATTGCACTTCCAGTAGTTATCACATGAGAGACTTAATAAGATGGTTAAAAGATTGTAAAAAAATACATCATACGCACCCAAAATTATTTGACGAATGCCTGTACACACCATTTATGTATAACGATTGGAGAGGTGACAAAAGATTTGAACACGAAGATGTAATAAGACTAGATGATGAGGGTGGCGAAATTAATGTAAGTGATAAACAACCCGACCTATTTGTATTCGAATACGGAGTAATAGTTTTATGGGGCTTCACTGAAAGGGAGGAAAAGGCGTTTCTTAACGACATTGAAAGGTTTGAGAAGGAAAAACTCGCAGACGAGGATGTTCAAGTGGAACAGTTTAACTACTACGTTACTCAAAGTTATCAACCCAGAATTTATAATGACTTCATCACACTGAGAGATGGTTCGAATTACATGATAAAGCTTTCCATATCTCATGCAATCGCGCAAAGTGTTAAGATTTCACTTTTTGAGGAATTACTTGATAATACCATTGAAGATACACAAGACATACCACAAGAAATCGCATCAAGCGGGAAGGTTTCAATGAGTAAGGAAGATATAATGAAAAGTATAGGAGAACTTTTCATTTTACGAATAAACATCAATCTACATGGATCTGTACTTGATTCACCTGAAATAATGTGGTCAGAACCTCAGCTAGAACCGATTTATCATGCAACAAGAGGATATCTGGAAATAAATCAAAGGGTTGCACTACTGAACCAGAGGTTAGAAGTTGTCTCGGATCTTTTGCAGATGCTGAAAGAGCAATTGGGGCATTCTCATGAAGAATATTTGGAGTATATTGTTATTATCTTGGTTGGCGTTGAGCTTTTCATTTCTGTTATTAACATTGCAGTTGATCTGATAGCCAATAAAATATAACAAAAATTTTATTTTTGCCTCATAAAATATAATATAATATAATATACTGTACATTAAACATTTAATAATAAAATAAAACTACACATCATACAAAAAAAATGATTCCTCTCTCATATTAATGCATTAATGAAACCTTATACATCCGACCGTATTAAGCAGAGCCTAATATTCTTTTATTTTCTCTGTGAGCTACCCTTTCCTCTACAATTCTTGAGAAGCCTTTGTAGTCTTCGCAGATTTCTTTGGTAACAAGTTTTGATGAATGTTTGGTAAGACACCACCTTGAGCAATGGTGACATTACCGAGCAACTTATTCAATTCGTCATCGTTTCTGATTGCTAATTGTAAATGTCTTGGAATAATTCTGGTCTTCTTGTTATCTCTTGCAGCGTTACCAGCCAATTCTAAAATTTCAGCGGCTAAATATTCAAGGACAGCAGTCAAATAAACTGGCGCACCAGAACCAATTCTTTGAGCATAGTTACCTTTTCTTAGCAATCTGTGGACTCTACCGACTGGGAAAGTCAACCCAGCTTTAGCAGATCTTGATTGAGAAGCTTTAGCAGCAGAACCAGCTTTACCACCTTTACCAGACATTTTTTCTTAGTTTATATGAAGTTACTATAAATTACAGCTTTAACACAATATCAAGGGAAAGAAGGAGCAACAAGAAACCAATTTCAGGAAGAAAAATTGCAGTCCATTAGGATTCATAAATAGGTGAATGCTTCCTTACTTATATACTTTATTATATCTTTAGCGTATCTTCGCTCAACCTCCCCAATTGAAGTTGCCTGACACAGTCAAGTGGCCTACTTCCAAGCTTTCCGTTCCTGAATTTTCGCGGTGAATTTCAAATGAGAAATTTGCAGAACGGAATAGTTCACATCCCGTTCTGAAAATTTCCCGCTGCTGCTACAGGCTACAGTAACAGACCGTTCTGAAAGTTTCGCATTTGGCGCTTCAACTCTTTTCGCGTCTCTAGCAAAGAGAGCTTGGACCTTCAACAAATTGGCCGTACACGTACATAACTCTGATGGAGGCGTGAGATATAAAAGGCAGAGACCATCCAAACCATATTGCAATAATTGTTTATGATTTGGTTAAAGGTTTTTATTGTCCACACACAACAATCACATTCACACAATAATGTCTGGAAAAGCTGAAAAGAAACCTGCTTCCAAAGCTCCAGCTGAGAAGAAACCTGCTGCCAAAAAGACTTCCGCCGCTCCAGATGGTAAGAAAAGAAGTAAAGCCAGAAAGGAGACATATTCCTCGTACATCTACAAAGTTTTGAAGCAAACCCATCCAGATACTGGTATTTCTCAAAAATCAATGTCTATCTTAAACTCCTTTGTCAATGACATCTTTGAGAGAATTGCTACTGAAGCCTCCAAACTAGCGGCCTACAACAAAAAATCAACCATTTCTGCAAGAGAAATTCAGACAGCCGTTAGATTAATCTTGCCTGGTGAGTTGGCCAAACATGCGGTCTCCGAAGGGACAAGAGCTGTGACCAAATATTCTTCCGCTGCTTCTCAAGCTTAGCTTCAGTTTTCTGTATTCATGGAGAATTTCAAAATTGAAAGGGAATCGAATCGCGTCTTTTCTAAGTGATTTGATAATAATAGGATTTGTAATATTATAGGGCATTACAATATATTAAGCAAGGGAATTTAATAATGTATTTATGTAGATTTTTATATATACTTATACGTATAGCTTACGAAAGAAAACAAAAAATAGTGTTTTGAATTAAGCAGTAGTCTATTCTACTACTTATTCCCAGCATCTTCCAACTTCTTCAAGACAGTGTCAACTTTGTCCTTTGCAGTTTGATGTTTATCCGTTCTCGTTCCAACTCTCATGGAGCTTTGAATTCTTACATATCCATGCTCGTGAGCATATTCATGGATTTCACCCAGTAGTTTGAAAACATCGTCCCAGGGGCCTTCGATTGTGGTGCCAGCACTGTGCAAAGTACTCTTAAGTGGACTTTCACGTATTTTTTTTTCAACTAGTGTGACAAAATCAGAAACACTAGCAGAGCCAGTACCGATAGGTACCATACAAACATCAGCTAAGCAATAAATTCTTGGCATCTTTCTGTTATGCTGTTCAGAGTAACCAAATAGTGTGTTTCAAACTCACTCCTATGCTTGAATCAAGTTATTCACCCTTTCCTCGGTTCTGTCCCCTCCCTGACGACATGACTTGACGTATGTAATGCTCAATATAACTTCTACTGTTTACGAAATTTAAACTTTATTATTATGATTTCTTAATTAGTGTCTATTAAATTTTCCAGCACAGTTCTTGATTAGACAATCTAATTTTAATTTGCTACTTGATATGAAGTTGAGTATATTTTTGCCTTAAATTACTTCAAAAAAGGCTTTTTTTTTACTTTGTTGTCAACCACCGAAAAATGAGACTAAATGTTAACTTCATTATTGAAAGTCAGAGATATTTTATTTCATAATTTTTAAGTCCACCACTTATTCTTCCCCGACCTCCACATATTCTCACGTCGTATAAAAAGCAGTTTAAAAATATATCTTCAGCAATTCAATCACAAATCAATTAGATTGTGAGGGGAAAGACGTGACACGACAGAATTATGAAGTTGGGCTCCCCAGCAAATAAAGCCCCTCAAGTGCTGGATTTTAGGTAGCTATGATCAGGCTCATAATTGATACGTCAAAGAGTCGCCACACCTAATATGTCAACAACAATATTTGAAAACCGTACTTAAAGTCACAGCAGTTATCTCAAATCACATGACTAAATAATCAAACTTAAAAAATAATATAATTATTGTTTATTATTTTTAAAACATTTTAAAAATCTACCCTTTTAATAATACCTGTATATTGTTACATATATAAACCAGTTTTGTTACTTTTATTTGTTATTATGTTTGATGTTTCCGAAGATAGAAAAAACATTTGCTCTGAAGAAAAAGCAAACATTTTAGTTTTTAATGATCTTTTTCAATGAGCAGGGCCCGTGTCCCGTCATGCAAGAGAAAATGAAAAGTAGCTTGGTTTCTATGACAGAATTAAAAATTTCATGTGATATAGATCCCCTCTTACATTTCATGTCATTTGGATTTTTTTTTCCAGGTCTCTCCCTACAATAATCATTAACTGAAATTTTAAGATAACGTGTTATAATCATTCTCATCATATTATTATTTATCAAGCTGTATTTAAATACTATATAGTTGCTTTTCGGCAGGTTTCAAACTGTTGAAGAAAGGAACTGGTGGAACACATGCCCCTAGAGCTCTTCTTGCGTGGTTATTCATGAATCTTAGTCCTAAAACATAACTTGCGTTAACCCAGCCAAATCCTTCCCTTGCCACGCCCTTGAAATCAGCTCCTTGGTTCCCATATTCTGCATCAACACGATGTGGATCCGTACCCCGAGTAATATCATACTTTTCTACTACGATACCATTGAAATCCACAAAGGCCTTGGTCATGATGAATAGCCACCTGTATGCCAAGCGATTAGCCACGCCTTGAAAGCCGTAATCGACTAACCCTTGCCATGCAAGAATTTGATGAGGTGCCCAACCGAAAGGATAGTCCCATTGCCTCGATGGTCTTGTTACATTAAGTTTCCCTCTAGAGCCTTCAGTACACGAAACCAAACCACCGAGGACTTCTAGCATAGGCAGGGCTTTTTCAACCATTGCTTTCGCTTGCTCTGCACTTGCTAGACCTGACCAAAGAGCCCAAAAGGTTGTTGCAGATTGATAAGATGTTCTTTCTTTAACATGAATATTGTAATCGAAGAAGAACCCACTGCTCTCATCCCACATATACTTTGTTACACTTTTTTTTCTCTTTTCGGCCAATTTCCTCCAATACGAAGAATTGGTAACTGACCCATCGTATGGGTCGTGATATGAATCCGGAAAAAACTCCTCAATGAAATTTGCAATATCACTTTCGTATTTGTATAGCAAAGAATTCAAATCAATGGTAGCCAGATATGCACAAACACCTTCAAACCTATAAGTAGTATCATGTCCCGACTCCCTAACGGCACGATCATGTAAAAAGAACTCGTCTAACGCAGGCTCATTAAATCCACCGTCATTGTACTTTTTTATGAATTCATCTTGAGAAAGATTATATTTAGTCAGATAAGGTTGTAAGATAGTATCAAAATGACCTGCCTCGGTTTCTGGCGGAATACCTAAACCATCGGGATGATAACACGATAAACCAGTCTCGGGATCAATTCGAGGGCGTGCGACCCATACTGTTTTATACTCTTTTATGGCAGCTCTGAATGATCTCTTCAGGAAATTCACAGCATCTGGATCATCTTTACCACCTATTCTTCTGAAGACCTGAAGAGTCATATCAGTTAAGAAGGGAGGCTGTGATCTGCATAAGTAATAGCTTCTATTTGCATTTAAAATTTTACCATAGTGCTCAATCTCAAAAATGAAGTGCTCCACCATACCTCTAGCAACATCAATTTTATCATTCTCCAAGAGGCCAAGAGCCATCATGTATGAGTCCCAACCGTATAATTCATTGAACCTTCCACCGGGAACGGCATATGGGTAACCGGTCAAAGATTTTTCGCCCGTCTTCGGATCCAAATATTCCTTCATCGCTAAGGCTAATAAACCGGGGCGGCTATTAACTGATTCAACAAATTTTGGGGTTATCTCGCGGGGCAAGTACTCGACATCTAAATGCAAAGACGGATGTAGCTTTGATGCTTTCATATAAAATTCATATTGTTCTGGGCAATCATGTGGGATATAAATCCTGGGAAACTTGGCTTCCGGAGTATCAACTTTATTATCACGGGCAATCGCGCCAATGTTATTCAAGTCAATCCTTCTCGTCAAGTAATCCCAAAATTGTGTCGAGATCAACCTTGAAAGCCTATTTACTGGATTTTCGTTGATTCTTGCTTCATCTAAGATGATTTGATGCCTGCCGAAACCTTTTGCAATAGTCAATTCTTGTAAAAGATTGGACAACATGTAGGTTCCTCTCACATTAATAAAATTGAAACCGTTTGAGTTATCCGTGCCTATTTTCATAACTTTCGGACCATTATCCTCAATCGTAATCTGAGAATTACTGTCAGTATCCTCAGTTCTCAGTAGTTCATTCAAAGTTTTATCGACATCCTCGATAAAAAAGCGACGATTTCCCTTACTACTCGAGTAAGAATCATCTTCGGATCCTCGCCTTTGCAACAAATAATTATCATCAAATAATTTTTTATCGTTAGAAGTGTTTTCGAAAACACTTGATGTTCTTGTTCTCCCATAAGTTCCTGGAGAATTTTGTCTCTTTGGATCAGTGGTTGGACCATAATAGATTTCCGCATTCGAAAAAGGATCTAAAAAGCCTTCCGAAGATTTGCTAGCTCTACCCGAAACTATTGGATTCATTTCTTCTCGACTTGAATTAGAGATCTGTAGTTAGTTCGCAGGTTGACCTTGAGAGACTTAAATAAATTAAAAAGCTTAGTTCTTCCCAGCAAAAGGAGTGTGTAGTCTACTAGCGCGGTTTCGATGATAATGCTTTCCCTATTGTGTTAAACAGAATTACCCGTCCTTTTCTCGACCCCCGGACTTAGCCGTAAGAAATGTGCTGGTGTGTGATGAGTAGACGAAAAAAGACACAAAGTGCCCCTCCTTTTTATAGGCGGAATTATATGACGCTCCGCACATATGCATGCACGAAAATATTCTCTCTCGAGGTAAAAGAAAAGAAGAGGTTTACGGATAAGTCTCACGGCTCGGTGGTTCACATGTTCCTTTCTTTTCCAGCCAACTACTGAATCCTCGAACCGCAGTGCGCTTGGTGGGGGTGAGGACGTAGCATCAGAGAGACCCACCTATGCGTCGTAGCGCTGATTCCGGCGCTGTGGACGGAGAGCTTCGGATATCAATGTGTTATCCGCAGGAACAAATCCGAATGAGTTGCACATCAAGCTTCAGAAGCGTTTTTATTCTTGAAGATTACATTGAAATAATATTCCTTAGTGGCTCACACATGCAAGATGTCGAGGCTGCGAAGCTCTTGCTCCACCTTGAGCATGACTCTTCGCCTCGAGCTTCTTTTCTCCATGCCAACCGCTCAGTCGTCAAACATATCTCACGTGACATCAATTACCGTAAAAGGTGATCTATTCTCGCTGCCGTTTGAAGTGCGTTCCTGAAAATATTTCGATCTTTTCTCTTCTTCTCTCTTCTTCATTTATTTAACTTACACCAAAATGTAGATATCATCTTGGTGGACTTTTTAAGAAACCAAACAAAGCATAATCAAACAAATTAAGAGCCAAGAAGTGTTACTATAACAAGTACCATTTTTATCTTTGACGTAATTTGAAAGGAATTAGTTTGGTTAATTTATCGATATAAGATATTGAATTGGAAATGTCTGAAGTAACTAATACCAAGCCAGTCGAAACAAAGGCAGAAGAATCTGCTCCTAAGCCCCCAACTTCTTCGGTTTTTTCTATGTTTGGCGGTAAGAAGGTCGAAAAGAAGGAAGAGAGCGATGCTAACGACAAAGATAATGAGAAAGAGCCATCAAAGGAAACCGCTACCAAGAAGGAGGACGATGAATCGCCAGATTCACCAGACGTTCACTTCGAACCAATTGTTCATTTAGAAAAAGTCGATGTCAAAACTTTTGAAGAGGATGAAGAAGTCTTATTCAAGGTAAGAGCCAAATTATTCAGATTTGACGCGGAGGCCAAGGAATGGAAAGAGAGAGGAACAGGTGATTGTAAATTCTTGCAAAGCAAATCGACGAAAAAGGTGAGATTACTAATGAGAAGGGACAAGACTCTGAAGGTCTGCGCCAACCATTTGATTGCGCCTGAATACATCTTGAAACCAAATGTTGGTTCGGATAGATCTTGGGTTTATGCATGTACTGGTGATGTTTCAGAGGGTGCTGCCGAACCTTTTACTTTTGCAATTAGATTTGGTACTAAAGAAAATGCTGATAAATTCAAACAGGAATTCGAAAAAGCTCAAGAATTAAATAAAAAATAAGTAAATGTCCCCAGAAATGCAATCTATAGTTTATTCTAATCATTATAATATAGAAACTTCTCGTAGATATTGTTTGTATTGGATTTAAGTTCATTATAGTGCCTTTTTCACTGAAGAGTAGTCATCGGAAACTTCTGAGAATTCATCCTGTTCTTCATCATATTCGTCTTCCAATTTATGATCTTTGACTGAGAAGTATTTTCGAAATGCGAACTTTAATAATGTCCATGCCATTCTCGCAGGGCCGAATTCAGGCCACAAACACTGGTACAATTCTATTACTATTCCTCTGCTGTTAACTTGCCAAAGCATGAAATCACTGAGTCTTGTAACACCGCTTGTTCTAATCAGTAAATCCAGCGGTGGAAGATCACCTGTGTAAAGGTGCCTATCGATCGATGCTTCATTTATCATCTTACTATCACTGCAGTTTTGTATTACCTGTTTTATGGAATGGAAAATTTCCTCTCTGCCCGTATAGGGGAAACAAATATTCAACGTCCCTCTTTTGTTCCCTTTAGTTGATTCCACGGTTTGCCTTATATCCTTCAAGATATCTTCCTGCAAAAGAGACAAATCGCCAATGACTCGAATTCGAATGCCATATTTTTCTGCCATCTCTCCATGCTCAGCAATTTGCTTAATCTTTTCACGCGCCAGTCTCATTATGTGGTCGACTTCTTTCGAGCTTCTTCGAAAGTTTTCAATTGAAAATGCAAAAACGGTCGCAGTGTTAACCCCTGCTTCATAGCAAAGCTCTAAAACTCGACTCATGCTATCAAAGCCAGCTTCATGGCCCTCTTTTAACTCCATATCGTTTTTTCTTGCAAATCTTCTATTGCCATCCATGACAAAACCAATATGCTTTGGAACGCAATTAGAAACCTTAATTGTACGCGAAAAGATGTTTTTGATCCATTCCGATGTCAGAGAGTATCCGGGGATTGTGTTGGCACCATCCATAATATATATATGCAAATTTATATTCTACTTGTATCTCTATCGCAAACTTATTCTCAAAGGAATAATAAGAGAAACCTTTGTATTAGAAATAAAGCTTTCAGTTGAGAGACCAAATTACCACCAACTCAATGGAGTCTGACCTTGAACAATTGGAGCAGTTTGAAAATACGTACTCGTTATTAAAACACTCACACGCCACTTGATATTTTTATTGCCTCGTTCAAGTTTTTTGGCTTCAGTTCTCATCGCTCTGAAGAAAAAGTATCACTCTACCGGAAGGACCATCCTCCCCTATGACGCCAGGGTAACAAAGCACATAACCCCTCGGCGGCTAATGCACTCGGCCTAACATTTGAAGTCACAAACCAAGATTGCATTATGAAACAGATATATAACCCCTTGTCAACATTTTTTGCCAAATTTCTCTGGTGATTGGTTCAAATTTCCTCAAAATACACCATTGACGCTGTTTTCTTTGCAGCGCAAATGTATGTATCTGGAAGGAGACTACCTTTACGGTGAGATGAAGTGTGAGCAGAGCGCTGTATCACCTTATTAAAAAGTTTTTGTCATGCCTAGCAAACCTGGGAACTGCATCACTTGCAAGTTCGAATAACCACAGAATGGTCTTGAAATCCCATACCTCAAAAATGTCGCGTTAGTTCAAGAACCTTCGCATGCTTTACAGCCAAGCCAATTCTAGTCGGGAAAAATCGTTTAAAAAACGTTCTCCATCCAGCAACATATCGATAACAAAATTTTTGTGCTTTCAATTGAAGTAATAAATCCAAGAGTTTTTTCGCGGCTCTCTAAACAGGAGATTCTCAATTTACTGAAGCAGAAGCGTCAGGTCTTTAATGATACTCAAGATTTAAGTGGTTAAACAAATTCAATATTCCGTTAAGAGCAGCAAGCAACTTACCTAAAGCACAAAGTTAATTCACGTCTGAGCCTCAGTCTTAGAAGGCCCAGGCTCACGGTATATAGTTACTGAAGTATAATCCTCGGTCGACAACATTCACTCAAGCTTTGGAAGTTTAGCAGGCCGACTTATTAAGGATATGGCTCCTTAAAGAATTTTTAACCCTATTTTTCATAGTCATCGATTTATACATAGGAGAATCTCTGTAGATTTAATTTACACTATCGAGAGGCTAGTTTACGGCCCCACCTAATTAAATCAAGAGCCCGGGGGAGGGAGATAAAACTAATTAAATAACTAGGAAAATGATTTTGTTAAATATTGAGAAAAGACTGCCGTGTTTGGCAAGATCTAAGAAGAACATTTTTTTTTTCAAATTTGGCTATTTGGGCTCTGCTTGGCTCTATACTAGATACGGAAACAAGCGCCCCTCAATGCTAATCGCATGATAAACTGTTGATAGATTTGCTGCTGGTTGCTGATAGACGTGTTGATGATCACTGGGAGCTAATCAGTGTTAAATTATTCGGTTGTCGAATCACGGGCCAAATTTTGGTCGTGCAAAAATTCATATTACTCAACTTGCTATTCGAAGCTCGCTTGAGGCCCCACGACAAAGGCAAAAAAAAGCGAATAACTTTCTTGCAGTGGATAGTATATCAATGGACTGCCACAACTCTGACCCCTACATTCTCAGGTGAGTTCCAGGATTTATGGCTTAAATGCTTAAATATTTACTTGCTTATCATTCGGCAAGATCGGGGCTTTATTATCGCCTCTTCTTTTAGGTAGCGGTGGAAAATCTCCTTTAAATACTTCCAGTCCGGCAAAGTGTAGATGTAAGTATAAGTGTTTTTAAAGATCTTGACTTGTATAGAAAACATTGAGCCCTGAAAAAGGAGGAGCAGAGCAATGTTGAGGCATAGTGTGAGCAGCTTGATTAAAATGCAATCGACACGTCGTATGAAGTCTTCCTTTGCGGCCGCATTGGCGGCAGCTAGCAGACTTGTAACGCCTAGAATAATGTTGAGGAATCCAGTATCTCTAGTATCTAATGAAATGAATACACTAGCTAAAAACATAATGGCGTTAATTGGTTCAGGTCATCCAACTTTGAACAGAGTGACGAGTTATTATTTTGAGGCCGAGGGGAAGAAGGTTCGACCTCTTTTGGTTTTGCTACTATCAAGAGCTCTAGCTGAGATACCGATCGAGGAAAGGAATCATATCAGGATAGATACAAGGGATGTACCAGAGGATCCAGTTTACTCTAAGCCACCTCATCTGAAACTTTTAGAACAGCCAGCTAAGAATTTTTCACCGTTGCATGTTCTCCATGGCATCAAACCTTTGAACCCACTTACCAAGGGACCAGAACCACTTCCTCAAGCAACTTTTGATAAAGAGAGAGGAATTTTACCGAAACAAAGAAGATTAGCAGAGATTGTGGAAATGATCCACACGGCGTCCCTTCTCCATGATGATGTTATTGATCATTCTGATACAAGAAGGGGAAGACCAAGTGGAAACATTGCTTTCACGAACAAAATGACTGTGCTAGGCGGTGATTTCTTATTAGGTAGAGCGACGGTATCAATTTCTAGGCTAAGAAACCCAGAAGTTGTCGAACTTATGTCAAATAGCATAGCCAATTTAGTTGAAGGAGAGTTTATGCAACTAAAAAACACGGCTGTTGATAACGACTTATCTACAATAGAGTATGGAACGAAAGAGCTTCCTGTTGAGTCCGGAAAATTGGATATTAAAGTTCATGATTATCATGTACCCACTGATTATCAGCCACATGTCTCCCATGAAAGAATTATTCAAACAGCCTTTGATTACTATCTACACAAGACTTATTTGAAAACTGCAGCTCTTATTTCCAAATCAAGTAGATCTGCGGCAATTCTTTCCGGTGCCGGGGAACAGGTCATTGATCAATGTTATGAGTTCGGCAAAAACCTAGGAATCTGTTTTCAGTTGGTCGATGATCTTTTAGATTTCACAGTACCATCTCGAGAACTAGGAAAACCGGCTGGAGCAGACCTGGATTTAGGTATTGCCACTGCTCCTGTTTTGTTTGCATGGAAGGCCGATCCTTCTCTAGGCCCTTTAGTTCAGCGTAATTTCAATCAACCTGGAGATGTCGAAAGGACTGCTGATGCGGTCGCTATGTACTCTGGAGTCGAAAAGACAAGAGAATTGGCAGTAGAGTACAGGGACAAAGCCTTGGAAAATTTACGGAGAGCTCTCCCAGAATCGGATGCTCGTTCAGCTCTCGAGTTCCTCACCAATAGTATTTTAACAAGAAGGAAGTAATTAAAATCAATTTGACATTCCATCTCGTAATTTTGTTCTTTTTTGAAGCAATACTAGCAATCCTGACGAGTCCAATTGCCGTGTATATATAGAGTGAAGTCATTATAAATAGCGTAAAAATGTCCAGTTAAAGGAATTTATTTAACAAACTAATAGTTGCACCTCAGGTATGGATAAACTGAGGCAAACCATCTTTACTAGCAGTTACCTTGATCCTAAGCCGGAGGCAAGAAACATGCAAATAGAACAGTTTGTAACGGCACCCAATATATCAACCAGTAGAGATAGCCCTTAACTATCTTGTCATCGCCCATGGAAGCATTATGATCTTTCTTCATGGACCCTTTCGTTAATCTATCCGAAATATACCAAAGATGCAGCGGTATGAACGACGAAACTCTATTAATAATTTGCACATGGGCAAAAAGTACAATGACTAGAACTAATGCTCGTGTGATCCATATAAGTGGTCTCAACGTAAAATAAGGATAGATTTCTGAGAAGTACACAGTCGAATACAGTAACACAACAATATTAGGCAAAGCTATGAGAAAGTTTGGTACATTATTCCAGGTCCAGTATTTCAAAAATCCGACATTCCAATAATGTGATTGAATATAGTTATAAAACATTGTCTTGGTAAATGGTAAATTTTTTAATATTTGAGTATTACACCATTCAGCTCTATTAGGACAGAAAGTTTTGTATGGCAAATAATACATTTGATAACAACAAACTGTGGACATTAAGACACCAGAAAGCAATGGGAAAAAAAAGGCTTTGGAGTACCGCCTTATTTTGGTGAGTTGCAAAAGGTCAAAGATGTAATACAACCCCAGTAGGATACAATTCGGTCTATTCACGGTCGCTAGACTGAAACAGACTGCTGAAAATAAATACAAGGGCCATCTTGACCAACGACAATCAACATGGAATGGAACCAGAATGCGGATGCTCTTTTCTCGAGCTAGCATGCCAAGGAAGGTTAGCGCAAACGACAGCGGCTCGGAATAAATGCCTGTTAGAAATCCCGAGACACTGCTGAAAATAAAAATCTTTGCAGTATTTTTTGCAACTTTTCGAGCGTATTCTGACCGTGGGTTATTATGACTGAATACGCTGATTGTCAAAAAATATAGCAGTACTGTGGACACATAAAACAAAATATTCTCCAACAAAACTCCAATCTTCAAAATTGTATAAAGATTCACTTTATCCTTAGAAAAAAAACGAACTGTGTAGACCCACAATGATGTAAATGCATGTTCATGTTCATAGTCAGGTTCGCGATGACCTAGCACCATCCTTTTAATAAAGTAAACAGCATCCCACGACAGCAACTTGTTCCATAACCTCGCATTCCAATATGAATTAGCATCGTTCGACGCTAAAGATGAAGATGAGGATAGAATGTAATGTAGTGTTAACTCAGTAGAACTATCAAATTGATTCGTTGGCGCCAAAATAACCAGCAAATATTGCACTACTCGCCAAGCAAAGAAGAGCAATGTCGTCATCAAAAGCGCATTTAAATCGTTTTGAAACGCTGTTTCGGCCATTGTCGAACTTCGATTAGAGGCTAAGGCAATCACTGCTGCGGGCTCATCGCTTTCAGACTGTTCTCGAAATTACTTTAGTCATCTCCTGAGCAAGAAAACCAAGAGATCGGAAGGCTTAGCGATTTCGGCGCTTCTCTGAGGGTAGGCGTCATAACTAATTTAAAAAAAAAGTGATAATGTACGGGGAAACCAGAGACAAAAAATATATATATAATCTTAAGAAGGGCATCTAGAAGTAAAACTGATTTAACGGAGCAATACACCATCTATTTCAGAAAACGAAAATTTCTTAATCATTGTTAAGAATCAAGGGAAAGCAGTCAAAGAGATCACTTCATTCTTCTTTTTCATTCGAAGAGCCCTATTGTTCTTGAAGGTATTTTCGAAATGAGTCCGATCAATTCACACGTAACTGGGAATGGAATTGAGAAGAGGATATACTACACTTCGGATTCGCCAGCATGGGATCAAGGTAGATGGATTCTTTTCGTCGTACTTGCTGTGGGTTTGTTGTTGCTACTCCTATACACTAGAATGGTCAACAGAAAAAGGGCCAGGGTTGGCCAGGCTCCTATAAGAGGTACAGCGTGGATTTCACCGCCAACTTATAGACAATCCCAAAGACAACATAACAGAGGTACAGGTGATGTCACCGACGATTTCGTCCCTGAATATACAGAAAGAGCAAATGATCAGGATTTAGGGTATTATGACCAAAGTGGTGAATTCCATCTTAATTCGAAAGTCGAATACCAAGCTCCGCCCCCCCTATCAAGGCGAGGTTCCGAGTCTACAGCTTCTCTTGAAAGGCCGCAAGCAGCTGTAACAAGAATTCCTACGGACGAAATGGAAATCGATTTTAGAAGATATCGCCCGTCAACTACTCCTCCTGGCGTCTCGGATTCGATTACAACACCAGCACCAGCACCAGCTACTGCGACCGCTACTGCAAGCTCTTCGACAGATACCAATACTACTGCAGATGCAGATATTGAGTTGCACAACATATCATCCCCGGATAAAGCCAAACTGGCGAAATTGTAGGACTAGATGCTTTTAAAAGAGGGAGCATGAGAAGAATATCAAAATCCGGTTCGCAAGATTCTCATCAGAGACGTAGGCGATGTGTACTTTCTTCCGGTGCTCAGTTATCGGTGCGATTTTGCTTCGTAGAAGGAGTAAGCCCCTCAATCTTCCCCTATGGTGGGGGTGCACAACCATTCAGAAATTAAAGAAATTAAGGATTGCTTGACGAGGATGGATAATGCTTTTTATGTATAATTAGGTGCCTAGTGGCATAATTTTTTAATGTATGATGAATTCATACAGGTTAATTGAAAAATGTTTAATTCATATTTTCACTTTCACTTTTGCTGCTGATGGGACCGCAATTTATAAGCGCTTCCCGCGCGGGAACGTTTTCCCTTAATATTGCATTATTGATATGCGATGTCGAAAGTTTGCAATGTATAAAAGCCATTCAAATGTTCAGGACAGCATCATGCAACATGTCATTTGAATAAACAACACCGTTCATTCCCTTGCACAACCCGAAAATAAGAGATTAATAATGTCAACTATCAAGAGCTTTAGACCGACGCTTCAAAACGAAGAGTTGTTAAAAGATGGTGCATATATAGATGGGAAGTGGATCACAGAATCTGAGGAGTATTTTGAAGTATCTGATCCTGCCACCGGAAGAGTTATTACAAAGTTACCTGATCAATCGCTAATAGCTGTCGATGAAGCTATTAACGCCTCCTTTGAATCGTTCAAAGAATACAAGAATACGACACCAAGACAAAGGGCTAGTTGGTTAAGAAACATGTATAATTTAATGATTGAAAATATCGAAGATTTAGCAAAAATTCTAACTTGGGAAAACGGTAAATCATTAAGTGAATCTGTTGGTGAGATTAAATATGCCGCTTCGTATTTCGAATGGTATTCCGAAGAGGCATGTCGGGTTTATGGTGTTACCATCCAACCCGGAAATCCGTCCAACAGGGCCTTCACTTTAAGACAACCAGTCGGCGTTTGCGGTCTGATTTGTCCATGGAATTTTCCCAGTGCTATGATCACTAGAAAGGCAGCTGCGGCTCTAGCTGCTGGATGCACGGTTGTGATTAAACCAGATTCTCAAACACCATTATCGGCTTTAGCGCTGGCTTATCTGATCGAGAAGGCAGGGTTCCCAAAAGGTACTTTCAATATAGTACTCTCTCATACGAGAACGCCCGAGTTTGGTTTGAAACTTTGTGAATCTCCAAAAGTGAGGAAAATATCTTTCACCGGTTCAACTAATGTAGGCAAGATATTGATGAGACAATCTGCTTCTACCATGAAAAAACTGTCTTTCGAATTAGGAGGAAATGCACCTTTCATTGTATTCGAAGATGCGGATTTGGATGCGGCTGTTGAGCAAGCGGTTGCTTCTAAATTCAGGGGACTGGGACAAACCTGCGTTTGTGCCAACCGACTCTACGTGCACGCTAAGATTATCGATAAATTTGCTGAGTTGTTAGCTGCTAAAGTCAGTGAATTTGTCATTGGCCATGGTCTCGATGAAAACACAACGCATGGCTGCCTCATCAACTCGAGAGCAATAGAAAAAGTTGAAGATCATGTTCAGGATGCGGTTCAAAAGGGAGCGAAAGTGGTTATCAAAGGTGGGCCTTTAACAAATTTGGGACCTAGCTTTTACTCTCCATACATTCTGTCTCACGTTCCTAAATCTGCAAAGGTCTCCCATGAGGAAACTTTCGGTCCATTATGCCCCATATTTTCTTTTGAGAGCATGGACGAAGTTGTTGGATATGCGAACGATACTAGTGTTGGTCTTGCTGCGTATGTTTTCTCCAAGGACGTTAACACTCTCTATACTGTTTCAGAAGCCTTGGAGACCGGGATGGTTTCCTGCAATACTGGATTATTCTCTGATTGTTCAGTCCCATTTGGCGGAGTACTTGAAAGTGGCTTTGGTAGAGAGGGATCCTTGTATGGTATTGAGGATTACACGGTTGTCAAGACAGTTACGATTGGTAATTTGCCCAAGAAACTATGAAGCTATAATCATATTTAATTCTGTAAATGATCCTTTTCTATTCTATTTAATCCTAAATTCTCTGTTTATCTCGTGTCAATATGCATTCACATATTATTAGTTATGTAATGTCGTTGCGCCCGAAGTATTTTGGCGCGTCACATAGGCAGGCATCAGCTTCAAATTGCTTATTTTTTATAATACATCAGTCAGCCTGCGCAGCATCAAAATAGATCAAGCTACTCGGCTCGTGTTATATATCAATATAAACGAATGACTTATGGATCTCTATGACGAGTTGCCACGAAGTGACTTGCTCTGTGATGACGAGTTCTCTGCTCTTCTAGATGCTTCGAAGCAAAACCAAGTGTCTGTCATTGAATTCATCACCCTCAACGCCAAGGAGTTGGCAACCATACTGCAACGATCGATCAACGAAGTTGCCAAATTCCAACAACTACTGCTACAGGAGTTTGAGATGCAATTTAAAGAAATGAATTTCATCAAAGTGGTGGGGGAGGGGCGAGGCCCTGCTCCATTCACAAGTGGTGATGTTGGTATCGATGAGATTCTCGGCGGTGGAATATTCACGCATGGCATTACTGAAGTCTTTGGGGAGAGCTCCACCGGTAAATCGCAGCTTCTAATGCAACTCTCGCTTTCGGTTCAATTACCTCCCCATCTAGGAGGGCTAAGTGCGAAGTGTGTTTACATCACCACAGAAGGCGATTTATCTACTAAGCGATTGGAGGAATTTATAGCATCCAGACCAGATTTGAAAGATAATGGTGTGACCCAGAATAATATTTTTACTGTTAGTTGCAATGATCTTATGGTGCAAGAGCATATTTTAGATGTGCAGTTGCCTATATTACTGGAAAAGAATAAGGGTTCAATAAGATTAATAATTATTGACTCTATAGCACACCATATGCGCGTAGAGCTTACGAGTACATCATTTAAAGATTCACAAGACAATAGATTCTATATTGATAAGATGGCGGAGAAGCTGCTTGGTTTGGCAGATAAGTTTTCCCTTGCAGTAGTTGTTGCGAACCAGGTCAGCGATAAGCCCTTGGTGGAGCGCACAGATCCCACCTATCAGGAAGTTACAGATTACGAGTATCAACTGGGATGGATGGTTGGTTGGAAGAACTCTACTATTCTATATAGGCAAAAGTATAACGAACCATGCGCCGTGGGAAAGGAAAATTCCCTTGGATTGCCGTCTTGTGAGGATATACTATCAGATGATGAGGATTCGATTTTGATAGAAGAAGAGTTTCAAAAATCAAAAAATTCGAGGAAAGATTCTGGCATTATATTGAACATGAAAACTACAGAAAAGCAAGGCACTAAAGTGCAGAACTTTCCAACATTCTCTAAAAAGTACAAAAAGAGAAGGATTGATCATCGCGTACCTAGTCTGGGCCTCACATGGGCAAACCACTTGTCAACCAGAATCCTATTGAAGAAGACATACAAAGCATCCCCATTGGTCAAACGTGGAGAGATGCACATGTATAAGGGATCGGATCCTTCAGTATTTTGGCAGGTGAGAAGAATTCTTAAGGTAGTCTTCTCAACGTATGCACGACCGCGTGAAGCTACTTTTGCAATCAGTAAAAGAGGAATCGAAAGCATTTGAAAGAATAATAATAGTACAGTTGTAATTAAGTAATTTGAGTGAACAAAGATTATGTATAAAGATATACTTTGAAAGATAAGAAATTTGAGATGATATACACCGTGTAAAAGCTCAAAGGTCAAAACGAAATTAAGAACTATATTTCGTCAAAAAAATGAATCTGAAAATCAAAGGCGGGAATGCTATTTGTGCAAACCTCAGAAGCAGCCCTTCGGGGGTCAAATCATGGATAAATACTATCTCCTTATTTGGGCGCAGCCACGGTATCATCTACATCATCCTCGATGGCATGTTCATCATAAGTCAGATCGTATTCTCCTTCAAATTGGTTTGATTCGTCTCCTATTATTAATTTCCTTCTACTATTCCGTTTAGCTGTTTCCTTTTCATCCTCTTCATTTATATCACTCCTTGACAGGTTCAGCCTGGTCGATATCAAATACAAGTAGGCAACTCTTTTCCTTTTCTTATTGAAAAGAAACCATATAAGGCTCCACAAATGTCCCGGTTCATCGTCCATGAATGATCTGGCGGGGCTATATTGATATATTACGCAATCAGACATGTCCATATGCGAATTTATCACTTCCCACATCCATTCTTCTGGTTGCTTCCCAAGCGAATATAACGTATTTTCAAACTTTGATATCATTGACTTCAATGACATCTTTACGAAATCGGTTGGCTCCAAGAGGGAGAAATCATGATCAGGATAAGAAGCATTCAATATGGCTATAAGATAAGCAAACGTTCTACGACTCGCTGTTTCGTTAATAGGGCCAAAAGGCCCAATGTTAATACTACTACCATTTTCATAAGCTGAAGACCTTCTTCGTGTCCCCTCTAATTTGCTGTTTTGGAAACTTTGTGTACTACTGGTTCTTCTCATAATACCCTTTGCACGTGTTCCTGATTCAGCGGATGATGAACTCAAATATCCACTATCACCATTAGACACCAATTCCTTCAAGTTTTGGTCATTCAGCTTATTAGTCCTGAGGTAAGTACCGCTAACATTAACGCCATTTCCATTAGTTGCTTGCTTATCATTTATAGACATTCGCCTCTTCTGCTCCCAAAATGAGTTGCGATCAAGGGGCGAATGCTCAGGAGGCGATGCAGAGGTCGAACCACCAGATTCCAATATAGCTTGTTGTTGAAAAACAGCATTGTAGCCTTCGTTTTCCTGTAATAGCGATTCCAGATGGTGGTCAATGGTCTTATAAAGTTTTTTATCGGACGCAACCGGTTTTGTAGTAAAAATGTCACAACCTCCCGTTATCTTACAATCACTGGTTTCGAAATTCAGAGTTTGATTGACTCTCTCGACATCCAACTCGTCAATGAACTAAAATTTAGTCTCAGAGTGAAATTGTCAGTAAGTAGTCCTTTTAAATAAACATATGATTATTTGGGCGCATGGTTTACATGCTATCATACCTTCATTGTCTTGATTGCAAGCTTTCGATGTAATCTTTGTATATGGCTGATGACGTTATCTAGAGACTATCAATACCTTAGTTGTCTTCAACGTGACAGTCATTATTATCAGCTCAGCGTTATTTTTCGGCAGCTTCGGTCAGCCATGTGGGGATGAATATTGAAGTTAAGAGAGGGTAACGAAATGAAAGATATTAGTGCTTTATATTATAACGTCTATTAAAGATCAATGACAAGTGTCTTGACAGTTTTATTTGTGTTCAGACCAAGCAATATGGAGAAGGCTTACGGTACTTTTCTCTATGAATCCAGCCAGATCCAATTAGATGTGCACCCCTTCCTTCAGCTAAGCGGAACCAAGTGGCGGCCCTAGCGGTGTCTCTCTTCCTTACCATTGACTTTTTCGACCATATGGTGCCACACAGGCAGATGGAATCGATATGACCCAAAGACGCTGCTATTTCGAGATACTTCAGACCTTTTATCTCGTCGGGTTCTTCGAACCCTAGTCCTTTCAAGTACGCAATACCGCATTCATAGAGAGCTGGAGCGAGTGGTTCCGGTACAACATCTGGAAGATGATTATGTCGCTCTAACTCAAATGGATTCACGCTCATGTTGAATATTTCTTGATTTTCAGAATTTAAGTTCGTTGCAGCCTTGATATACTCAAACGATTTCTTGTAATCTTGATGTACGCCACATCCATCCCGAAGCGCTAACCCATACAGCAAATATGCGGTCGAATCTTTCGCTAAACAAGCCTGTTGTAAATTTGAAGCGAATTCCTTCAATTTACCTTCATTTCTCATGCGAATTGCGGTTTCTATGTGATTAGATAACGAAGGGGGATTGGCCCCTGAACCAGCTAAAACTCCATTCGATGAGGCACTACTCCTATCGAACTTTAGCTGACTCTCACTTTGTTGTTTAGAGTGTGCAAAAGTTTGGAATTGTGACATTGGTTTTCTCAGTTGGCTCCCATCCAAAGATAACCTCCTGTCAGATTTGTTTTCTCTAATTCCTCGGCATCTTGATTTATACTTCGAGGGGCTGCTGCCATCCGAGGAAGAATTATTGAAATCTGACAGCGATCGGAAATGCGTGGAACTATTAAGATTCTTGTGGCTAGATCGAGTTGGTGTACGATTTTCAAAATGAATTACTGGGTTCGCGGGAAAAATGAACTTCCTCAGGTGGGTACCAGACTGTCGCGGAGAGCTTTCTACGGAGGATTGATTGAAGGTACTTTTGTTATCTTCGAAGCTTGCCCCCACTTCTGAAGAGCTTTTTGTCCTTTGTGTTTTTGGCGATCGGAAAAGATTCTTCAAAGAGAAGGAAGACTTCTTTTTATGTGCCTTATAAGGTGGTACTGGCTCCCGAGATAACTCTTTCACAAATAAGCTTTCGGCTCCCTGTAATGAGCTGCTCTTAGTTGGCGTTGAATAACATGGACGTGATGCATCTTTGTTAACACCGCTTGCCTTAGATGAAACATCACTCTCCATTGAAGACTCCGTCTTGGGTTTCGAAAGTAATCCAGCGTCAGGAAATGATGTTTCTGTGCTGTTATCGCTACCACTTTGATAGATTGCAGTATCCTTTATTGGCGTTTTAACATCCGGGTATTCATAGTGGTGCTTTGACACTCCGCTCGTCTGCGATGGCTCCTCGCTCTTCGCCTGAGCATCTTTTATTTCAAGAAGTTGTTCGCAGTACTGTGCTATCTTCGAATTTTCCATACGGTATTTTTCGAAGTTCACCACTTTCACATCAGCCTGTTGATGTTCATGCTTTTCCGAAATGCCATTCTTTATCACACCATCTCCGCTTTTAGTCTCAATACGATAAGGATGCCTTTTTTTATCGTAAGTAGTATGCAGCTCGCTTGGCTTGTCTGGTTTAGAGTTTGCGATATCCAAATCAATGTCCTCCTCGACAAGATAAGAGTACCTCGACTTTGCTGGGTAGTGCTGCTCGACCTTCGAAGATAGAACGTTACCCCTGAGGTTCAGGCAGTCCAAAGAAAACTTATTCACCCTCGTATCATGGTCTTTCGAAGTGGACAGGTACTGTGTCCTCAAAGAAGGAAATTTAGAGGCCGGCATACACAATATCGGTCCTTGAGATTGTTTTGCTTGGTGATCTTTATTTTTCTCTTCTTCCATTAAGGCTTGTTGAAGAAACATTTCGTCTTCAGCGCTCAAATCCAACCTATCTAATAACCTTTCTGTTGTATTTATTGTATCGAAAGAGAGAATGCTTTGATTAGTCCCTTGGAATATAGACTGGCAGTCATCTTGATATTGAAGCGGCTCATTAGAATTCTTTGCTTCGCCAGGTAGAGGCAATGTTGCAAAATAGCCACTGCGACTCCTAATTTCATCTAGTGGAGAAGCCCTCCCGAGTTCAAGGTTCATTACTATTTCCAATCGATTTTCTATAACCACTGTTTTTCCTGAAGCCCTAAAATCAACACCAAAAATAAGGATTGGCCCTCGCTTTTTTATCCTATTCCAACAGGAGTTTTTCTAGTCCTTAAGTCACGATGTGCTACCTTGTCAAATAGCCGGTTCAATTCAGGTACGTATCCATTCTTTCCTCTTGCGTAAAGATTCACATCGCAAATCAAAATACATACCTCATTTCAAACCGCGATCTTTCGAAAATCAATACCCTGCTGACGCGTGGCTGTTTCCAGAAAGAAATGTTCAGATTCTGCCGTTTAGCGTGACGCCAAAGGTTTTTGACGTTACACAGCTATTGTAAACGCTCGAAGGAACATCAATAAGAAACCAAAAAAAACCGTAAAAATAAACTAATTAAAATATGTCAAAATATATGTCTTCGTGATTGTTAGTCCGAATTTTAAATGCTGCCTCTATTATTGTGCAGTATTTTCTATCTTATCGCTTAACGAATCCAGGTAATGACATCCAAAGACTGACCAGTGGAAATTTACCACAGTGTACAGGTGACGGTAGACATTTTCAAATACTTCCATCTCTAGGCCTTGAAAAGTGTTGTCAGAACCAGAGATTGTTGTAGTTGATGAGGCTATGGAGGGAGAGGATAGGTGAGCATTGTTACCATTAAATGGCGGAGAAGTAGTATTAGGAGGTTGCAAATTCATTAGGCCTCTTGTGCTTCCGTCTCTTGGTGGTGTCATCATAGCGGGGCTGTTATTGGCAGATATACCAGCTGCCGTTGAGCTCGCGCTGCTTCCGGTGCCGTTATTCGCAGCGCTGCTGCTGCATAGATAAACAAAATCTTGTTTAACTCTCCCGTCAATTGTACATCCAGACTTATTGAATATACTATCCTCCAATGACTTGAAAACTCTATTTTCTAAGACCCCATAAACTTCGCTCAAGGGTTGCGTTTGTTTGGACAACCAGGATTTGGCAAAATCAACTTTGGCAGTGTCTAATGATGCAGTTGAAGATAATATGTCGAATCCTTTATCGGCACTATTGCTTTCCTTGCCCAAATGCTCGATTTTTAAGTCTTGGATAGTTTTACAGAGATGAATCGCTATTGACATGATGTTCTTTGTCCATCTACAATTACCATGTTCATCAGTTATGATACTTACTATCTCTTCTTTCAGCCTTTTTGTAGTGAATGATGCATTAATAAACTCTTTCGCGCTTTTGTCGAGCGTAGTGTCATTTGCTACCAGTTGCTTGAAGAGCAAACGACAAACTAGCAAACAAACGATCTGACGGATATCTGCCCTTAACAGAATTAGCCTTGCGTGATCGAATGATAACGAATTGGGATACTCCCTAACCATTTTACGGCACGACAATAGACTTATGATGCTCCTTATGCATAGCCTATAAATATCTCTTGCAGTTGTCTGACCTTTTGTTATGGTCCCGGAAGTTTCACTTTCGTCAAATTTTTTATTGAACCAAAGCAATGATGACTTCAAATTGACTCTATTGGATGACATCAAAGATTGAAAATACTGCTTTTCGAATTCAACCGAATTACTCAGTAATGCAGTTCTTAAAATTCTTATCTGATGATTGGCGATGTCCAACTTCATCGCTTCTAAAATTTGGAAGACAAGCCTGAGGCCTTCTATTAGTTTCGGTAAAGACGATTCCTCCTCTGCTTGCTTGAATTTTGATCTCATTTTATCAACCCAAGCATCTCTCATTGGGGCGCAATGATGTTTGAACAATTGTGCTAACCATTCTGACAAATTCGACATTATTAAAGAGCCCTTCAATAATTCCTGCACATTCAGCTCAGTATCGAGGACGTTGTTTATTACGTGCGCTTCCCGTTGTGGTACAATTGTAAGTAAAACTTCCCTCAGGGTGTTAAACAAAGGAACGAGCCTTGTGTGGTTGTAATCGAAGACATCAGGCCTTTCGGAATATACATAAATTTCATTTTCGACGTCATTCCAATATTTGTCAGCCAGCTGTTTCTTTTTCACACCACGCTCACCATCTAAATTAGGTCTAAACTGCAGTAATGGATCAAATATTATATCGTGTCTCAACTGAGGATTTTTCACGATCTCTTGTAATTCAATTTCCTTCAAACACTGTAAATTGATGGGCGGTAATGGAATCGGAGCTGATTTCACCTTAACGGCACTAATTCTTTCTTCCAACGGTAACTCCTGGTATCTGATGACTGCTGGTCTCGCATGGTGACACAACAAAATGGCATTCCTCAGCGATGAGTTGCTGCGTGCATTGGAGCTATTGCCCTTTGAAACATTTTCAGATACAAACACTTCATTTTGACCTGAATTTCCACTTTTTTTGTCATTAGATGTAATTTGAGAGCCGATCTTTATGGCATCCTTTCCTTCCTTTTCTTGAACGATACAATGATTATTATGGTGGTGAGAACTTTTAACAATTTTCTTTTTCTTTATCCCACCGGAACCCACGAGAGGATGGTTTGATAGTGTACTGAGATGATGATGGTGATGACTATTGCTGTGGTGTGTAGTGTTGATATTATTATGATAGTGATAATGAGAGTGCTTGTTACAGCTCGTTAATTTTCTTAAAGATGAATGAGAAATCGTTGGAACCGAATGGGATCTAAATTTCCCCTTTGTGTAAATTCTCAAGGATGATGCTGATGTCAAGGTAGTCGTGTTCCCCGTTGATGTTGCTGGTGTTGAGGATGATGTTTGTTGGTTTTGTACAAGCCGGCTGTGGGTGACATTTGCGGTATTGAAAAGTGCATTTGGGTTGGCTTCCTGCAAACCCAGGTTGGAAATATTTCCGTTTCTGTTCTCACGTAAAAATTGCCCAGTCTTTGGATCAAACTGTTTGAATAGATTATTAGAGCCTTCGTTTTCGTTTTCATTATCACTATTCAAAAAATGACTGTTGTGAGGCGTTATGGTGCCCCCTGTTATGCCTATCGCTGAAGGGCCTTCTGTGTATTCTTTGACCAACATGGTATCGCGAGATAGGAGATTATTCTCATCGTTCCCGACCATTTCAGTGTCTTCGTCTTGTATGGCACTAACGTCTTTGGGTTTGCTCCCATTATCGCTGTCCATGTTCATTTCGCTATTTTTATCTTGCGTGGTGGCAAAATGATGTGCTCTACCTCTAATTTTTATGCCTGAACTATTTATACCCGTCGTGGAACAACTGCTGATTGAATTTGAGGTTAAGTTGCTAGGGTTGGATTCCTGGGCCTGAGATTTTGTCTTGGACTGTGCCGGTGGCGGTGGCGGAGGCGGAGAAGATGTTTTTGTTGTTGTGGTGTTGCTATGAGTCCTTGGTTGTTCCATTCGAAAATGATCTACCTTTTTGCCACTGCTGTCTTTGTATTCCGTTGTGCCCTGGAATGAAGGAAGAAAAACTTGGTTTTATTTTTTTCTCTTCTCTCACTCCTTTCTCTTGCAAGGGTAAAAAAATATGGAAAGGTTTGATTGAATACCAAAAGATGTTGCTATCAATCCACAACTATATCAAGTTAGAAACTGAATGGTAGCTAACTGTCTGTTTATAACTAGTATTAAGTAGTGAATATAAGTATCTCACAGCGGTAGCTTATAACGTTTGGTTGGTTGCTTTAATCGTTATTTGCAATTGCGATATAATTTCCAGTTTTTTTTTTTTTCTTCTTTTGAATTTTTGCCTCTTTCTCTAACTTGATAAAGTAGACGAAATTCACACGAATAAAAAATTTCCCAAAACGCAACGAATTTGAACAACACAACAATGAATGTCAAGAGGCCAGAGCGCGGAAGCGAGCTGCAGATAAGAAGCAATCTCGGCGTTCCTCTACAGGAGCAGGATTTGCCATACATAGAGAAGAGTGTTAAATAAAACTCGACAGTTTTTTTATTAATCGGCCTTCCTCCAGCCAACTGCTACCACACTTTTCGAACCGACTAACAACCATTGATTCCTCTTTATGTGTACCTTTTCTTTTCTTTTCTTTAATTTTAGACTTTCTCGACACCACAACCGAGCGCGCGGGATGCGCACGTAATGTATGATTGCTGTAGGTCTTATGTCACGCCCCCCAAGATCTCATGGGCTCGATTTCGAAAATTCACGGGCTATACGACGCATAGATTGTAGTCATAGCATAGAAAAGCCCTTTCGCTTTTTCCTGAGCATAACATGCATGATATCACCGGTGAGGTAATATCACTTCATACAGCGATCGCCACCTTCTAGACGGATTGTTCTAGCCGGGTAACACGTTCAAGGAGCCTCACATGTCGTTTCAGCTCTCGTTTCAGTTTCATTCTCGTTAAAAAAAACGTCTATCCTTTCGGTCCATTCCCACGCCTCAAGGGGTCCACCAACGCGCCTGCTTAACGATGCCCAAAGATCTGTCCCGCTCACGCTGGCGTGCTGCGAGCTTTCTCTCGCGCTGACCACTCCCCTGGTTTTCCCGTAGCAATGTGCATAATGCTAGTGCGGAGAAACCACTCCGACATTCTCCTAGATATTACCCGAACTGGGTCCCGTTTGTTTTTCCTCCTTTCTAGTTTCCATTCTATTTACATTATGATGCATCAATACATTTGTTGAAAATTACAAAGCAGTTACATAACGTTAAGTCTGTGTGTCGTAGAGTAAACAAAAGATTGAAAAGTGAGTATTGTCAACACGCAATGCAGCTCTTGTGAAAAAATTTATGTCGAAAATATGTAGTGCTAATACTGGACAGCCTCAGTACCTTTGAGGGCTGTCTTCTAGAAAGACAGCAAACAACGCTGTTTTGTTTCCGCTGCCATAACTACGGTTTCCAAAATGACACCGTACTTCCTTTGGTCCGTAGCTTTCAAAAGGGTGGTCTCCCTAAAAGTGAGATTGATTATTTCTGGCAATTGTCCCGGACTGCACAGCTCAATGCAACCATGAGAAAGATATGCCACTCGGAAGTGACAACAAGCACTGCTCTTGAAAGAAAAAAATCCTCTTAAATTCAAATTTCAATTAACCCATCATTATTAAAAATATAATTATAATATACAAAATGACATAATAATATAATATAATATTGTAAAATATGTAACACAATATTTTTGTTTTCTCTTTAACCACCGAAACCGTACAAAGTTCTGCCTTGTCTTTTCAAAGCGTAGACAACATCCAACGACGTAACAGTCTTTCTCTTTGCGTGTTCTGTGTATGTAACGGCATCTCTGATGACACTTTCCAGGAAAGTTTTTAGAACTGCTCTGACTTCTTCATAAATTAAACCTGAGATACGTTTAACACCACCTCTTCTTGCTAATCTTCTAATGGCAGGTTTGGTGATACCTTGAATGTTATCTCTCAGAATCTTTCTATGACGCTTAGCACCACCTTTTCCTAGACCTTTACCACCTTTACCTCTACCAGACATTGTTTGATATGTTTTTTATTATAGTTGTTTTGTTTGATACAATATTTTAATATAAGGACAATTAAAATATAGAATGCCGAAATAAAAGTAAAGCCCCCTGTGTCTCCCTATTTATATATAATATCAAGGCACTTTTCGCCTCTCACGTATCCACTCATAGCTGTGTTAATGTCTCGTTCCAATTATTTCTCATCCCTACTTGTATGCGAAACTTCTAGCACACTTTAATTATGCGAATTGCACTCTTACGCGAAACTTTGAGAACGCACGCCGCGGAGTGTTCTGAAAATTTCACACCGCCCATAGCTAAACCATGCTGAGTATTTCTCACATTTATCAAGTGGCAAACCGATCGACTTCGAAGTTGTTTTCATTTTTTTTTTGCGGTGAACCACTTAACCTCCTCGATTAATCCATTTTTCTCTGTGCTCGCACTCGCCTCCTATATAAACATAGAACATTTTCTTCCCAGAGAAATTATTTCTTATATATCATCTTCTTTGAAATAGAAGAAAACAACAATCCATAAACAATGGCTAGAACTAAACAAACAGCAAGAAAGTCCACTGGTGGTAAAGCACCAAGAAAACAACTGGCCTCAAAGGCTGCCAGAAAATCTGCCCCATCTACCGGTGGTGTCAAGAAGCCTCACAGATATAAGCCAGGTACTGTTGCTTTGAGAGAAATCAGAAGATTCCAAAAATCTACTGAACTTTTGATCAGAAAGCTACCTTTCCAAAGATTGGTCAGGGAAATTGCCCAAGATTTCAAGACTGATTTGAGATTCCAATCTTCTGCTATCGGTGCTTTGCAGGAATCTGTCGAAGCTTACTTGGTTTCCTTGTTTGAAGACACTAACTTAGCAGCTATTCATGCTAAGCGTGTCACCATTCAAAAGAAAGATATCAAATTAGCCAGAAGATTAAGAGGTGAAAGATCGTAATTATTTTTGATCTTTTTAACGAATTTTCTCACTGCTTCGCTGCTAATCGCAGTTGTATAATACAATTTCATTCACATATATAATATTTTTTATGTTTAACGGTTCTTTTTTTAGGAAATTATTTTTTCTAAGTTTTTTGTTGTTGAAGATGCTTGTGCGGTTAAGCATTAATTGTGAATACACTGACTAATGCCTTCCTCATGGTCATCAATAGGTGGAAAATCTAATGTCTTTTTCAAGCCTGGAAACGCCAATAGTCAAGATCTGTGGGCTACAGTCACTGGAAGCAGCCGAGCACGCCGTGAATTCGGGGGCCAAATTCTTAGGTATAATATGTGTGCCTAATAGGAAGAGAACAGTAAATCCTGAAATAGCCAGGCAAATCTCTCAAATGGTTCATTCTTTGCATTCAAAGGATGTAAAACTCGTGGGCGTGTTTCGCAATCAGTCGAAGGAAGACGTCTTGAGCTTGGCTACTGATTACAATGTAGATATCGTCCAGCTCCATGGAGATGAACCCTGGGAAAAGTATCAGACCTTCTTGAAGAAGCCTATCATCAAAAGAGTGATCTTTCCTCAGGATTGCGATCATGTCGCTGCATTATCTAAAGAGCCAGAGCTTTTGTGCTTGTTTGATTCAGAAGCCGGAGGTTCTGGTGAGTTGTTGAACTGGGAATTAATCGAAAAGTGGGCTCAAACAGACGGCCGAGGCTCGAAATTCATACTAGCGGGAGGCCTCACCCCAGATAATGTCAGAGAAGCGATAAAAATGGACGGTGTGATCGGCGTCGATGTGAGTGGCGGTGTCGAAACTGATGGAAAGAAGGATTTACATAAGGTGACTAGATTTTTAGATAATGCTTATATGATTAAACAAAAATAGAACTAATGTAAAATACGACATAAGATAAACAATCGGTTGTTTAGCAGGTGCCCGCTTGGCCAAGATTCACTTAGGCAGAACCAGAAATGAAGAACCACTTGTCAACTGACTTATCAATAGGACCGTCTGGCTGAGGAGAAGCAGGTGGGATAGCCGAGCTAGCGGCAGGGGAGTAAGTTGGTGAGTCAACAACGGTGGTGTTAACCAAAGCAATGCCCTTGTCATCAGCAACCTTGCCGCTGATCAACTGCTTCCAAGCCTCATGGGTTTCTCTAATGATATCCAAAGCGTATTTCTTGTTCTTAGCTTCACCGGAGAAGGCAAATTGATTCTCTGGTTTACCATCTGGAATTTTGTAGATTCTGAACCACTCATTGGTGGCCCTTAGCAAGCCCGGGAAATACTTTTCCACGTCTTCAACATCATTAAGTTTTGGAGCCAATGGGTCGTTGACATCAATAACAATGACTTTCCAATCGGTTTCACCTTCATCTAATAAAGCCATTATACCTAATACTTTAACTTGCTTAACCTGTCCAATGGTAGCAATGGTTTCACCAATTTCCAAGACATCCAATGGATCGTTATCACCGACAGCCTTTGTTTCTGGATGGATTTGGTTAGGGTCTTCCCACGTTTGTGGGAAGGCACCGTAGTTATGAATGTAACCGTGGTGAGGGAAACAGTTTCTGACGTATCTCAACTTACCCTTTTTGGTGTCCTGAATAATTGGGTTCAATTCTTCCTCTTTGGTTATTTCCAGTTTAGCATTGGTCCAACGTGGAATTTCAACAACCATGTTGAAGATTTGCTTCTCCTCATCAGCATACAATGGGATGTCATGGAAGGACGAGATAGGTTTACCATCTTTTTCGATGAACACTCTGTAGTCCAAAGTGTTCTTGCTACCAATTTGTCTCGTTGTGTAAACCATTTTTATTCTTACTTGGATGATCGGCAATCGACTAAAGATATAAGGAAGATAAAACCTCTTAAATTTTAATTTGGAGTAGGCTTTTTAAATCAATTTCAAAAAAGTAGTTGGGAGGAAGCAAAAAACATTGACCTGTTTGTTGGGACCTCGCCGGTTTGTTTTTCACTGTGGCGTGCACCGAAAAAACACGCCGGATGAGCGAGAAGCCCGTCCGGCGCCTATGTCTCCACATTATATTCGTTCTGTCTACACCTTTAGTCCCCTAAGAGCTTGCGATGCAGAGGAGCAGACAGGGGCTAAGGGTCCAGCATAGAAGGGGGAAGGTGTAAATCTGAAGCATTGCCGATTGTCATCTAACGTGGAGCCGCACCTCAAGCAACTGTGAGCTTTGGCCGGCTCAAGATTTTGTGGTGCTGCAGTTGCAGCAGGTCGTGGACTTCCAAGTCTTCCGTCACTTCAAAAACAAACCGCTAAGCTGCTGCGCCTTAAAAACCAAAGAAACCTCTTGCGTCCAAACTCTTACGTCAGTATTCAACCACACCCTCTGAGAAATGCTATTCTGTTTACACCTCTTTGTAAATTTTGTAGTGGCGTCTGGAATAGCTGTTCGCCTGGTTAACCCAGCTCTACGGGAATCACCACGGTACTGGTAGTTTTCAATTAATAAATCTAGTGTCGCGATCATGTATTATTAGCACAAGCAGCAGTGCCCGTGAGTTTAGCCGCGCAACTACTACAATTTTCTCTTCTTGAAGGGCATCTGCCATAGAGGGCGAGCAAGCACTTGATGATTTCCCTCCTCCTTGATTCAGTAATCTGCGTAAATATACAACCGTTATATACAATATTACTAGATTGCTCAAGCGGAGCAAAAGCTCTAGTATCAAAGAATGAGCGAGTCATGAACTTAAATTTTGCGGGATGCTTATGGTCAGTTAAGCAACCGATCTGGCTTCTGCAGTGTCCTCGTGATTATAAGGACATTTGGAGAATAAGTTATAAACTGCCGAATTGAGTCATGCATCTTTAGTCGCAGAGAAAGAGGCCTTCTTCTCAGTAAGTATCGGAAGAGTTATGTTAGCAATCTCAGATTCCATATCATTCCTAGCTCTAGTGCAGATGGAGATTATGTTCGACAACACCCTCGCCCTAGCTCCTCGATTGGATGTACGTGAAGTCGTCAGAGCAAGTTACGAAAAGTATTACGGAAGTGAGTCGTATCAGGAGTGATATGGAGCTAAGGATTCTGAAAGAAAAATCTCACGCCGAGGCTTCATCAATGGTGTCATCAGAATACCTATACATGCCTTTGATAACTATTTCATCTAACCACCAGACCTTGCTCCATAATAACATCTCCTTGATCATCAATCAGCCCATCTTCACGCTCTTGTTGAGCTGTGAATTGGGCTATGGCTTCTTCGTCGTTCCCCGCTAACAGTTCTTCGGCCTGGTTTTGCCTTTGACGAAGGCGCAGATCCTTAAACTTTTTAATGTGGACATCATTGATTGCCACGCCTTTTTTTAATTGGAAAGGTTGTCTACACATCGGACATAAACCCTTTGAGGTACCGGTATCTAACCATCTATATATGCAGTGCACATGAAAGTTATGATTGCAATCGCCCACAACTAGAGGACACTCATTTCCAGGATATTTGCAACCTGGACAGGTGGCATTATAACTTGCTCTGCATATTCCGCACACATCCTCTTCATCGTCACTAGAGTTCGTACTTTCATTGTCATCTTTTGATTCGTTTGGTATATGCCACGACCATGCGAATACAGTGTGGACTTCCTTTATGTTGACTTTCATCTGACTGCGCTGGATATTTTTTTTGTTACCATTATGGACCTTTTTAATGTTTCTTTGCCTTTGTGTAAATTTTACTAAAAATAAAGTACTCTCGATACGCCATTACGGGAGTATCAAACTACCTTATAAAAGCCAGATTAGACGAAAAATTAAGGAAAATAGTGGCCAAGAAAATAGTGGCCAAGAAACTAGACCATCTTGCGAATAGTATATATAGTTTCGGAATATTTGGAGCTACTGTAAAGTAAGAATTGCAGAGACAAAATTACGTTAGCACAGGGACATACTCACCGCGATGATAGGATCTACATCAACTGGGCTCTCTCACACCCAGTCGAAACCGACCGACAATAATTCGGTCTATTCAAGCATCTGGTGAGTTTAATCCGCACTTGTTTTTAGGCCTTTTCGATCATAGAAGGTCAAATTTTACCAAAGAGGGAAAAATGTTACCCTATAAACATGTACACAAAGAAGTTAACTAAAAGAGTAAAGTAATATGTGCGTGAAGATGTGTGATTTGCTCAATTGTTTGATGGCTTCTCTATTTTTTGCACCTTGAAATTTCCATTGCCCCACTCTTCCAAAGATTTCAACAGTTCTCCTTTCTCATGCAGCGCAGAGATGTCGTCGCAACCACCTCTGGATTTTCCATTAATGACTAAATTTGGAACAGTACTACGTCCTGTTTTCCCTTCAATGAATTTTTGAAGGGTAGGGCCCATCTTGTGTTTATCTAACTCAATAACAGCATAATTTGGTGCGAACGTGTACTCTTTCTCCAATAATGACTTCAGCCTTTTACTATAAGGGCAACCGGTTTTACTGAAAATGATTATGGGGGATTCATCTAACATCATTGCGTATTCTTTAGCGGGATCAAACTGAATAGAACCCTCTTTTGTATTGTCTTGTAGTGTCTGCTTTACGTCAACAGTTCCCTTCTCCTTCTTGTTAGATGCACTGCTCTCGGCTACGTTACTATCCGATGCAATATCTAAGACAGTGGAGCCCGAATTCTTTGAGAACTCCTTCTCAGCCTCTTCTAAAGTTGGTGCCGTGGTATTCGCAGTTTGAATTACAAAAAAAACTAACAGTAGCAGTAATGTAGTAATACTTAGAAGTCTAAGATTCCTCTTGTTCAACGTCACACCACCCATGGCTCGACAGCTTGAAGAATTTGATTATATGGGTTTATTTCTTTCAGCCCTCCCGCTAGTGACTTACTTCTATTTCAGCACACTCTCAATTTCCATGTCCTAATCAGTTCTCGCTGCTCCGTTTTACATGATTCGCGATTCGCGGTAATGAGCAAGAGAAATGAAATATAAATAAGAACATGAGCTTATCTAGTTTATGAACTTGAAAGTGTCAGAGAAAGAAGCGGAGGGTTAAAAGACAAACCTCACACACATCCAAGACGGCCACGCTAAAAAAGAGATGAACCACAATGTAAGATATGTCGTCAGCAGCAGCAGCTTCAACAGCGGCAACAATGGCGAGCTAAACAACGATTCGAAAACTTTTGTTTAAAGCTTGAATAAGCGAGTTCCATACTGCACAATGAAAGCGATATACTCTCTCACACCACGTAGAAATCGAGGATACGCAACAATCTACAAGCGCAAATGTTTGCTGATCTCCTTGTTTGATAGATCAGCAATGTTACAGCGCACACTACAGTGATATTACGTCCTCGATTAAGCTCACTTGTGTTTGGTATCTTGGTCTCCTGCCGCAATTTCTTGAAGCGGTTTTCCGGAAGAGCAAAGTGCAGCCCTGGGCGGCTATGCTGCAGCAACTATGACTTCTAATAGCAAATGAACAGGACAGTAATTGTACCGAATATGACATAACCACAGTAATTAATAAAGCTTGGTCCATGCACGCTCAGAGAGATACTTTGTTGTCTTGTCGCGACACGCTGTTCCGATCACTAAAGAAAAGGGCCATACCGATTTCATATATGTCGACACCTGGAAGTGCGCCCGCAGGCCGGAACAAAACATAGTTGAAGTCAGTAGCTGAGTGCAGCCTTCTGCAAAAATTAGAGACGTAATGCTCGCCGAGCATTTGATCTCACCTTGCCGGCTTTCCGGTCCCTCCACAGTGGGAACTGGCGCCTGTGCACTAGCATGCATTGCCAGAACCTGGGCATCAAAACTTTCTCCAGCCCAGTTATGTGGGTAGACGTGCCCGGTCCTCACGTGCATAGCTTTACTATTTATCTTTGACACGCTAACATAAGAATTACAGAATCAAGAAAATATCATTTCCGGGTTGTCGATGCATTACCTATTTCTATGTATATATTTATTGAAATCGATACATTCACTTTCAATTGGCGGGCGCGACTGCTGCATCGTGAGTGGACTCTAAAAACAATAGCCTTTCAGAAACGTATTTGCACATCGAATCCCATTCTTTTTCATTTTTAACGACATCCAATAAATATTTGAACTGAATCCTATTCTTACAAATATGTTGGTCCATTGACCTGAAGTTTTCTAGCTCTAAATCGTAATAATTGATCTTTTCCAGCGCCGTGAAGGATCTGACGTGTTTCCCATCATAAATTAATTCATTTTTTTCCCAAAGTCCGTAAGGTTCAAATTTTGGTGAGTTTGAGTGTGCGAACATCACATCGGCACCTGCGACGGTATCACCACTAAAATATGTTTTATAGAAGGTATCCAATGAATAGGACTTGTCGAACTGAACTTTACGCTTGAGGCTGTATTTTGCGGAGATGGATTTTGAAGCCTTTTGATACAATTCATAATCTTGTAAGAAGTCATGTTGCAACATGGCAACACCTTTGAACCCACCATTGTTTGGTTTGTGATAGCCTTCCACACCAACTGCCGTCTTTACTTGATAAAACGACAGTCCATAGAAAGTAGCTGCAGCCAGAAAAGTTTCCTTATCACCTTCACCGGCCGTTCCCTGTGAAAACATTGGATAGTACCAGGTTGGACCATTTGCATTATAGTACAATGCTAACAGAATTGTCGCCAGATGCTCTGACTTATTAATCATTAATTGCCCGGATTCCGTCGAAACGTCGGGTATGGTTCCCTCTAAGTCGTGGAATGGGACTTCTGACAGATCATTTATGTCCTTAGTATAGACCTCTGGGGGTGTTAAATTGTCAAAACAATTACGAACCCGTGTGTTTGTGACCGCAATATCGGCAATGCTATAGTAAATGGGTTGTGTCAATCTTCTCCAGTAGTCTGGCCATAATACAAATCCTGTCGATTTATATGGATCCTGGTCAAATATGGTGTTTAGCGGTTTAATAGGAAAATTATCTGCGTCTAAAAATAAGACATCTTCAAAACTTGAAGTGATTAACGCCAACGACTTGAATTGGTAGCCTTTAAATTCAAAGCTATCCAAAGTTTTTTTGGACAAGATGTCTGACAAATGGATACACTTTGCATTTAGCGTGGGCAGAACATTTTCACAGAAGTCATCCTCACCTTCGTCGCTGGGCGGAATGAAAACCTCAACAGGGAGCTCGGTTTTAAGGTTCCGCAGAGTCTTGATGATTAGCAGTGCCATTATGGAAAATTTCCCGCCACCTACCGTGACAATACCTTTTCCCCTGTAGGCATCCTTTGGCAGCAAAAGTGTGCCCAACGCGTCAACGTAGTTGGCGTGATTCTTTCGTAACATCGCTGCATCCTTGTTGGAAACCTCCAAACAGTTCGATAAACTCTTCTCGGTCAGAAGGCTCCACTCTTTGTAATTTTCAGGGCGGAAGCCTACGTCTCCCCGCAATTGACACGTCTTACTGTAGCTTTTGTCAGATTTGCCCTCTGGCGAGTAGGCTCTGATATACCCGAACACCTCCTCATAGAAGTCCTTCAGCTTTCGTGAGGAAACCGCATCCTTTATAGCCCGCTCGCCTTCACCCGTGAGAGAACCTGGCAGTCCATCGACTGCTTCGCTGTTGGAATTGGAGCCATATTTTCCCTTCGCCAACGAATTCCTGACGTAATCGCTGTACTCGGACACTGAAAGGGAGTCATCCATGAACTGGAACGTGAACAGTAATACCACACACAAGACGACAAACGTCAGAGCCAGTTTCAGCGCCTTACCATACCGTTTCGTAATAAAAGCCATTGCTAACGCAACTGGTTGTCTGGGCCTCACAGTAAATCAGTAAACACAAGTCGCAGAAATTACTCTTCAAACTCTCCAAAAGTGCGGGCCTCAATACAATGCAATCAGAAAGTCTATTGCATGTACGTACGTTCAGTTTGAAACTCACAAGACCGGGAGGGATCGTAAACGCCAATGCCCGTCTTTTTTCATTTGACGCGCCTCTGTAGAGAACCTGGTCACGGCGTACGTCTGCGCTTCTGCGTGGCAGATCAACGCACAGGAGAAACCTTGACGAAGAAACATCCCAGTGGGTAGCAAGGTAGCAGGGTGTGCCCTTGGCGCAAGATATGTATATCCATGCGCTGTTTGGGATATATCGGCACGGCCGGACGCCAGAGGCTAATGTCTGTGGCACAGCAGTTTCAAACTGGCACGTGTATAATGATCATGGTTTCTACCATGATTGTCGAACGGGGCACGGCAAGTCATGGCAGCGCAGAGGCTGACTGACTGGCAAACACACCGAGGCTGAGATGGGGATCTGATTATATTAACAGATACTCACCATAGAGCTTCTTTCTGCAGGGAGTCTGCCAAAGTACTCAAGCGAGTGTCAAAGTATATTGGAGAGCAGATCAAGATGTCAGCCCAAGAGTACTACGGTGGTGACAACAAGGCCAGTGTATGTAGCACAATTTTTCCTCTGGTGGGGAGGTGGCTGTTGGCCACGCTCATTAAAGAATGTATTTACTAACTTCTAGTTTCGCTTATTGTGCAGTATTCTCGTCCAGATGCGCCTCCTCCAAGCCATGTTGGTCAAGGCAGTCAAGTAGACTATAAGCAGGAAAGGAGCCGTGGCCAGCAGCAGCAGCAGTACTATCCTCCCCAGCAACAGTACCAGCAGCAGCAGTACCAGCAACCGCAGTACCAGCAGCAGCCATACCAACAACAGCAGCAACCTCAGTACTACCAGCAGCCGGGAGGACAGCAGCCAATATACGTCCAACAGCAGGCGCCATCGAAAGGTAACAATGATTGCTTGACCGCGTGCCTAGCTGCCTTATGTGTGTGCTGTACCCTGGATTTGTTGTTCTGAGTGCTAGAAAGCTGGCCGAAGGTTAACCTATGGTCGAGTTCCCGGCCCGGTTTAAATTCCTTCAGTATTAAAAGTACTACTTGCAAGTTGTAATATCTCAATTCCATAATCATGACTACTTTATAGTTACATAGCTCCATATGTATATTATTAAGATCAAAATGATACACAACTTTTGAACTTGGACTAGAAAAACGCTTCTCTCATTTTCCCTCTGGACCTCAAACACGCCTTGCAGCCCGGGGCAGGACACACTTTGGGCCCATAGTTATCTGGGTGCGAGCTTCCCTTTAGCTCGGACAGCTTTTTCTTTGCCATCCTGCTCTTTGCTCTGGCGTTATCTATCCTTGCGAAACACCTACCACAGAATGTGTGTCCGCACGATGCAACGAAAGTTCTCTTTGACAAATCCCTGTCCAACTGCGAGGGTTTCGCTAAGCTTTGATATGGGCAATGGAATCTATATTTGTAAACCAAGAATTCAAAGGACACCCCACGATCCACCTTACTAATAACTTGAAAGTTATCGGGGATTCCGACGCCCAGTTCCACTCCACAGAGACAACAGACGGGAATATCCTCGCACCTGCCCGCTAGATCGAAGTCCTCGACAATAACAGTTTCGGGTTTCCCATTTTTTACTATCTCCATTTTGACCTTCGGCTCTGTATCAAAAGATGCGCTATATTCATCGGGTAGCTCTAAAGATTTCTTGGATATGAGCTCCTGTTGAGCTTTTGTCTTTTCCATAAATTTTTTTGTTCTGATATCATGCTCCATTTCTTCTCTTTCTTGAATCATGTTGACAATGCTCTGGGTTCTAGCCTCCTCGTCGTTTTCATCGTACTCATCCCCCCAACCACCAGCTTCTCCTGGATTTCTATTAACGTTCAGCATAATATAATTTGCTAAACTTTCACCTAGTCCGCCGCCTTCAACGCCCATATGAATTCTGAAATGCCTTCGGCGATTTCGCAACATGCGTTCGTTATATCCGTTGCGATTCAATCTGGCTTCTTCTTGGTTCACTCTTACTCTGTCTTCCGCCCAGCGCTCGACTACTCTGCTTCGATACTCGGTAAAGAGTGGAATAAGTTCATTATCACATTCCTGTAATGTCACAGGCGCGACATTTTGCAGGATGGATCTGAATTCGTGCAACGATTGCGCATGCTCAAACGCACTTCGAACATCTGGAGGATGTGAGTCAATTCTTCTCCGTAACTCAGTGAATGCGGGATCATTGAAACTTGACGCATCGTTTGATCTTTCATTGCTAGTTCTCATTTGCGATTGTCTTTGACGAAGCTGCTCCTGCTGACGAAACAATATCACATTGGGCGGCAAGCGAACAGGGTTTTCGGAATACTCACCATCACTATCTTCAGGCTCGAAGAGTATCTGTCGGGCTCTTCTAGCACTTCTTCGGAGCATTTGACGACGAGATTGACGGAGGTTTTGCTGCCATTCAAAGGATCTCCTTATAGGCCTGTCATTAGGCGATGCATTAATTTCCAATGTTTCACCTCCAGGAAGATTTAATCTGACGCGTTGGGCCGTGGTTCTCTCCTGCACGATTTCCAGTCTATCATCGTCATCGTTAGCCTCCTGTAGGTGTTCTCTGTGGTTTCCATCTATCTGTATGGCCCTTGATTGGCTCTCTATGTACTCTGGCTCCTCATCCAAATCCACAAATTCAGCATTAGCATCTATAGGACCTTCATGATCGACGGGTCTACTAACCTCTCCAATTATGGCTATATCGTCCGTATCGTCAGCCGACATATTATCCGCAACCATCCGCGAGGCTTGCTGAATCGCCACATTAGTTCCATTAGAATTCAGGAACCTATTCATCGCATCTCGAGGCCTACCGCGCCGCCTATCCCCAACGAGTCTTGTTGGTCGACTCTCCTCGCGTATCCTCCCATCATCATCTTCATCGCTGTCGATGCAAATCACCGAATCAACGATTTCAGGATTTTCTCCGTGCATAATTTGTGTATCCATTAACGTGTGCTCTGCCTGCATCGACATCTTGCCAAACAGAGTGCACCAGGACAGATCTTTTGAATGTTCGACTCACTCGAATGGTAAGCTACTCAATACAACGCCACCAAGCGAAATGAACTATTACTCTTGCTTGCTGTCCTTGTGTGGTGGGTTATAAATTAGATATCTCCGAAATTCCTTATTGCTTGCAGAAGAGTATTGAAGCGTACAGAGTGACGTAACTTACGAAGATTTCATGTGACAGGTTTAAATAGGACTTCGTATTGTCGGTAGATATACGAGAGTTCAAGGAAGAGTTATCCAATTCGATAGTTGCGTTTGTCTTGATATATTCAATTATATATATTTATACGTAATTCAAGTCAATAATTGATCAACAGTAGTATCTATTTTACAAGCCCCTAAGAGGTGCGAAAATTTTCAAAAGTTTTCATTTTTGTTTATTTCTTCAAACCACTTCTCATGTATCTACCAATAACGATACAATGGTCTCTTTCATAAGGTTCCAAGGTCAGCTGTTCCAAAGGTTTGATACGTTCTTCACGCAATTTTTGAATTTCTCTGGCGAAAACAGTTTCGGCATCGACGGTAGAGTCAATACAGTTAGCCTTGATGGAGATCACGACACCACCTTGGTCTTTCAAGAACATGTGAGAGTTCAAAGCAATGATACGAGCTTGATCAGGTTGGGCAACATCTGCAAACACACAGTCGACCATACCAACAAGCATTCTATACTTTTGTGGATGTCTGGCATCCTCGATAATTGGGATGACATTTGGTCTCTTTTTGGCCATAGAGATCAGTTCTCTACCTGGTCTGTGGGAAAACTCAACGGCATACACAACACCTTCTGGTCCCACAACATCGGAAACGTGGGAAACAGAAGTACCAGAAGCAGCACCCAAATACAAGACCTTCTTACCAGGAGCAATAAACAATTCGTCTAAACCACCCATTATACCGGCAGCAAGTTTGGATCTGAAAGGATTCCACACACGGTATTCAACCTTGGTTGGTGGAACACCGTCTTCCTTAGAAGGCTCTTCAATAGAAACTCTCTTTTCACCGTAAACGGATTCACCTGGAGCCATGTTCTTTGTGACCAAAAGATCTTCTTTACCTCTGGCGATGAAAACACCGGCATGCTTGTGTGGTTCAAGAACAACTCTGGCACCACCTCTAGCACCGCCTCTGGCACCACCTCTTGGGCCACCACGGCTACCACCACGTCCACCACGGTCACCGAATCCACCTCTTGAGCCGCCTCTTGGACCACCACGGCCGCCACCACGGCCACCGAAACCACCGCGATCACCGAAGCCGCCTCTTGAACCACCACGGCTACCACCACGACCACCGCCACGGCCGCCGAAACCACCACGATCACCGAAACCACCTCTTGAACCACCACGGCTGCCACCACGGGCGCCACCTCTACTACCAGGTCTGAATGACATTATTCTTTCTCAAATATTAATCTAAAATTATAGATTTGACAATTCCTCAATCGATTTCAATTTCGATTGTATGTTTCCTGCTAATGAAATTGACTAATCAATAAAATGCAAGCAATCAGTAGATGAACTGTTAAAACTATCTAGGCTACAATCTTTTGAATGTAAGGAGAGATAAAACGAGTACCAGAGTGAAATTTTCGAATGTGATGAGATGAGCTTATTACCTTTCCGTATGAAAAATTTTTTCGAAGATTTGACTATCAAAGTTACCCGACATTCCTTTTCTCAATAATCATCATATTATACGTGAAGATGTCCGAAATTGATGGTTAAGGTTATATCCATGTTGAATTCAATGCATCTCAACTACCCTCACTTGTACACAGATACATTTGCATATATAGTAGTTTGAAATGTCGTTTGTTGTGAAGTCTCGTTCCAAGACTTTGAAAGATACCACACTGAACCTGGCAGGTTCAGAGAAGCTCACACTAGATGGCGTGTTGAAGATGGTTTCCGATGGAAATCGTAAGATCAGTCAGAACAGGCTTAGGTTGACTTACCTCAAGGGGTCCAAACAGATTCCGATTACTAATGATAAGTTTTTCGAGGAAGGAATAAGCGCCGATGACGTTGAATTGTTCGTGAAAGATTTGGGACCTCAGGTTGCCTGGAGGTTAGTGTTCTTCGTTGAATATATCGGCCCAATTTTGATTCATTCCATTCTGTACAATCTATCGCAGCGCGATTATGTTATCGAACACTTTCATAGTAAGGCCACCAGTTACAATCCATTTTTGAACCAATTGGCGTACACCTTGGTGATGATACATTATTGTAAAAGAGAATTTGAAACTTTATTTGTTCATCAATTCTCCCAATCCACCATGCCGCTGTTCAATATCTTCAAAAACTCTTTCCATTACTGGATTTTAAATGGCTCGATTGCATTAGGTTATTTCGGGTACGGGTTTTTTGTCAAGGATTCTACACTTTACAAGGCATATAGCACAGTGAAGCTTAACAATTTGAAGGCCTTAGTGGCCTTGTTCCTTTTGAGTGAATGCTGGAACTTTTACGTCCACTTGAAACTGCGTTCGTGGGGCAATGCACAAAAGGCCAAGGGTGTCACCAAACGCGTCCCCATCAATACTGGGCTGTTCAAGCTGTTCGTTGCTCCAAACTATACTTTCGAATCTTGGGCGTGGATTTGGTTCACTTTGATATTCAAGATGAACATTTTTTCCGTGATTTTTGCACTTGTTTCGGTTGTGCAAATGTACTTGTGGGCTCAAAAGAAGAATAAAAAGTATGGAACAAAAAGGGCATTTCTGATCCCCTTTGTGCTCTAAGTGATTAATAAGAAATGCGTTCTTGTTTATCGATCTAGTCATTTCCCATTTATTCTTCATTAGGAAACTCTAAAACTATGTAAGCTTATGCAGTTAACGTAAATATGCAATTTTAAATATGATTCATCCTGATATGAGAAGGACGTCATTATCTTGGTAATCAAGATCTCCGTCGGCTGTGAGCTCGTCTTCATCAGTACTTTCAATTTCTGTATAGACGCCACTCTCATTCAATTCATTAAAAAAAGCACTGCGAAGAAGCTCATTAGCGGAGCTTCGCTTCTGCGGATCCATTTCAAAACATTGCTCCAACAACTGAAAGCACCAATAATGATCAGACCAAATCTCCTCTTGATACCTTTTCAAATCATATGCTTCCGGCCCTTCTGGCGTTCCTTCAACCTCTGGTAACTTGGGTTCAATCGAGTGCTCGCCATGCAATTCTTGTGATAAATATTCATATGTTTCAAATGCAACACTATACTCTGGCAAGGTACCTCCATCACATTCCTTCTTCAGAAGGTCATATACGAATCCTTTTAGCCCGCCAGGGTGCCCATTTTCTTTGAGATACTTCAGGCCGCCAATCTCGAAGCCTAGTCCATGAAGGGAGGCACATTTTCGTATCTTTTTCGAGCCAAATATTGCACACAGCTCCAACAAAGAGTCTGTATCGTCTAAACTTTGAAACATGGGGAAGCGCCTAGAAAGTAAACTTGAAAGTATTACACCAACAGACCAAATATCAATCTTTGTGGTCTGAGAACCGCACTTCATCAAGACTTCTGGAGCACGAAATCCACGTGTTCCTGCCCTATTAGCCCTCTTGATCCTACGAATTTCATTTTTGGGATAACCTTTTGTCAAATTCACTCCATTTACGTTATTTAGGTATACTACCTTTCCGTTTTGGATCGTAACCATTGGGGAGCAGGTGCCTTGACCGGAACCAGTAAGATCTCGCACGCTGCAAGGGCAAAATTGCTCCTGACTTCTAAAATCTCTAGCAGAGAATGAGCCGTCTTCTTCCAAATGATATGTTGGTGTTTCAGTCTGCATCTCCGCTAATCCAAAATCTACTAAAACACCCCGACCTAAATATGGATTATAGAGAAAATTTGTAGGTTTAACATCCCTATGAAGTATGCTTTTTGAATGAACAAAACTCAAAGCCTGTAAAAGCTCCCAGAGGTACATTTTTATTCCTTTTATGGGAAGGTCTCTATAGAAAGTTCTAAACTCTTCATGGGGATAATATGGCAACACTGCAATAACTTGATCGCGAACTCTGGTAGCATCACACAGTGGCGCAACCCGTGTACATCCAGTGAGAATGTAAAGTAAGTTCAGCTCATTATAAATCCTTTGAGGGGAAGATGTGACATAGATCTTCTTTAGTGCAACGTATTTAGATTCCTGGGACCAAAAATGCGAGCTAAACTTGTTGCAAATTTTACCCTTGATATCCTTTGCTTTATAAACGGAAGAAAAGGTACCCTCACCAATCTTGTCTACAAGTTCATAGTCATTCGCCAAACCTTGGATATCGTTGTACAACTGATCCATTTCCTCTTTAATCTCAGAGGGGACATCTTCGGCCACAATACGGCTCATTCTCTGTAGCTCTACTCTTCACCACCTTTTTCAAATCTAGTCTGAAATACCTATGTTCCTTTCAGGTGAGTTGTTGACCCAGGGATCTGCTTTCTTTTATTTTCGATGAGATGCAAGTTTGGCGTTATTTTTAATGAAGATCCGCCGACCGTTATAATATATAAAATAATAAATAATCGCAAGAGCGTAAACAAGAAATGAGGATAACCAACCCACTAAAATCCTTATGTGCATTGGTGAAGCTAGCAACTGTGCATTGACTTATTAGGAGGCTTGATAACGATAGGTACCACGCAGCTTTTGTTAGCGACCACGCATATGTGTGGATGACCCCATTTGCAGACCAACTTCTGATGTAGTAGTAGCCACAGTGTATCAGATAATCATAAAACAAGCTCTTATTTGCTTTCCGTATGTACTCTCCGTTTCTATCCTCTCCTTAAACTCTAAAGAAGAGGATAGAGCTTAACATAACGCGAAAGAATGCTCGCGCCAATAAATAATACTTCGCCGCACTAAAAGTAGATACAAATGTTTGAAACCGAACACTATTGGTGAAACCGAACACTGTTGGTAATTCAGTTGATTCAGCTATGGTGATGACGAACATATGTATGCTATGGCTGGCATTGCTCATTGCCAGAACAATAGGCTCTCCCATCACTTTTGAACTTGAGAAAGGACAAACAGAATGTTTCTATACTTTGACCACAGATTTAGATTGCAGCATATCATACTACTTTGCTGTTCAGCAAGGCAATTCGAATGATATGAACATTGACTATGAAATCTTTGGCCCCGGTGATAAATATTCCCCAATTGTTCAGAGAAGGAAGGAGCGTCAAGGTGAGTGGTCATTTCTAGCTGAACACAGAGGTGAATACCAGTTCTGCTTTATTGGAGGCCCAGATAATAATAAGATCGTCGATCTTGAAATCACAAATAAATGCAACCGTGATATCGATGCTCGTAGTCAAAAACGACTGGCACGGAAAGAGCAAAGAAATCTGAGAAAATCTGAATCTGATCCGTTGAAAGAGTCTTTAGAGAATTCTGTGGACCAAATCGAAAGGCGCCTATATCAGCTCGAAAACACTATGGAATATTATAAAGTAAGAAGTCTTCGCAATCATGGTACAGTACGCTCCACTGATCGTAGGATTGTCGCGTTTTCTGTTTATGGTATTTTTATCATAGCTCTAATGAGTTTAGGGCAAGTCTCTATCCTCCGGTGGGTTTTTCAAAAAGCTAGGAAGCAAGCCGTCTAAATATGCGCATGTCTATCGATTATTCATTTCGGTGTATCTATAGACTTATCTACGACTCATGCTGACCTAGGCTCTAGAAGTGTTTGGCCTAGGGGAGTTTGAGAAAAACCGGCGTTGCATTCATATATCATCTTCCCACGCAAATAAGTATTTAGAACTACACCTTTGATGGAGATGCCATTATAAGCTGTTATCTTATTCTTGAAGTGGACTGTCTTATTGGTAATTAATTGTTCCCTTTCTGAATCAAACACGGCAAAATCAGCATCGTGGCCTACGCGTATGTAACCTTTGCGGTGATGCAAGCCCACTTGTTGTGCCGTGTTCTCACAACACCATTTGACGATATCGACTAGAGATGCTCCGGGTCTCATTGTTTGGCTCTTTGTGTGAAGAAGAGAAAGTCCAAGACCGACAGATGCTATACCTCCCCAGGCGCTAAAAAAATCACCTTCAGCTAAATTTTTCAGTTTGGGCGTACATGGAGAGTGGTCACTAACAACTGATGTTATTACTCCTTCGAAAAGTGCATCCCATAGGGCGACTCGATTTGCTTCAGTTCTAATCGGAGGGCAGCACTTGAAATAAGTAGCCTTCGTTGGGATGTTCTCTGCAGCCAAACATAAATAGTGGAAACATGTTTCAGCAGTGATTGGAACCCCACGCTTACGAGCAGCACGCATTATAGGTACCGCATCCATAGATGCCAAGTGTACAATATGGACGGGAGGAGCTTTGCCCTCATTTAGTTTCATACAGTCTTCCAAGCATTTTATGACAAGGGAGATGGCATCGGTCTCGAAAGTGTCAGGTCGTGAGATCAAAAATGAAGAATATTTACAAGGATCAATCTTAGATAGCTCATCGTCAACTTGAGCCGCAGCTTCCAATGCAGGAGTGATTATGTCATCATGGTGTACAATATTAGAAGGTAAACCGGTCCTAGGTTTAGCGGGTGACAGAACATGAGACAATGCTAATGAATCCATTTGCTTCGTTGTCAAATCTTCCGCCCCATCCAACGACTTTATGAAAACTAATTCGTCGCTGTCAGCAATTGTATGTGGATGTCTATCAACTTGCAGCTCAGCGTGGAACATCATGATCGTCTTATGGTCGGCCAATACTTTCATTGCCCTCTTTATGTAATTTTGCTCAATAGCTGGAAATTCGTCCACACCAGAATCAATCAGAAAGCCCTTAAACCCACGTACACCTGCTTTTACAAGAGGAATCAAATCATCTAAGTTTCCAGGGATCATGCCTCCCCAGAAGGCCACGTCGCACCACAATTGATTCTCTGCAGCTTTCAATTTAGCGTTGAAATTGGCAATATTGGTGGTTGGAGGGATTGCGTTCAGTGGCATATCTACTACGGTGGTGACCCCACCACAGCAAGCTGCTTGTGTTCCTGTTGCAAACCCTTCCCATTCAGTTCTACCGGGTTCATTTAGATGAACATGCGAATCTACGAGACCTGGCAAAATAGCATGCGGAGAGTAATCATGATACACTTTGACGTCAAATTTCTGGAGAAGGGGATCGTCTGACGATTTTATGACGAAATCGTATATCTCAATAATCTTACCTGAGTCCGTGGAGTACAGGATGGTCGCCGGCCGACATTCGCCCTCGAGAACAACCTTATTGGAGGAAATAGCTTGTACGGGCATTCTTGTCATCGATCAAACTACCTATTTCACGAGTTCAGCGGAGTTACCGATTGAAAACTAACTGTGCTCACTTCGATGCTCTTTATAGCATCTCTGAATTGGCCTCTTTATGCCTCCGTTTAAAGTTAGAGCCGATCGAGCTTCGCCTATTACCGAGAATCAAATTGCCTTCCGAGCCCTACACATTAAGAAAAACAATGTGAATTAAAAAAGCTTCTAATGCTGTAGCTTCTATTTTTTATAATGTTCAACTATATAACAACATTCTCATGCGATGAATTATGCACTAGTAAATTGTTGGAGGAATGCAACTGCCTCTTGAGAGAGTTGAAGGGATTGGATCTTATTCGAGTGCCTCACTAAAAATGAATAGATGTCCTGCGCGAAAACTGCAACGTCAACGTTCACAGATAAGCCTTCTATTATATTTTTCAAAGTATTCTTGGAGACGGAGACTTGAGCGTCTGTAACGTTAACGATCTTAATAAATCCCATGTATGCACTACTCTTTTCCTCGAGGGATTCAAGATCATTTACAGCTAAACACCACTTATTCCACACCGCGTCAGAAGCGAAGACGCCAGTGGCAAAGACTTCGGGGAGTCTCATGCCGAGCCTTCCAATGGCTACCGCTAGATTTTCAGTCACAGCGCTGTCCACAATCTGCGTGGTGGTCGTGAACAGATCCAGAATTAAGTGGGTTAAGTCTAGAATGTAATCACTTATATTGATACGTTCACCAATCAGACCCAAACACCAGACAGCATTCACCAACGCCGGTACTCCGTCAGGGTCATCATTGTGCACCATTTCCATACCAATTACTTTCAAAAGATCAGGTAAAAAGTCTACAAGAAGTCTTGGTTCGTAGAAGTAAACAATATCTCCTATTAAAGCAAAGGTGCTTTGTCTCACTTCGTGTACGGGATCTTGCAAACATTGCAAAAGAACCTTTAGAACACTAGTGTCTTGATCCTCTTGAGGGAACAGTAATGCTTGAGATTGAGGACCTAAACCTTGCACCAATCCATCAATCATATCTAGGGATGTGATAACAAAATCCTTCTCGGGGACAATAATATGCGGATCTTGATGCGATTTTTCTTCTAATTCTACGCATCGAGATAATATCCTATAAGCTCTATTGTAAACTTCAGGAGCCATCGGCATGAACTTTTCCCCGAGGGAAGTGGCAACGTAAGAGAGACATTCAAGCAGTGGCCATAGTTCCTTGTCATTGTCAGGTAGAGAAGACCACTTGCTGATCAAGTGGGGTAGAATGATTTGCATGGCACTGTCGTCTAGTTCACATTTCTCAGCAAATCTACCTATTGCATCATATAAAATGATCAAGTTTTTCTTCTTGTAAAATTGGAAACATTTGCTGAAACTATTCAATAATTCATTGTATAGCAGAGTTTCGATCAACTCAGAGTCACAGTTTTCAATAAAGACTGCTACACTACTAATTGCAGCTTCCTGGACATCCTTTTTCTTGTCCATTAAAGTGTTCACAATTGGCTCCAAAACTGGAATCAAAAACTCTGTATGGTCCTTCAAAATCCACGGGGAAAAGCGGCTTAGTGTCCAGCAAGCGATTTTTCTTACGGGAGCCCACACATCTTTCAGTTGCTCGACAAGATATGGAATCAATGCAGGTAGCTGATCTTCGAAATACTTGACACCACCCTCAGCCATTGCACCTAGAGCCAATACAGTGGCTTCTCGTATGTACCATCTTTCGGAAGTCAAGTGCTCTCTCAAAAACGGGAAGGCAACATTCATAACTTCACTGGGGAGGATATTGGTTAAGACATCCAGTGTCGATGCGGCACATTTCCTCAAACTCCACTGTGTATCCACTTCACTATCATCCTCATCTTCATCGTCACTCTCTACATCTTCATCTCTCTTCTTGACAATTCGGGGCGCGACAGGCCTGATATCTTCATCTTTGTCCTCCTCAAGAGCGTCTTCCTCATTGGATATTTCCAAAGCAATTATAGATTCCTCATTGTATACCATTTTTGCCAACAATACTGGCACAACGTCTTTTATATATGGTTGAACGATGTGCTGTGGGATCTGCGAATTCGTAGCAAAAGCGTGCAAAAACTCACATGCTTCTATGGCAACCTTCTCCTCAACCACAGATCCTATCAAATGCAACATGAATTGAATAATGCCTGATAAATGATCAATCAACTTGTCTGGTCTAAATTCCAATATGATTGCGAAAGAGATACATATCTGAGCTCGAACCAAATCATTTTCTTCTGATTGCGCCAAATTGAAAATGACGTTTAAGAATTCATCAATTTTCACAATGAAAGATTGGGATTGGAGTGGAACGATATTGTTCAAACATTTGATTGCCTCAGATTTTATCACCGGAGATGAAGATGGGTCAGCCATCAACCTCATAAAGACGGTCACTAACATATCCATGGGCCTAATATCACCGCTCCATTTTAATTGAAAAAACTGTGCACTATCTTCCATGATTTTAGACAGCGCTTTAATACTAGGTTCGTTCCCACTGGATGCAAGCTCTAAAAGCTGTGATAGCTGTTCAATTCCTTTTGGATCTTCTCTATGTTGTCTATAATACGTGGAAAAAAGGGTAGTAATAACGATACCCGTAACATTTGATACTAGCGAGTTGCCAGAATTGTATAAACCATGAATAATATTGGATTTCACATATGCAATATCATGAGTGCCCTTCGCAAGGCTCCCATCTTCAAGCATCGTATTTTTTAAGAGCAGACCCGAGGTAGCTCTATTATTTTGCAGATCTTGTATTGAGAAGTGAGACTTTAGCAATTCACTAGATTCGCCTTCTATTAAAATATAGCATAGATAATTAAGAAATTCAGATTGCAGTTGGAAGCTCTTCAAAGCGTCCATTGCATGCGAACGTTCTTCCTGATCTGGTGCCATGGAACTCTTTAAAAGGGTCGCCAGTTGCAAAAGAGACTCTCCATTAGGTTCCCAACTTGACATTTCCGTGAGAAGTCCTTGCAGTACTCGTCTATAGGTAATTTTACAGAGTTCGAGCGTCTTTTGAACTAGTTGCACTACATGAAAGTTGGTATTCTTGACTCGATACCTTGACGGGTTTTCCAACTTACCGTACCTTCATACGGGACATCGTAAAAAATAAACTGAAAACTGGCGCTGCATTAATCTCCCACATATCTCCATATTCTTTTGATCATGCAAGGCAAGAGATTCTGGGAAAAGAATAAATTCTTCTACTTGGCAAGTGGCAGCATATAATGAAAAAAAAATGAAGAAGCTCCACCAAGGTCTATAAAGTCCTTTTGTAAATCATCGCTATGTATAGGCTCTTTTGACACCCGCGTATTGCGACAAGCAAATTCCCAAAAACTGGCTCAATAGTCTGCAGATTCTAAAAAGGACCAACAAAGTAGTGGCTTAATTCTAATAGCAACGGATTTCGCAGTTTAGATCTTTTTAAAAAAATTTAAAGAATCTCAAGAATTGGAACGTTATTTGATTGATAATAGATGAAAGCTGATGATTTCCTCGTGCTTGAATATCAGAAAAACATCGCAAATTCATTGTTCCTAAGAAGCAATAACCGTGTACTTATTTCTTTACAGTTATGACTGCGCTTATAGATCGAGCGTCCAAAATCTTTTCCATATTTGGATTATTCAAGCAGGATCTCAAGCACGCCACAAGTTAGTGCTGTTTCAAATGCTTATCTACGCTGGACAGGGTCACCAATGTATCAAAAATCGTGCCTAAACACTTAACTGAACATTCAATAGCAAGTGGTAGGACTTCCAGCATCGACGCTTGTGCACTCGCATGCATGGTAAGTTCCTAGTGAATTAAAGGTGTACGTAGATTAAATATCTCTGTAGACGCGCCAGGATCTCCCAGTGCCTAGGTGTAGTAAAAATGGTAATGCAATATTTTATTTGTTCACGAACTCATCTAGTTGTTTTAGTAGATCATCCATTTTCAAAAGAACTGGGCTGTACAATTGATCTACAAATGGATGATGACAAAGACTATTGGTTCTTGTGGCCTGTTTGAGCTCAGAGTTCTGCCTTGATGCTGAGGAGGTACTATTAATACTTGTAGATGATGCGGCCCTTTCCGATTCCATAAGAAATTCCTCTTCAGATGATGACGAAGAGATGGCCGATATGGTGTTATGCTTGAATTCGTGAGAACTTTTGGAGTCCTTTTCATTTATTATGTCTGATGATACGTCAAAATTGTTCTCGGTTTGCTCTTCATTATCGTAGGAGTATGAAGAGAGGGCAGCAACATGACATTCATCTGTAGTTTCAACAAACTTTGAAAAATCTTGGATGGCCCTGGAAGATGGTATAACAGCGGACTCAACTTGAAATTTTTCATCTGCTAACTGAGGCGAGTCATTAGTCCACTCTGAAGACGAGGGCGAAAACTCCCCTATGGTCGATATGGAATAATCGGAGTTGGAGTTGGTCATGCCTGCACCATTGCGTCCATTACTCTTGACAAATGGCACAACCGGAGCTTCGAAAATTTTGCGCAGATCGTCATCCTCCCCCTTTTCGAAGAACTCCGGCCGCTTGTCAGCCTGCCTATTTTCAAGATCCTTTACAGCGTTGCCAGCGTTGCCAGCGTTGCCAACGTATCCATCCTGTTTATTCTCGGGTCGCCTGACTTTTCTGATGTTTAGTGGAGCCATAGATGCTGTGGTAAAAGAAACATCACTGACCACTTCGCTAATGTCATCATCCTCTAAATGATCGTTCAAAGCCGAGTTTACTTGGGTAAATTCATCGTGATGCCTCCCGTCATGCTTTTCGTTGTATTCCAACTCTCCCTCAATATATCTATCCGCATATCCCACGACGTCGTTGAAACTAACTGATTTATTTCCCTTTTTATAGTCCCTCAGGATAGTAGATCCTTCACTGTCTTTATTCAGATCCTCCGGCTCCAAGCTCTTGTCTCCCAAGGCAGGACTTAGTTTATTAGTTTCACTCTCACTTTGGTCTCCCAAGAGATCGTCCTTTTTCGAACCAAATGAATGTGATGACATATTTTCATTTTTCCAGCAGTTAAGCCTTGCTAAGCGCTCTGGAAAAGTTTCCAAAAGCTCAGCAGGCGCAAAACCTATTTTATTATCACTCAACCTTTTCACTAACCACCAGTAAGAATCTTGATCATTTAATAGCATACATGGCTCATCTTGCTCTAGTTGACAATGAGAAGGGTCTTGACCGAAAAAGTCATGTAGTGCGTACAACTTTTCTGGGTCTAGTTCTCTAGGAGGATATTGAGGACCGTATCCAAATTCTTCCTCTTCCTCCTCCTCCTCCTCTTCCTCCTCCTCTTCCTCTTCTTCTTCCTCCTCTTCCTGATTTGTTTCATCTTCAGTGTCTTCAGTGTCATCACTTGAATCTTTCGCAGCTTGGTTTATATTGTTTACTTTCACCAGCTGAGACCCAACATCCTTTTCCTGATCTTCGTCATCTGACGAGTCCAAAACAAATCCATCCAAAGCATCATCTTTATCTTCATCTTTTTTGCTTTCGCTTCTCTCCAAAGAGGACGGACTGACACTTAAGTTTTGTAATCGCTTTTCCATGTTATCCTCAAAATCCGAATCTGAGTAATCATACTCATGCGCCAATTCTAAAGACTCTGTAGCATCAGTCCGTCCGGCACTTATATCTTCACGAAAATCATCCGGATTCCACGTATTCTTCATTACCTTCTCCTTATCTACGTTCTGAATTCGGTTTTGGCTATCTACTGTTGATTCTTCTACCATTCTATAACCCTCTCCTTGAGTTAACTTCTCTTTCCCTTCAGCAGTTGATATTTGCTGCTTCACCTTCTGTTCCTTTTCGATGTCACCATCGTCCTTAACACTGCTACCACTATCTAATGCGGGTATCTGATTGACTAGTGAAGTATGGCTTCCAGAAGCATTGCTTGGCGCACTACAACGCTGATTCGATGACACAACAATCGGCGGTTTTCGCGTCACTATCACACTACCACTTGCGCTTTCGTTCTCGATATCAGTATCACTTTGTGTCGAGCTTTTATTGTGAATAGTAGGCCTTATCTTTAAAATATCGGCAAAATTCTCCACCAACGTTGGATCATTCAATAAATCGCTTTCGACACTATCCAGGGTCAATGCATGGTTTGGTAAATTTGATGGGGACGCATTAGTTGTAGCTGCAATCGAGGTTGGTTTAAAATTGCGGCTATTAGACTCCTCAGCCGACATGTCGATGGGATTCTCTGGCATATAATGTCGAAAAAAACTCGAGGATCTATACCCAACTTATTTTGAAGCTTTCTCTTTAGTAGAAACTTTCTGAAACCAAGGAGTAATACCCGCTATACCTTAACTCCTAGAGCTCAACAAAAGTAAAGATCGCCAATAAGCCTAGGGCGGGAGTTACAGATACCTTATATGATACACTAGAATGAATATCTTTCTAGGTATCTGCTTATTTTAGATTGTGTATTTCATTATTTTTGATCTTCGAAGAATGTATGTAATTCACGATTCAAGCTCTAACAATTTACCCGACCAAACCAAGCGATACAGAAGTCATATGAAATTTGACTCGGCTCCAAGATTAATTATCTAAAGATGAGTTAGTTGAATCAGAATTGGATGCATTAGTAGACAACTTCTAACTTCATTGATACATTTTCAGACTTTGTTGATTCAAGAAAGAATATAAGGAGCTTAGAGCAATGTGTAAGACTATTGCACAAACAAATTTGGATGGAATTCTGCCACTCATTGCTAGAGGTAAAGTTAGAGATATCTACGAGGTAAACCCGGAAACTTTACTCTTCATAGCTACGGATCGTATTTCTGCTTACGATGTGATCATGGAAAACACTATCCCAGAAAAGGGTGTTTTGCTGACCAAATTGTCCGAATTCTGGTTTGATTTCCTTTCAAAGGATGTACGCAATCACCTAGTTAAGATTCCAATAGGAAAGACTATCTTTGACTTCTTGCCAAAAGAGCTGAGTGAACCCAAATACAAAGAGCAACTGGAAGACAGATCTCTTTTGGTTAAAAAGCACAAATTGATACCATTGGAAGTTATTGTTCGTGGTTATATTACGGGATCCGCCTGGAGCGAGTATTCAAAAACAGGATGTGTCCATACCCTACCACAACCGAAAGGTCTACAAGAATCTCAGGAGTTCCCTACGCCTATTTTCACACCTTCTACCAAAGCTGAGCAAGGCGAGCATGATGAAAATATTTCTCCTGAACAAGCTAATGAAATTGTCGGAAAAGAATTATGTGAGAGAATCGCAAAGTTGGCAATTAATCTTTATATCAAATGCAAGGAATACGCCAAGAGCAAAGGTATAATAATTGCTGACACAAAATTTGAGTTTGGTATCGATGAGAAGACTAAAGAAATAATCCTGGTAGACGAGGTTTTGACGCCTGATTCCTCTCGTTTCTGGAGTAGCAGTGCTTACGAACTAGGGAAGTCTCAAGATTCGTACGACAAACAGTTTTTGAGGGACTGGTTAACTTCTAACAATCTGAAATATGTCGAAGGTGTCGCCATGCCGCAAGACATTATTGATAGAACAAGAGCAAAATACCTTGACGCTTATACCACTTTAACTGGAAAGGAATTTAAATAATGCAGTATGCAGATTTTTTTAAATGATGTAGACTTATAATTCGTAGAAAACTTTTTCCCAGAATCATCAGGCTATTTGTACCTTGTTTGCCAGTGATAGGCTGGCCTTGGTAGTCTTTTTTCGTAATAGCCGTGAATAGATTCAGGAACTTTCCCAATTTTTTTGCCCTTCATTACTTCATGAACTCGGTCTTCGACCGCTTGAACAAATTGGTCTTTTAGTTGGGATAATTCTCTTTCGTATTCTAATGCTTGCTTCTCCAAAATTTTTTCGATATTAACTAATTCATTCTCATAATCCAGCAAATTCCTCTCGAATCGTTCCAATTGAAGGGATTTTCTTGCGGTACGAATTTGAATATCTTGCAAAAGCTCGAAAGTGGACGGCCTAGTATTCAAGTCGACGTCAACCATAGAATGAATAATCAAATTCAAACCATCGGAATAGTACTCTGGAATCTTTTCGAATTTTCCTACTTTGATCTTATTTTGCAATTCAAGATAGTTTTTTGCTTGAAATGGTGGATGCAATGAACACATTTCAAAGATGACGCAGCCCAAAGACCATATATCACTTAACGGGGAGTATGGCTGATCCATCAGAACTTCTGGCGACATATAATAAGGTGTCCCTACGTAGGTTGTAGCAAATTGTATACTTGCTTCCAAGGATTTTGCCAAACCAAAATCCCCTAACTTGACCACCACTTGACTATAATCCATAATTCTCTTGTCCCGTATCTTGCCGTCACTTAGGTTGGTTTGATCTTCATTACTTAAAAAAATATTACCTGGTTTTAAATCCCTGTGAATGACTATGTTTTTACCCTTTGTTGGCGGTTTCATCCTGTCGTACATGGTAGTTAGTGAAGGTAAATCCTCTCCGTAATGACACTTATATAGCGCCATTAGTAATTGCGCAAGAATACCCCATATGACCTTTTCAGGGATATATTTGTGTTCTTGTTTGTAATGTTTTATCATTTGTCCTAGATCTCCTCTTGAACAGTATTCCATGTAAAGATAAAGAACTTCATTTTGTTCATCAAAGTCCCAGCTATAGAACTCCACGATATTTTCGTGCTTCAATTGCGACAGAATCGTGCACTCAGCAATTAATTGCTGCCTTTCTTTGCCATTCATATGGCCGTATTTTATTTCCTTTCTCACCATAACTTTCTTTGTCGGGAGATAGATTACCTTGCGTACGGCACCAAAAGAACCTCTGCCTATTTCTTCTAATACTTGATATTCGTTCATCGTCGACGTTAATGTCGAGGGCGACACATGTCGTGGTAGTGCGTGATATTCATTAAGAACTTGTCGCCTATTGTACATTATTGCCTATGCTGTTTGAGTACTGAATGTTAATTAATTTGTTGGTTAAATAAAATATGAATAGGCGAAACGATGCTTTAGCATTTCAAGAATTGACACTTTTTTCTCTATGGCTTCCTTATGAAGAATGTTTACAATATACCTATTTAGGTAAAACCTCGAATCACGTGCAAAACATCACTCAAGTGCGCTTTCTAAGGGTGGTATTCTTGGAATGACAATCCCGTCTCTATCCAACCCAGTCATAGTTGAGGTGGACGGGAATGTCGATGACGGTTCTGCATTGAATGACATTAAGAATTGCATGTCATGACACAATTGATGAATTAAAATCGAATCATGACCGACTTGACCAGTTTCATGCCTCGTCCAATTATTTGACAGAAACTTGATCATTTCTTCTAATTTCCGTCGAATTGGTCTTTGTGCTTCTTTACCGCCAATAGTAGTTCTTGATAAATACTCAAGGGAGCGAATGAAAGCCAGTTTGATGAGCTTTAATAAATCGATCTGTATCAGTAGACTATTTCGGTACAATTGAAAAAATGAGATACATCGTTCAGTAAAATTTGGGTGGAGTACGACTTTATAGGATATGAAATCTAACGGATGCAGCGAGCAAACTTTAGTAAATCTTGTGATAAAATTACCAAATTGAATGTGATTCTCCTTGATCTTATAGAAGGGATTGACCAATTCGTAGTAATGAAGAGTTACCTCTGAAATGCCCGACCCGAGGAAAGATATCGATAGGTTCTCAGCGTCCTCCGTATAATTCTTTGTGTTATCATGTAAAATCAGTTGTAAGCAGTTAAACAAAATTTCCAATCCTCCAGTGATGCAGTCTTCATCAAAATCAATGAATTTTAAAGACAGTTGAAGATACACGGGTTTTAGATTCTTGAGCTCATTGGAAATTTCAACAATAATAGAAAGTGATTGATGAGCAATTGCTTGAAGACATTCTTCGTTTTCATAAAAATTTGAATATTGATTACGATGTAAAAACTTCAATATCAATCTAAGGAATTTTTCATGAGCGATCAAGTTCTTTAATAAAAGCTTGTTCAAATGCGTAGCATGATAAATGACAATGACATAGTATTTCCAAAGGTGAAGATTTTTTAGATTATAGAAAAAAGGATCATCAAGGAAACCTAATAACCATGTTAAGAAATTTACTGGCAAATTCAATGGCAATAAAGACAGGTTGAAGGTATTATTCGCATGCCTCTTCGATTTTGCAGATGATGTCGATGTGGGAGACGATGAAGATGACGTGGAAGGTGAGGGAGTCGATAACAATGAGGAAGAGGAAAGTGATAACGACTTGATGGGAGAACTCAAGTCGTTTTTATGAGACTGTATCAAAATCGATGATAGCGCCTTAAAAATGATTGCCAATGGCTGTTGATCGAAATTTTCCTCAGTAGGTTTGATTTTTAATAAATGAGAGATTAACTGCTGATGGAACCAGAATGAATGTTCATTAAAGAACGATAATTTCAAAACTATTGATTGAACAGATTTGTTTGATAAGTTTGATTTCGTTAAAAGATCTGATATCTTTATATTCTTAGAGCACCAATCACACCAAAAAGGTATTGAGTTCGAAACTTCTAAATATTTGAAAATCAGCTCAAACCTTAACGAATCGCTGAGCAGACTTATATTCCGATTAAGCATAATACCCGATTGAAACAATGATTTATAAGAGTCTTTGATGAAGAATTGTTCGATTATTGAACTCTTGGTCAAAATAGTCGGCAAGCCGCCCAGTCTCACGAAATGTTGCTTGAGCTTGGAATCGTTAAATTTCAAGTCGTAATCGAAAATTGATGTCAAAAGCTCCTCCTTGATCGCGTTTTTTTCCGATAGCTTGATCATTTTCAGCACCAAGTCCTGAAGTGTCAAATCATTAAACAGTATAGTTAATTGTGCTTGGTCTATCGGCTTGTCAACAGTCATTTCGCTGAAGGGATCAGCCACTTCAACTGCTGTTATGGCCGGGAGAATAGTTTTTGGGTCGGTTAACTTAATACTGCCATCAACGATGTTAAGCTCTTTGAAGTCTTGGTCCCACTTATAATCATTATTGATCTCCTTGAACTGCTCTAGTTTATTCAAGTCGTTATCATTACTCAACCATTTGTGTTTTAACAATTGCAATGCCGTCGGTCTTTTGTACATATTTTTCTGAAAACAGCTTAACAGAAAATCTTGAGCTAAAGGTGACAAATAATTCGGAGGTATGAAGGAGTCGTTTTCGATCGCATAATAAACATTTAGATCCACCAGATTATGGAAAGGCGGGTTGCCGGTTAGTAGCTCCAATACCGTGGCACCTAGGGACCATATGTCACTCAGCGTCGTAGCGCCTCTATTACTGATGATTTCGGGCGCCATCCAATTCAAAGAGCCTGCTAGAGTCATAGCCATCATGATTGTGTTGACCTGAGTAGAAACACCAAAATCTGCTAGCTTCACAATATTATTCGAGTCCAACAGCAAGTTAGCAGCTTTGATATCTCTATGAATGACACCCTGCTCGTGCAAGTAGTGCAATCCATTCAGCGTTTGCTTCACATACACCTTGGCCCGCGACTCGTCCAGGCCATTACCTCTAGATATCAGATTCTTGAGCGATCCGTGCGAACAATACTCCAAAATTATGTAGAGGTTATGTGATTTTTGAATAAAACCGTGATACTTTACGATATTGATATGGTTAAGATTTTTCAAAAGGTCAATCTCAGACATGATATCGGTCAGTTCGTCGTCGTTATCATAATTGACCTCTTTTATAGCGACTATTTGCTGTGTTTTTTTGTTTATAGCCTTATAAACAATACCGTAAGAACCTTTGCCGATCACCTGTTTAAGCTGGTACTGCACTTGATTGCGCTTGTTTTGTTGTTGCTCCTGCTCCTGCTCTTGGTCCTTTTTTTCTTTTTGTTTCTGCTGTTCGGAGCGCTGATGTCGACGAACGCTCTGGTTTTGATATGACCTCTGCTGTAAGCCCAAATGCTGGAGCTCGCGCTGCTTAGCAGCATGCGCATCGTGCTGATCTAATTGTTGAGCAGGCGTAAGGTTGATCCGCTCAGCACCACCCATGATTATTTTACTGTGTGCCACGTTACTAGCTTGTCACCTGCAGTCTTTTTATGAATGAAACCAAACAGAAATTAGCCGCCAATGCCATGAGATTGATTTCGCTTGTCTGAGATAGTAGGTTCTCTAAGGGAGATCCAACTTCGTCACTTTTGTGTCTATGGACAATTGTAAACAAACCAGACGAAAAAGGAATTACCCGGAGCAGGGTAATGAATATATAGATTATGCGGGTAACCTCAGTTGGAGTTGGAGAACATTTTTTAAGGGAGCTTCTCCACTGCCGGCTGAATGGAACCATTCCTGACAAAAAATGTGAGTGACGTCTTAGGCCGAACTTAAGCCGGAAACTAATACTCTCAGATATGTTGTCAAAGAAGGCTTGACGATCTCAAGGGAGTCATTTCATTTTTGAACGGTTGTCCCCTGTAATGATCTATTGAGCAACCCCTCCAATTTGTTTATCTTCCATCAATCGTTCTCTGAAATGAATGACTTGTAGGGTCATTTAACATTTGTCGCACATCCTGGGTGCTAACTAAGCATGCTGCTACCATATATATACACATATGTAACTCAGTGCTGTCTGTCTTCTCAACTGCAAGAAGCACTTTGAATGGTAAATCAAACTAGTTACTGCAAAATATGCCAAGTGTAAGTTCAGGTGTTGCCGAAGCGATGCCTTCTCTGAAGAGACTGCCTATACCCGATTTGCAAGATACATTGAATAGATATCTAGAACGAGTAGAACCACTGCAGGATGAAAAACAAAATATGAGGACACGTCAGTGCATCCTGTCAGAGGAAAATCTGGATCTTATGCAAACGTTGCATGCCAAGCTACTGGAGTATGATACACAGTTGGCGAAGGATGATGCGAAGTCTTCTTACATCGAACAATTTTGGTATGATGCCTATTTACTGTACGACGCCTCGATCGTCTTGAACTCCAATCCCTATTTCCAATTGCAAGACGACCCTACTATAAGAGACACGTCCGAGACAGGAGTCGGTCCTTATGGTATGTACACGGGGCAAGTCAAGAGAACAGCCAAGCTAGTTACTTCCATCTTGAAGTTTATCAAAGAACTACGTCATGGGACATTAAAGCCAGATTTGGTGCGAGGTAAGGCGGTATTGTCAATGGATCAATACGATAAACTCTTTGGTTCAAGTAGGATTCCACCTGGTCCTGGCGAAGAATCATGCCATTTACAAACCGACCAGACATCGCATCATGTGATTGTGATGTATAAGTCGCAGTTTTATTGGTTTGATGTTTTGGATGTCAATAATTATCCCATTTTTTCGACACCGGAAGAGCTAGAGTGGAACTTATACTCAATTATTATGGACAATGAAAAACAGGTTCATGAGCTGGACGATCCCACAAGGATACCATTTGGTGCCTTCACCACGGAGAGTAGACGAGCTTGGTCAAATGTTAGGGATTATGTGTTCCACCATTCGGATCCCACTAACTGGAAAAATCTGAAAATTATTGACAGTGCACTTTTTGTCATTTGCTTAGACGATGTCTCGTTTAAGGATGACCAAGAAAATGAACTAGTGAAATCACTGCTATGTGGCACTTCGAAAATAGATTTGGATCCAACGAATTTGGCTAAGCCTCTAGGAATTCAAAGGGGAACTTGCCTGAATAGATGGTACGATAAGCTGCAGTTGATAGTCACGAGGAACGGGAAAGCAGGTATAAATTTTGAGCATACCGGTATAGATGGGCACACTGTATTGAGGTTAGCTACAGATATTTATACTGATTCGATACTAAGTTTTGCTCGGGGAGTAACTAAGAACGTGCCAGATATTTTCAGCCGCCAGCCTTCATCGGGAACTCAAATGGAGACAGCCAAAAAGTCACCAGCGTCTCGTGCCAATTTAATTACGATCCCTAGGAAGTTGGATTGGAAGGTTGATTCGTTTTTGCTGTCTTCTTTGCACTTTGCAGAAACCAGAGTGTCCGACGTAATATCCCAGTATGAATTTGCAACACTGAATTTCAACAAGTACGGCTCATCCCACATCAAGACGAGCTTCAAATGCTCCCCAGACGCATTCACACAACAAGTTTACCAAGTTGCCTACTACGCACTATACGGTAAATTCGAAACAACCTATGAACCGGCCATGACCAAGGGCTTTCAAAATGGCAGAACAGAAGCTATCAGGTCGGTCACCCACGAATCTAAAAGATTTGTAAAGTCGTTGTTTGATCGCAGATCAAATGATAAAAATCGGATAAGTTTACTGAGAGATGCTTGTAAAGCACATTCGCAAATAACCAAGGAATGCTCCTTAGGTATGGGCCAGGATCGTCACTTGTATGCCTTATATTGCTTATGGAATGAGTATTATAAGGATAAGATTGAACTACCACCAATGTTCAATGACAAATCATGGTCAGTGATGAACACCAATGTTTTGAGCACTTCGAATTGCGGCAACCCATGTCTCAAAACTTTTGGATTTGGTCCAGTGACTCCCAATGGATTTGGAATTGGGTACATTATTCGAGACAGCTCTATATCTGTTGTAGTATCGTCAAGGCATAGACAAACTCATAGATTTTTATCTTTGATAGAAAAGTCTTTCCTGGAACTCGATCACATTTTCCAAAGAGAAGCTGAGGCAAAAGAGGAAGAGACAGCCAAACAAACATCTTCTAAGGACAATAAGCAAACGACTCAGTTGAAATCTGATGATTTGAAATTTTTACTAGGTGGCTATGACTATTTTGATGTCAGCGTCTCCGGATAATTCTGTTTAGCAGGCTAAGTTGGCACTCTAAACGCATGTAGGGTTCTTTAAATATTCTTCAGTACTTCTGAATTTATACGTACTATCTATACGAACCTCATCAACAGTTACGGAATCCCTCAACCTCCACTATATCTGGTTGCCTGAAATGAATCGTTTAGTGGTTCTTTTTCTTTTACTGGACTAGTTTACCCTACCTGATCATTTTTGCTATGTTATCACTGGTAAATATTTTATGAGGAAAATATAAAATGTATGAGGGATACCACGGCACTTTGGGACATTCACGATCCGACCAGAATAGCCTGAGGTATTCTATCAAATCTCTCTTGTGGTATTGAGGTGTGGAATCTGAGGTGTATTGAGTGATTAAAATAGTTTTTGTTTTGACCTTTCTTGTTGCATTCCAATTGACCACATATATTAAACTTTTGAGTGAGGGTTCGAAAGCGGACTTGAATTATGACCTCCAAAGTTATAAGCAGTACTACTGAAATCAAGCTTCCATCTGGTGTTTCCTCGATGCCAAAAAATAATGATCAGAGGCTTATAGGTGATAAAACATACAAAAGTGTCCCCGAAAACAACCACGAAATTGTCACTAGCAAACCATTGCTAAAATTGAAGTTATTAGATTCCTTGCGCCAAGGTGACTTTGAACAACTCAGAACATTAATTAAGACCCAATTTAAACCTGAAACAGATTCAAATGTGATAGCAGTGAAACAACTGGTCTTGCATTACGCTGTCCAAGTGGCGCCTCTGAGCTTAATTAAAGAAATTGTACATCGCTGGTCAAACGCTTCCTCTTTAAACGCTGTGAAAACAGATAAGGACGAAGAAGGGATGTATGACATCAGTTTGGATATAAATTATGTCGACGAAAACGGCAATACACCATTGCATTTAGCTGCATTTCAATCTCGAGGAGATGTCGTGGCTTTTTTAATGGATCAACCAAATATCAATGATTGCGTTTTGAATAATTCGCATTTGCAACCCATTGAAATGTGCAAGAATTTGAATATTGCACAGATGATGCAGGTGAAAAGAGCTAACTATGTAGCAGAGGTAGCTCAAGAATTTAGAACGGCCTTCAACAACAGGGATTTCGGTCATCTGGAGTCTATATTGAGTGGTGCTAGAAATTCTGAACTGCTTGATATTAACGGTACAGATCCAGAGACTGGTGATACAGTTTTACATGAATTTGTGAAGAAAAAAGATGTCATCATGTGCCGTTGGCTACTGGAACATGGCGCTGATCCCTTCAAGAGAGATCGCCAAGGGAGACTGCCAATTGACTTACTTGGAAAAGTCAATGAATCTGAAACAGCTACAAATACTAAGACAGCTATCGATATTGAGTTGAAAAAGTTACTGGCGAAAGCTGCAAAGGAGCAAAGCGTGATTGATGTCACGAACAACTTACATGAAGCGCCAACCTACAAGGGTTACTTGAAGAAATGGACGAACTTTGCTCAGGGTTACAAGTTGCGTTGGTTCATCTTGAGCGGAGATGGAAAACTTTCGTATTACAAAGATCAATCAGACACGCGAAACGCTTGCCGTGGCTCCTTGAACATGTCATCTTGCTATTTGCATTTAGATTCATCTGAAAAATTGAAATTTGAGATTATTGGCGGAAGTAATGGAACAATAAGGTGGCACCTAAAAGCCAACCATCCAATAGAAACCAACAGATGGGTATGGGCAATTCAAGGGGCAATAAGGTTTTCCAAAGATAGAGAAATGGTGACGAAAGGTGGTGCAGTTCCACCTTCACTGGCCATGAACAGGGGTGTGTCACCAGCACCAAATGTCCAGAAGCTGCACTCTTATGACAGCCCATATCGCGGTTCACACGCACAAAGCGAGAAAGCGGGACAGCAAATCCAGCAGCAGCATAGAGCGACATCCTCCTCTTCTTCTTCCGGACATCAACGGAAATTGAGCAATTCACCTTCTGTTACATCTAGTGAAATTGGACTTAGCGATAATTTGACAGAATCCGGGAAAATCTATGTAAACAAAGTTATCGAAAATCGGATTGAATCAAGCTCGAGAACCTCCTCCGTCCAAAATTTCTCCACCGATCATTCAGTGACTGATTTGAACGGCCACATCTTAAATAAGTATACCTCTACCAAATCAATGGGATCCAATCCAAATGGAGCCGTTCAGTCCAGTTATGCAAATTCCTCATTTGGTAATGATTCAACGTTTCCCGTGGGGGAAGAGGCCAATGACGGTGATAATGAGGGAAACTCCGATGAGGAAGAGGAAGATATTGGTGTGGATATCAATGCCGATGAAGAAGACGTAAAAATGAAATATGGACCTTATGCACAAAAATTGAGCATGTTACAAAGATCAATATCTATGGAACTAAGCTCTCTCAATGAGCTATTGGAGGGTGAAACTAATGGCAAAGAAATATGGTCTATTGTTGGAAAATCATTGAATACAGTTTCAATTAGCTTTGAAAAATTGAACATTTTGACATCTGAAAGAGACAAAAAGCTTGTATCCATGCTTTCTAAGCAACGTGATATCAATAATGTTTGGATTCAATCTGTCAGAGATTTAGAAATCGAATTAATCGATAAAAGCAACCGTCTTGCATCATTAGATAAGGAGAGAAAGAATCTGAAGAGATTACTCCAGAAAAAGTTAACTGAAGCTGGAGAGGCGGGAAGTGCTCTAGATTTTAATATTTCGGAGCCTCAAAATATTGACAAGACAACGCCTGCTACTGCTCTACAAGAGATCGCTGAATTGATTGATTCGTCGAAAGCTGAGGCGGCAGATTCGGATGCTGACGAATTTTATGATGCAGAAGAACTGGTGGAAGAGGCCGACGTTGAGCGAGAGCTGACCGAAAAAGTGGAGAATGATGCCCGTTTAAAGAAGGATGAAGAGGATTCAAATGATTTACCCGAGTATGAAAGTCAACTGGACGACCAAAAAGACGTAGGAAAAGTAAAAGAAGCTGCACCAGTTTACAACCATGAAGTATTGGTTGATCAAAATGACTCCAAGGTTCCCAAAGAAAATGTTGAAGAAAACACCGAAATTGTGTCCGAAGCAGAATCTGTCTCAGTCTGTACAGCGAATCAAGAGGAGAAGAAGAAGCTGATATTGTCAGAAGGTACTTACTTAGGTTACGAGGACGGCATTAGAAAGAGGCTGAGTTTGGATAAAGACGATAGACCAACAATAAGCTTATGGTCTGTACTCAAATCTATGGTCGGCAAAGATATGACAAAGATGACCCTTCCAGTTACTTTTAACGAACCTACTTCTCTTTTACAAAGAGTTGCTGAAGATTTGGAATACATTCATTTGTTGGATGAAGCGGCCACATTTAGCGATTCCTCTTTGAGATTATTATATATTGCCGTCTTTACTGCTTCATCTTATGCTTCAACGATCGGGAGAGTAGCCAAGCCATTCAATCCTTTACTAGGCGAGACCTACGAGTATGCAAGGCCTGACAAGCATTACAGATTTTTCACGGAACAGGTTTCTCATCATCCTCCTGTTTCCGCAACTTGGACTGAATCTCCAAAATGGGACTTTTGGGGTGAATCCAATGTGAATTCTAAGTTTAATGGAAGATCGTTTGCATTCAAACACTTGGGGTTATGGCACATCAAACTACGCCCAGATGACAACTCGCCTGATGAGCTATATACATGGAAAAAGCCTGATAATACTGTTATCGGTATTTTGGTAGGTAACCCACAGGTTGACAATCACGGTGATGTTAAGATAGTAAATCACACCACGGGGGACTATTGTTTGCTAAACTTCAAAGCTCGTGGATGGAGATCAAGTGGAGCTTATGAAGTAAAGGGTGAAGTTTTCAATAAGAAAAACGAGAAAATGTGGGTATTAGGTGGTCACTGGAATGATGCGATTTACGCTAAAAAAATGACTGCTAATAATAACGAAGAATTATCATTGAAAAGATCAACAACCAAGATTGATTGTGGCCCAAACTTTGACGGGTCCAAATTCTTGGTCTGGAAGGCAAATCCGAGACCCAGTGCTCCATTCAACCTCACTCCTTTTGCAATTACACTAAATGCTCCCCAACCATCTTTAGTTTCATGGTTGGCGCCAACGGATACTCGTCTGAGACCTGATCAACGCGACATGGAAGAAGGTAATTACGATGCAGCCGCAAGTGAAAAACATAGACTTGAAGAGAAGCAAAGAGCTGTACGTAAGGATAGAGAATTGAAAAATGAAACTTACGTCCCCAAATGGTTTGTGAAAGACGTTAATCCAATAACTAAGAGTGACTACTGGAGGTTTAAAGGAGATTACTGGTCTCTTAGAAAAGATCACAAATTAAAAAACTGTGGAGACATCTTTTAGGTGTTTCATCCTAAATCGTCCCTGTCAATATGTCTATAGCTTTTGTAAACATTAATGAATTCTAATAAAACGCATCACATAGATTATTTTTCTCTTGGCGACCAACGTCTGCGAGAAAGAGGGTTGCCCCCTTTAGCCAAGAGAAGTCGACAGCGACAGCCTGGTATCCAGGATCGACACCGGTTATTCGTTATCGTTTTGAAATGTTAAACGAAATCTGAAATTTTAAAACCGACTTTTTTTCACAAATGGGCGTCTACTGCCCTTTCCTTTAAGTGTAATCCCAAACTCATCTCTTTGACGCATAATATTAACTAAGAGAATCGCGTGGTGAAATGAAAAGTTCGGAATGGAAACTCAATCAGAAAAGTTATGGCTGAGAGAAGAAAATGATCAGACAGCAGTTTGCACTGTATATATACATGTACATATATTCTTGAGTTGATAAAGCTCTTGAATAATACACGGCATGCTTTTAAATACATAAGCTGAATCGTCCTTACTAAAGAACCATGGTACTGAACACAGTCAACATTAATACACCTCCTCCGTATTTGACGTTAGCGCGCAACGAAGAGTTGCCGGTAGTTATGACAGTTGCTGGCTCTGACTCTAGTGGCGGTGCTGGCGTCGAGGCAGACGTTAAAACTATCACTGCCCACAGATGTTATGCTATGACATGCTTCTCTGCATTGACTGCGCAAACACCGAAAGATGTGTTTGGAATTCATGAAATTCCAAAAGAATTCATCGCAAAAATATTAGATTCGAACCTACGGGACATGAAATGCAATGTTATCAAAACCGGCATGTTGACCTTGGCAGCCATCGAGGCCCTGAGTGCGAAGTTGAGCTCAATTGATGAGAAGGATAGACCAAAATTAGTTGTTGATCCGGTTCTAGTGGCGACATCTGGTACTCAACTAGGCAGCGCCGGGTTATGCGAGGCGATGAAAACCAAGCTTACCCCCTTGGCATCATTGATTACACCAAATATTCATGAATCCTTCGCTTTAATTGGGGAAGAAGTCAGAATTTCTACGGTCCAGGATGTCTGTCAACTAGCAAAAAGAGTTTCTGGAGTAACAAAGTGTTCCAATATCCTAGTTAAAGGTGGCCACATCCCATGGGGCGAAGGTGAAAAGAAACACATCACTGACGTTCTCTACATTGCAGCTGAGGACAGATGTGTTGTTTATAACGGTAGTTATACGGATACTACTCATACTCATGGTACAGGATGTACCTTGGCTTCTGCAATATCCTCCAATCTTGCCCGTGGCTATTCTCTATGCCAAGCTGTTTACGGTGGTATCGAATACGTCCAAAGCGGTGTCACCATCGGCTGTGAAGTAAACAAACCCCATATTACAGAGAATGGTCCTATCAACCACGTATATGCAATTGAAATTCCGTTAGAGAAGATGGTTGCAGACGAATGTTTCTCAGCTCACAGCGTAGTGCCCAAACCAAATGGCATTCTTAAAGCCGAAGAACAACAAGATTTCTTCGAATATGTCATCAATCATCCAAAAGTCAAGCCACACTGGGATAGTTATGTCCACCACGACTTCGTAAAGCAAGTTGCCCAAGGCACGTTGAAACGCGAAAAGTTCCGTTTTTTCATCGAGCAAGATTACGCATATTTAATTGATTATGCCAGAGTCCATTGTGTTGCCGCTAGTAAAGCACCTTCATTGGATGACATGGAAAAGGAATTGACCATCGTTGGTAGCGTAAAGAACGAGATGAAACAGCATGAAACAAGACTCAAGGAAGAGTTTGGTGTACAAAATGATGAGTACTTTCAAAACATCAGACGCGGCCCCGCCTTGAACAACTATTCCAGGTATTTCAATGATATCGCAAGAAGAGGTAATTGGCAAGAATTGGTGGCATCGCTAACCCCATGTTTAATGGGATATGGCCACGCCTTGATGAACAACGAGAAGTACATCACCGTTAAGGAGGGAGAAGTCTACCATGAATGGTGTTACACCTACTTATCTAAATGGTATCAAGAAGCAATGACTAAGGGGCGGTCCATCATGAACCAAATCGCCCAGACCTATCCCAAAGAGCAATTGGACACCTTAGTCACCATTTTCGGGGAAGTTTGCGAGCTTGAAACAAAATTTTGGGATGCAGCGGTTAACTACGCAGAGTAATTGTATATAATATTTAGAATGTTAATTGATAAACACGAGTAAATGACTATCAGGATTTCAGGTGTATAGTGACATGACTGACTTAAATGTTCCGGCCACGTGACTGTGGCCATAAGGCGGACATTCTAGAATGTTCCATGCCGAAGAGAATCCCAACAGTTTAGTCATGGGCGGGTACCCCAACAAAGGGATTAGGATGGAAAATAGCCAAAATGCTTTATAAGGCCAAGCAAACTATGCAAATCTTCGATTGTTTCAAGTTGACCGCAAACCTCGTTTAACATATAAATCACGACCGCGTCACTAGTGGGAGAGAAAGGTTAGAGATATTGTACTTTCCCAACTGTGAGCGCAGTTTTATTTTCTGAATTAGATACTTTCCACAAGAGGGAGAGAAGCTTACCTTTTTGTTTTCCTTTTTGTTTCCGGTAAGGTTTGAGTGTTTGAGGCTCCGCTAAGATTACTAATAGTATATAAGGACGACGCAACAAGTTTAAAGAATTCATAGCGAAGGATAAGAAATAATACGGACAGCTCGAATAGAAGGATTAGCAACATGACATCCACCGAACTAACTTTAAACAGAACTTTAACCGATATTCTCGAAGATGAACTCTATAACTTCCACGGAAACTATGGGTGTGGCGCGGAACATTGCCACTCGTCTAACGTCTCTTTGAATGGTAAAAGTTTGATGGATTTGCCTCTACCCGCTTTCGAGGAGTTCATGACCAATGAAACCCTAGCCACTGACTATAACCTGGGTCCTCCGTCTCAAAATGAATTCTATGCAGGTTCATCCTCATCCAGTCTAAGGATTTCGCATCCTGGGGAAAGCTCAGTCAGTGTGCACGGTCTATTCAATAACGGTCAACATCACAATCTAAGTCATCATCAGCATCAGCATCAGCATCAAAGTCAAAGCCAAAATCAAAGTCAAGCTCAAAATCAAAATTCCAACCAACAGCAAAATCACCATCCGATACCACATAGCAGTCATCAGCAATCTCCAGGCGATAATTTTAAGATCTTCAACAAATACGCAGATCCCACATTGACGACAACTTCAATGCACGATAGCAAGGTCGAAAATAAAGCTGCTCATACCCCTCTACAGAAGACTGTAAACCTGAATAGCATAATGAAGATACCAAACCCTTTTAGCGCATTGAACGTTCCAAGGAGTCATCCACCCAGTTCCTCGATATCGCGTGATGTGCGAGTGAGCAATGATTCAATGGATCCAACAGATAATACCTACGCTCACCATGGGGACGAAGAATTTTTGGGTTACGGAGATTCTTACAATTTTAAGATGAGCTGGCCATTGCAGGATAGCCATTTGGCCTTGAGCAATGAAGACGCTAGAATGATTTTTGATCATGAGTTCCAGAATGACGACGACTTAAGTGAAGATGAAGAAGATGACGAGGAAACTTTTGAGCATGAAACGAGAAAAGATGTTTATGAAGTGCCATTCGGTTACTCCAATGAATTTAATATCAACAGCCTCGGCAAACAAATTAATGCTCGCAAGTTTGTTGATTCCAATGTGACGAGTGGCTCGTTTCAAAATCATCTAAATTCTGACGAGGTTATTCTTGATGATGAAGACGATGATAGTAATATGATGGATGAGGATGAGCTTTACGAACCTTCGCTTAGAAACAATCGGAAAGAAAGTGTTGTGTTTAACCGTGTTAATGAAGCAGTGAAGGAAAGTGTATCATTTGAGCAGGGACATGACCACGATTATGTGCCTGAGCATAAACGCGAGCATGAGAATGATCGCTGTCGCGACCAGGATCAGAAGATCGAGCAACAACGTCTGAATGTCAGAGTTCAAACTAGGAGGAAACTGTCAAATAACGAAAGCATCTCGTCTAACGGAGTAGGAAGGAACCCCGTAAGCTCGAAAGAATTGGAGCCATTACAAGATTCAAACTTCCAATCCCCCTCTCCATTACAAGCACATTCCAAGCATAAAACAAGTGATGGCAATGAGGTATATACATGCATGATCATCAATCCGATCACAAAACATTCTTGCTCTGCTCAGTTTTCAAGGTCATATGATTTAACCAGGCATCAGAACACAATTCATGCCAAGAAGAAAAGCGTCTTCAGGTGCTCTGAATGTATCAAAATTTATGGCCATGAGGGGTATCAAAAGACGTTTTCTCGCCTGGATGCTTTAACAAGGCATATCAAATCAAAGCATGAATATTTGACTCTGGAACAGCGGCAAGACGTTACGCGGTATGCAAGAGACAATATTGGTTACGTTGTTGGATGAAGCAGCATTTATCGCATTCACTTTTTAGGTTTACAAAAATTTGGGCTCATATTTGTTTGGCTTTTTTATTTCCTTTCTCCTGATAAAAATTAGTATCTGCTATTGCCACGGTGACACAACTTATCGAGCGTATGCAATCCTTATATAGTAGTCGTTCCGACCTTAGGATCGACTATAAATCATGTACATAGGGACGTAAGGAAGAATATATAAGAAAGAAAACGAAAAAAATTTCAATTTAAAAAGTCATACAAAGTCTATAAACTATCACAAGCCAATATTAGAAGTCGTTATTATATCATCACTGGTATACTAATCGTATACGGCGTTAAAACTCATGGATTATTCTGGAAGCCTTCTTGACGGACTTTTTGGGCATCAATCTTTGCAGTTTCCGGATCCAAGTAATATCGATTGATAAACTTGAACGTACCCTTTTCCAATTCCACAACCAGGGGGGTAGCATTGGGGATATCGACGTTCTTGATATCATCATCGGAAATATTTTGCAACAGTTTTAGGATAGATCTTACCGAGCTGCCATGTCCAACCATTAAGCATGAATCTAAATTGTAGTCTTTACTAATTTTCATTACAACGTTCTTTAAAAATGGATTCAGCCTCTTGACGACATCGCACAGGGACTCGCTGTCAGGCAGAATGTCACCTGCTTCTTCTTCCAGACCGTACTTTAAACGCCTATTTGGTTCCTTAAAATCATAGCCAGTTGAAGATCCAGGGTCATTAACTTCTTGTATCATTTCCCGCTTCAAATCAGCACTAGGGGGTTTGCCTTGATAATCTCTACGAATATACATATATTGTTCCTTACCATATTCTTTTAAAATATCCGGCTTCCTTTGGCCTTGCCATGATCCGTAGTGGCGCTCATTCAACCTCCAAGATTGCAAAACCTTCACTGTGTTCTTCTCTAACTTATCATCAATCTCAAAATCAGGGCCAGCCACAGTTTGGAAAGAACCTTCCAAGTTTAGCTCCTCGAGCATTACTTCCATTGTCTGCTTAGTTCTTATTAATCTTGATGTGAACCCAATTTGGGGCAGAGGTACGCCATTTTTCTCACAGTAGTCTCGAATCAAATCTGCAGCGTGCCGCGCTTGATTCTTCCCTTTGTCCGTTAGTTCTGCATCAATCCAGCCGCAGAAGATATTTTCATGATTCAATTCACTCTGACCATGTCTTAAAAGAATTACTTTGAAGGTGTCGGTGGTCAAAGTCATCTCTTCTTTAGTTATTCAGTGTGATATGACCTCCTTATTCTGATATGGAACGTCGCTATTCGTCGGATAGGCCTAGATATTCAACCAAAATCGAGATCATGTTTTCTTAGTTCTTAGCGCATTCAGATTGCTACTTATTTTATACCCGCCGCGGTGTCAGTTGATGCAGCCTCGTTTGCAGCAACCTCGACATGAAAAAATAGACTAGAAATATACTCTGCAGTTTTCAGAACTTATGTATTGATACTTAAGTATACTAGACTAAGTTGATCTTAAGAACCGATTTATAAAGTTATCTCTTGGTTTTTGGCCTTCTTGGATTCACCATATTTCTTGATTCTGATGGCTTGAATGGCAATGAAACCAGTGGTATCGACTGGAGAAAATCCGGTCAATTCATCCATTGAAGACTCAGTTGGGTCATACAAGTTTTCGGTGGAGGAGGATCTTCCCAATACAATAACGTTACCCTTGTATAATCTCATTCTAACTTGACCATTGACGGTCTCTTGCGAAGGCTGGATCATGGACCTGACGTATTCACATTCTGGGGAGAAGTAGGAACCGTTGTACAAAAGTTTGGAGTAAGCTGGAGAAACAAATTGGTCTCTCAAAGCACGGACTTCCTTGTCTAGGGTTAGACCTTCTAAGTCGACGTGTGCCCTTCTCAACACGGTTAGAGGGGCCTGTTCGTAGCAACCTCTTGATTTCAAGTTGATGTAACGATCTTCGACGATGTCGATTCTACCAACACCGTTGGCCCTTGCTAAGTTGGAAGCCGCTTGGAAGATCTCTAGGGGAGTAGTAGCCTCGACGGTCTTGCCATCCTTGGCGTAAGATAGTTTAACTGGAAGACCACGCTTGAACTCGATGCTCAAGTCCTGTGGAGTGTCTGGGGCGTCGGATGGATCAGTGATCAACTTCCACATGTCCTTTGGTGGGGTGGTGTCTGGATCCTCCAAGATACCGGCTTCGTAAGAGATATGAGCCTGGTTTTCGTCAGTAGACCAAGGTTTGGACTTGGTTTGGGCCACTGGAATACCCTTTTGGGCAGCGTAGTCCAACAGATCGTTTCTGCCGGCGAATCTTTCAAAAAATTCTGGCAATCTCCATGGGGCGATAACCTCGACGTCAGGTTTTAGCGCGTAGAATCCCAATTCGAATCTGATCTGATCGTTACCCTTACCGGTGCAACCGTGGGAAACAGCGAAACAGCCTTCCTCTTTGGCAACATCGATTTGTGCCTTGGCGATAACTGGTCTTGCGAGCGAGGTTCCCAATAGATAGACATCCTCGTAGACGGCGTTGACTTGGACAGCAGGGAACAAGATATCGTTGACAAAATCTTCACGACAGTCGACCAAGACGTACTTGGTGGCACCAATCTTCAAAGCCTTCTCTCTAGCAGCATCGAAGTCCTCTTCTTGACCGACGTTGGCCATGAACGCAACGACTTCGTAGCCTTGTTCCAATAACCATGCTAAAATAATGGAGGTGTCCAAACCACCGGAGTATGCTAAACAAACTTTTCCCTTTGACATTCTAATTATCTTGTATGCTGTGCTGGTCGAATGATCGCTGTATGCCAAAAACCAGGTTGAAAGGAGGAGCACAGGACGGGTGTAACAAGATAAGACTTTGTGAGTCTATCTTATACATGCACAGCGCGACATGACTCGGCCTGTTTTTTTTTTTTTTTTTTTCATGGACAAATTTTTCAGTGACCCTTCCGCATTCCGGCGTAAAAACGAGGTCAAAGATATGACAGATAACGTCAGAATAGGAAAAGCTGATGCGCGAGCCAGAGAAATGTGATAGATAGATAATAATAATAATGTGAAATGACTATGACAGGTTGTATGATATTGTATTTCAAATATGTAAAATGCTACTATACACTGAGTTTATGCTAAAGTTTTGAAGTTTATGATGTTTTGTTGGTACGGTATCTTCTATGTTCGTGCTTCTATGAGCGCAACGGAGACACACCTACCGGCTTAATGAGAAGAAGATGCAACGAGGTCTAACTCCTCAATCATTTCCGGTAGCTTCTCCATTGGGACGTTGTTGTACACGATTTGGTAAACAGCCTCGAATAGTGGGAATTCATGTGTAGCCTCGCATGTTTCCAGCCACTGGTGGACTTCTTTACAGGTGATCAGACCTTGAGCAGATTGCCCATTTAGCAGTTCTTTTTCAGCTTCCTCGGAAGACTTTCCGGTCTTGGCCATGAAGGTGGCGACTCTGACGTTTCTACCACCGGAACAGGTGGTGATCAGGTCAGCGACACCGGCAGACTCTTGGTAGTAGGTCTCGACCTTACATTCTGGGAAGAACATCTTACCGAACTTGATGATTTCACCGAGACCGACTCTCTGGATGGCAGCGGCGGCATTGTTACCCCAACCTAGACCTTCGACGAAACCACAACCAAGCGCGACAACGTTCTTCAAGGCGCCGGCGATGGAGATACCAGCAACATCCTCGATCACGCTGACGTGGAAGTATGGTCTGTGGAACAGGGCCTTGAGGACTTTATGGTCAACATCTAGTCCCTCGCCCCTGTAGTCCTTTGGAATGTGATATGCAACAGTGGTCTCGGACCAGTGTTCCTTGGCGACTTCTGGGGCCAAGTTGGCTCCCGACAAGGCACCACACTGGATGTCCAACTCGTCTGTGACGTAGCTGGACAGCAGCTGGACACCCTTTGGACCGACCTCGAACCCCTTCAAACAGGAGATCGCACGCACGTGAGGGTCGACGTGGCCCTTCAGCTGCTGCACGATTCTTGGCAAAAACTGGTGGGGAATGTTGAACACGATGATGTCCACGTCCTTGACGGTGTCCAGCAACGATGGGTTGGCGACCAGGTTTTCAGGAAGATCGATGCCGGGCAAGTATTTGACGTTTTGATGTTTGGTGTTGATTATCTCCGTCAACTTCTCTCCGTTGACCTGCTCCTCGAACACCCACATATCCACCCTGCGGGCGAAAAGCTGTGGATTAAGCGCGGTGTTTTCCGCGACCACCTTGGCAATGGTGGTACCCCAGTTACCCGAACCGATCACGGTCACCTTGAAAGGCTTTTCTAGCGCGACCAGGGAGGTGCTGGAGTCGGATTGCTTCATGGAGTGTGAGATGATATCAGACGTTTGGTTTAATCTATCAGTGGCAGCCATTTTTGTAGTGTAGGTAAAACTTCTCTGTATTGAGTGTGAAAAAGTGAACGCTCTATTATAATTAAAACCCTTTGGTATAGCCCTTGGTATTCGATACAATAAAGTCTGGTACATTAAAACAACACCAAGAATAAATAATCACGTTGAGCTACGAAATCAGTACAGCTATATCCCAATGCCTTATATACTTTTCCCACGCACGATTGGGGCAAAGGCAACGGAAAATCATAAAGGGACAATATTTACTAGAGTGTGTAACGTAACAAGACGTTTGGCAATCTTGATGATAGCCATCGCATCAACAACATCATCCATTTCGATAAAAGTAAATCGGCAATCAAAAAGTTCTTTTTTTACTGGCAGTGCTGCCCAATCTGGCTTGCTGTTGGCGAATGTAAGGGGAGGATGCGTTTTGACCCTCACGTTTTGGCGATGACAAATGAGACAGACGCAGAGACAAACGCAGTCTTCAGGGCCAAACGCGCCGAGAGGGTCAAACCGGCGCCCGCCCACCAAGAGCAGCCGCTGCTAGCGGCTGCCCTTGGCGAGGGCCAACGTAAGAATTAACGCACCGTGGTAAGGTGATGGCCCACAGAAGTCCTTTGTCCGTTCGTAATGGCCTGACCGCTGGGACACTTTGAGAGGTCCCGCGGCAGTTTGTGAGCGGTGTTCGCGGCAGCCACGATGAAACACGCGTGCACGCGCGCGCGTAGTCGTGCGCGTGAGGGGGCTCCCACGTCAGGTCAGGTCAGGTGCGATCTGGATTTACGGCCGGACGCTTTCGGAACCGAGCAAGGAGCTGAGGCAGCGCCGTCAGGTGATCGCAAACCGGCGGTTGCACGCGGGCAAACTCCGATTTCGAGGCGGCGCGCTGCAAGGGCTCTCGTTACCCGGGCTGCGGCGTGTGTGGCCGGGTGACCGCACGGCGCTAGAGCGGCGCCGTGCCGTGCCGCGCCCATGTGATGGCTGCCGATGTCACGCTTTTCTCCTGGCTCGCTCGCGGGCGAGCGAGCACTCTCATCTGGCCGAAGTTCACGCATGCTGAAGAAGCACAACTCCCACGTTCCTGGCAGCACGCTGAAAAGTCGTTGGATATATAGCTTGGTTTAGCGCTTCTCATCTGGATCCGCAACAAACAAACAGTTTGGAATCACACGAGGCAGGCCCTACACTCTCAGAACTATCATGGCTAGAAATGGTCCAGTCAACAGAATTCTACTGGTGATACCGTTCCTGTTCTCTCTATTGCGGGCTTCTCCCCTTTTACACACGCTGGAGGCAGGCGATGGCCTGCCGAAACACGCAGCTCACCCGGACGAGGGAGCCAAGGGCTCCTCGACATACTACTTCATCTCGATCATGCTTGTCCTCCTGGGAGGTGTTTTTGCGGGCTTAACGTTGGCCCTTATGGGGCAGGACGAAATTTATCTGAAAGTTATCAGCACCTCCGGGACCAAGAAGGAGCAAGCATCGGCCAAGAGTGTCTTGTCGTTGATCGCGCGTGGCAAGCATTGGGTGCTCGTGACGCTGCTTCTGTCGAACGTCATCACGAATGAGTCGCTGCCCATTGTCCTCGACCGCTGTCTCGGCGGCGGCTGGCAGGCTGTCGTCTCCTCCACCGTGTTGATCGTGATTTTCGGCGAGATCATCCCGCAGAGTTTGTGTGTCAAATACGGGTTGCAGGTTGGTGCGTTTTTCGCGCCCTTTGTTCTTGTTCTCATGTACCTGATGTATCCGGTCGCCTACCCGATAGCCTATCTACTAGACTACATCCTCGGGGAAGACCACGGCACGGTCTACAAGAAATCGGGCCTGAAAACGCTGGTCACTTTGCACAGAACGATGGGTGTGGAACGGTTGACGCAGGACGAGGTCACCATCATATCCGCCGTGCTGGATTTGAAGGCGAAGAAGGTCAAGGAGATCATGACGCCGATCGAAAATGTATTCACGATGAGTGCGGACAGAACCCTAGACGAGAAAACGGTGGAGGAGATTTTCAACTCCGGGTTCTCCAGAATCCCAATATACCTACCCAACGAGCCCACGAACTTCATCGGGATGTTGCTGGTCAGAATTCTGATCTCCTACGACCCGGAGGACTGTTTGCCTGTCTCGCACTTCCCGCTGGCCACTCTGCCCGAGACTTCGCCGAACACGTCCTGCTTGAACATTTTGAACTATTTCCAGGAAGGCAAGTCCCACATGTGTGTTGTCAGTAGCGAACCGGGCTCCTCCATGGGCGCGCTTGGCGTTCTGACCTTGGAGGATGTCATCGAAGAACTGATAGGCGAGGAAATCGTCGACGAGTCAGATGTGTTTGTCGACATTCACCAAAGGATCATGCGTGAGCAACCGGGCCCTCTATCGAAAAGACACATCACCTCCTATTTGCATCACCTCTATACGAACCAGAACAAGGCTCAGACTCCGCAGCAGGAGGCCCAACAACCATATGCGCCGAGTACTGATCATCCCAGACCCGGCTCCCTGGTTCACGCACTAGCCAACAATGAAGATTTGTCCAGAAAGTCGGTTGAGCCTGAGTCCTATAGACTGCTTTCCCCCTCGCCGCCAGTTGCGACGCCGTTGCCACTTGCACGCTTGCAGCAGCAACAACCGGACCCTCATGCTCACACCCTGGAATCGTATAACCAGATGGTCGTTCCATCGAATTTGGCTTCAAACCCCTTGAACGTGAATAAATCTTTTGTCACTATAAAAAAACCAAATCCACAACAAGCTTCGACTGCAACGCCAACGTCGTCTGTAGTTCCGGCCAATGCGAACGACAATTCCCAGCCTGAAAGATATACTCAAGAGGTACCGAACTATGGATCATCAAGGAACACGCCATCTTTGGAGATGTCCAGAAATGATAGAAATCTGGTCAAGAAACATTTGAAAGCTTCGAGGAGAGCCATCGATATCACGAAGTCCACGGGCGAGCCAATTCAAGTCACTACATCGATACCCGGTAAAGAAGGGAACCATGAGAACAATGACCTGTCCACTTCTCAGCGTGATAACCAGAACGTATTGATATCCTCGTCGTACAAGTCAACTAAAAATGGTATCGTTGAATCTATCATAACAGTCAAAGGTGTTCCGAAGACTATCATTGAACCCGCTCACAATTGGGATGAAAATTCGAGGTCTGTCAATCTGACGGATGACGAAGACTCTCATCAGGACCATCGCCATGCGCAGAATGGGAACTCCTCGAATTACTTAGACTTAAACAGCGATAGGGATACCACTCAGTCACGTTTAATCTCCGTTTCGCCAGCAAGAAAGGTTTCACGGTCTCGCTAGTTACTTGGCGCCACATTCTTGGTTTAGACACTTTTCTTCATTTCAACACGTTTACCTACTCAGTGTTATTATATATGTATATATGGTTTTTTTTTAATCGTATGAAATGGGCTCAACTGCCCTTATTAGGGAGTATTGGATATCGGCAAACGCTCAAAGAAAGTATGTATCGATGACACATTTTAGCATCGAGGCAAAGGAATTCAATAAGGTCGTCGCTGTAACTAGTTACTTGCTGATAACAAGCTTGGAATATTGATATTTATGTGAAGCATCAATCAATTGATATTTGACTACTAATATTCCAACGTTTTTTGCTGTTCAAAATTGAACCTACAAGGTGGGCCTTAATACTGAGTTGATTGATCACTATCGCTCATTTTCTCTTCTACACAATGCCACTTGATAGGCAAGCTTTGAGCCCTCAAGCTAGTGGTAGCTCACTGCACTCGACACCTTCTAACTCTTCTTTGCCCTCAGTTTTCGGTAAAAGCAAATTGAAAGGTTTCAAGAAGTTGTTCGGTAATCATCATACTAAGGTCAAGCAGAGTCCACCCCTTCATTCCAATAATAATCCAAATTCTAAATCTAATCATAGTGCGCTGGATCAGAGTGCAGGTCATTCCGATCGTCGAAGAAGTATGGATAAAGATCATCATGCTGGAGGAAGAGAATTACTAGGGCACCTTTTATCTCCAAAGGCTTCCAATTCGTCAAATTCTGGTAATAGGACTCCGACTCCGCAAAGACAGCATTCGGATGCTTCGCACGGAGTCTCTATAAGCTCCAATAGTAGCTATCCGGGAACTCCCACTCCAAACACAGAAAATACTCCTTTAACCACGGCAAACCCTCTATCTCACCATTTTCATAATCCTTTAAATTATACCACCACATTAAGTCCAACATCCTCATCAGAATACTCTCATATGCATCCGGTAGAAATTCTCCAAAAGCAGATTGAAGATCAACAGTTCTTCTATAATACAAGGTCCGCCAGCTCTTCAAGTTTACCAAAGCTTTCATCTAACAAGACTGACCCAAATGCTAATGGTTCACATAAAAAGAAATCTTTAAAATTGAAGAGATTTTTCAAGAAGAACCCTCTCCAGGACGACTCAAAGGAGAACTCTAAAAGGCAGAACCATCATAAGCAGACTCAGGTGCAATCTGAAATTTACGAGACTTCATCACATGGTATATTTGTAAGTACAGATGAAACTAAGATGACACGGAAAACTATCTACGAAACTGATAATGCCAGAGAATTGATTGAAAAATACGGTGTACCAGGTAGAAAACTTGGTGAAGGTGCTTCCGGCTCGGTGTCCGTCGTAGAAAGAACAGATGGTAAATTGTTTGCAGTCAAAGTATTTAGGTGGAAATCAGTTGCAGCGAAACAAAGTTTATTGTCATACTCCAAAAAAGTCACGGCAGAATTTTGTATCGGTTCTACTTTGCACCATTTGAACATAATCGAGACCCTGGATATGCTGCAAGAAGGTGAAACTTTTTTAGTTGTAATGGAATATGTTCCTTATGATTTCTTTACTTTAGTTATGAGTGATTTAATGACTCGAAACGAAGTTTTTTGTTATTTCAAGCAGATATGCAGCGGAGTGCATTATTTACATTCAATGGGCTTAGCCCATCGTGATTTGAAGCTAGACAACTGTGTGGTGAATGAACTGGGAATTTTAAAGCTAATTGACTTTGGGAGTGCAGTAGTATTTCAATATCCATTCGAGCCTGATATTGTTCTCACCCGTGGCATTGTGGGTTCTGATCCATACTTAGCGCCTGAATTATTACTCCAGTCATCTTATGACCCAAGGCCTGTGGATGTTTGGTCCATTGCTATTACTTTTTATTGTATGATGCTGAGGCGATTTCCCTGGAAAGCTCCACGCAAAAATTATAATTCCTTCAGATTATTCTGCGAAGAGCCAGAGAAGGAAAATGATACTAGCAAAGGCCCTTTAAAGATAATGAAACTGCTACCGAGATCATCAAGGCCATTGATGAGCCAGATGATGAAACTCAATCCAAAGGAGCGCATTCTGATGGATGAAGTGATGAAGGATGAATGGTTGCAATCAATACAATCGTGTGACTTTACGACAAGCGAGCAGGCTGCTAATGCTCAAATGGATCATACACACCATCTATTGACCGAGGACGAGTTGAATAAATTGAATATTAAACGTGAGGAGGAGGCCAAGAAGGCTAAAGATGAAAGGGAGAGATTGGCTCGAGAAGAAGAATCCCGCCAGCTTGATCAACCACATCATCACCATCATCATCGTCACCACCACCATCACCGCCATCATCATCACAATGATGAAAAACCTGATTCCAGTCCGAAAAATACAAGCAGTTCGTCCGCTACGAGGGGCAGAGAGTGTGATACTATCGGCCAACACATTGATATCACCAAGGACACTGGTTCAAAAGATTTGTTGTCAAACGATGACGCGAACAAAAATTTGGGCACTGAAACTATTTCAGAACATGATTTACAAGATATAGTCTGAGAGACTTTTTTTTAACATCGGACTCTATTAAGTAATTATTCCAACTATTTATATTTATACATGCCATTACACATGCCATTACACATCATGTTCGCTAATTGCCTTTGGAGGTAAAAAGCATAATCATAAAACAGCTAAAGGTAAGTCTTGATTTGAATGTTGGTTTTGAGAAGTCATTGCGCTTATTCTACCATCGGAAAAACGCAAGTCAAGGGCATTTTATATTAGGCCCCGTTGGGTCATATATGTCTACTTTTTGATTCCAGAAGGGATTCTTCGTAATCTTAAGGTCTCTCACTGTACAATAGTTAACTGCTAAAAACAAGATTAAATAACATAATCACCATCCATGTTCGAACAGCATGGATATGGATTCACCGTTGTGAATCCTTCTTATGGCTTCTGCCATTATTCTTGAAACATCTAACACTTCGACTCTGTGCTTCCCTAAAAACTCTATTGTCTCTTTTTGAGGGACTGAGTTAGAAACAATCAACTTGTCAATGGCACTTTGTTTTATCTTGTTCAAAGCATCACCAGAAAAAATACCGTGAGTAACTAAAGCATATACTTTTGTTGCACCTTGGTCCTTCAGTAATTTCGCGGCACGAGTAATGGTATAAGAGGTATCGACCAAATCATCCACCAAGATACAGGCCTTATTCTTAACATCACCAACTAACATAGTAGTCTGTACATATTTGGAGGTTGATCCGGACGAATGCATTTCTGCTGAATTTAATGATGTCATAGGTGTTTGAAGTGGAGCAGGAAGTGTAGCACCCGAGGTTAAAATAGCGTTTGGAGGGCCTTTCAATAATTGTGACCTTCTTTCCTTATGGATCAACGCAAATGATAGTTTCAAAGAATCTGCGATGGCAGTCGCCCTCTTGGCACCACCAGCATCTGGAGAAACTACCACTGCCTCTTTATAATTTGGAATATGGTGTTGTATATAGCTTTGGGCAATTGGCTTACAATACAAATTATCCACAGGAATGTCAAAAAAACCTTGAAATTGAGGATCATGTAAGTCCATTGTAATAACATGGTCAGCACCGGAGGTTGTCAGTAGGTTGGCAATCAATGTACCAGCCTGAGCTACCCATAGTTTATAACCGGAATTTTGGGCATTGAATAACTCGCCTGCATCGGCCTTTGAAAATCCCTGCTCCTTTCCACCAGGAATCATAGGAATACGGGAGAAAGACATTGATTTAGTCAAGCTATTCGTAGAGCCGTTGGATAGCTGAGGCTTCCCAGATGATCGTGGATCATATTCAGGAGCTTTGAAAGGAGTTTCCTCGCCAGGTTTATGAGTCATCAATGTGGATCGGGTTGCGTTATCTGATATTGGCTCCAAACTGAAAGTGCTTTTGGACTTCGATACTAATGGAGCCCCACGAGCAGTGTAAGGAATATCAGGTTGTCTAGAGTAGCAAAAATAAGGCATCACCGCAGTAACCCTTGAGGCTGAGGCAGTCTTGCAGGCGCTCAGAAGGATCAACAATTCCATAAAAGTAGAATTGACATGGCCACACCCACTCTGGATAACATAAACGTCCTTTTCACGGACAGATTCGTGGACACTGATACGAGTCTCGCCATTTGAAAATTTACCCAGCTCCACATGGGATGGTTTAATTCCCAAGTTATCACATATCATTTTAACCAGTTCAGGATGGGAACTCCCACCAAATACAACTATGTTGTTACTACCCATTGCGGTGACTTGGTATGAACCTCGAAATTCGAATTATTATCTTGTTTGGATGCTAATTCATGTACTTATCTGTCAGGTTTAAATAAATAATTTTTTTTAATTTAGATATTTTTTCAGTCCGACGGATTTATTCAAGTTACTGAAAAACGTCCTTATAAATCTTGATATTCTTCCATGCTAAGAAAGTCAGGAAAAGGTAAGATTACATAGATCCTCACACCTGAAATGATTAATGCAATACTAATATTTTCTCCTCGGGGTGAATTGATAGTCTCGAAACATTTAAAAAGTTCATTGAAAAGATCAATATCCGACATATTTCGAATTCAAGTCATCAACAATTTGGACGTTAGATCCCCTATTCTTACTTTAGGCTCCACAACATTTCATCACATAAGATCGAATGGGAGCAACAGTATTTGGCTAGTTGCTGTAAGTAGAAGCAATGCGAATAGTGGCGCCATATGGGAATTTTTATACAAACTTAATGAAATAATGGATGTTTACGGATTGACAGACGAGAACAGTTTGAAGGAAAACTTCATGATATGCTACGAGATTTTGGACACAGTTTTGGGAGAGAGCGGCATTCCAATTGATACAGAGATGAACTCGGTGATATCAAAACTCTCAGTGAAACCAACAAAACAAATCAAAAGCAGCATTAGTGAAAGACCGGATCTGCTAAGCAGATCATCTCTCAATCTTTCGGCGCCGAACAGTGCTTCCTCTGCGCTTTCAATGCCCAAGTTTCTTACCCGAAATAATCGATCAATGTCACAAGACTTGGGCTCCAATTATCCTTCCAATTTCCCCTGGAGACGCAATGGTGTGAAATATAAGAAAAATGAAGTACTTTTGAATGTCAACGAGAAAATCAGCATTTTAGTATCCAAGGATGGATCGATATTAAAAACGCACGTAGATGGTACCATCGATTTAACGACGCACTTAAGTGGTGTTCCGATTTGTCAGTTCGGTTTGAACGACTCATTGAGCGTTCAATTTGATGATGGGGGATCGCCAGAACAAGGAGACTTTGTGAACAAAAAGGCTATACCGAAGGCATCTGCTGGCAGAGTTCTACTAGAGGATTGCAAATTCCATCAGTGCGTTTCACTTGATAAATTTGACAGAGATCGTGTAATCAAATTTGTTCCACCAGATGGATCTATGGAGCTTATGAAGTACTGTGTACGGGATAACTTGAACTTACCGTTCAAGATCACACCCATTGTCACAACTACTGCTCACGGGGACGCTCTTGAGTACAGAGTTACTTTAAAATCATTATTTCCAAGTAAATTATCCGCAAAGGATGTATCATTACGTATACCAGTACCAGCCGGGATGGTGGACTGTAAAATCAATGTTTCTAATGGGAAATGCAAATATTTACCGGAAGAGAATGCGATGGTATGGAAATTTAGTAAGTACAATGGTCTGACAGAGAATACATTGAGCGCTGAAACAGTTCCAACAAGCGATACCACTCAATTGATGTTGCAACAATGGCCAAGACCCCCAATGTCTTTGAAATTCGAAATAATGATGTTCAGCAACTCAGGGTTGGTAGTGCGCTATTTCAAAATTAACGAAAAGGATGAAAAATACCGAACGGTCAAGTGGATCAAATACATATCCAAGTCAGGCTCTTATGAAGTGAGATACTGAAGTATTTAAAACCCTAAGACTATTATATATAGGAACTATGTAAATCTCATCATGTTCACGTGACCGGCGGGTGTGTCTTTAACGTTTGAGAGAAGCTATAGCTTCTAAAGGAGAAACTAAGGTGACTTCTGCTTCGCAAATTTCAACAAAGTAGTAATGTCAATTCTAAGGAGATTAGGAACCGAGATTGCATTTCGTAGGGCAGGAACTCCACAAATACTATCCCGTCAAAATGTATTAGGATTACATCATATCAGTATCCCGTACAGACCTTTGATCACACTGTCGCAACCCAGCAATTATACATTAAAAAGGGTTGCGAAAGTGAGTTTTGGTCCTGAGGAAAAAAAAGGTTTAAAGGCGATCACAGCGAAGAGATGTTTTCATAGCAACTCCATCAAAAATGCAATAGATCCATCCAATTTTGGACAAGGTGAGCCCCGATTCAAAGTTTATCGAATTTCTCCACTATTTATTCTGTTGACCAGTATAGGCTTCATTGCACTCGTTGTCACTATTTTGCCCATTCTGTTTACAGGTCTCTTCCCGTTAGTCATTGTTGGAATCATTGTCCACCAATTCAATAAATGGAGAAGGAACACCATTTACAGTCAGTTATTGAAGGGCTTAAAAAGCTCAAATATACGTACAAACATGCGTACTATCAATTCTCTACATGTTGTTGATATAGATAGAATCGCTCAAATGGAGGGTAGCAACAGCAATATATTTAAAGGTTTCTTCAGGGAGCATGACTTTAAATCCAACTCCAGCGCTGATCGCTTGAAGCAGTTTGTGAAAAATCGTGTACTGGAGGCTATTAAAGACGATGAGAATGGCATAAGGACATATTTTCTAGGAAATGATGTTGGCACTTGGTTGCAAGAAAATTATGACCTGATTGTTGATACCGAAAACAACACTACATTCAGCGCAAATTACGAACGCAATTTACTTGTTCAAATAAAATATCCTTTGTATTTAAAATCGTTGAAAACCCCCAAGAAGCATCTGGCTAATGTGGTGATAGTGGCTTTACCAACGGCGAATCCCGACATAAACAACAGCAACTATCTTCAGTTTCTGATGACAATCCCAAACTCTGACACTGAATGCAAACTGGTGATTGCAGTTCAAGCATTAAGCGGCCTATTATTAAAACAATTTATCATTACTACCACAGGGAAAGCAGGTGAGTTTTCCGAGTATGACATTTCGAAGACTCAAGATGGACATAGGGAGTACACCATCAACCTCTAAAGAGAACCACACTCAACAATTCTAGTAGCAAAATAGCTAACTGTGCTCTCCAATCGGCCGTAAACCGCGGTGGCGGGAGACTGAGAGAAACCATAATGGCGATCAGAGGTGAAGCTTCTGTAGAAGTTTTTGCGGCCTTGGAGCCGCGTTCGAATTACCCTAATAATTCAAGAAGGTGTTGTGTTTCCCCCGGAGCAAGATCCCAAACCCTACTCAAATAATTGGATACGTCTGGAGTATTGAGCCCTTTTGTATATTTGCGGTTAGCACTCTCGCTAGTGGTAGCCTTAAGAAGTAGAAAAAGCCAAATGATTTTAGTTTAATTAGGTTTTCTTTCAAGCATTGACCAATGACTCATCAGCCACGGCGAGGTGTTACCAGCTTCAATAGATCGAGAGAATCGGCAAATTTCAAGATGCACCTTCAGAATTGAAAGATCGAAAAGGCAGCATGGTCAACGTGCGGTAGTCGCACGCGGAGATTTTGGAATGTATGAATGTGACTAAAACCCATGGAGGAAAGCTTGGCATTTCAAATCCAATGACCTGTAATTTTCTGCCAGTTCGGAAGGTACGTCCAGGATAGAAGATAAGCTGATGCGGCCTTTCGACTTCCCATTTGCGCTGTTTTTGCTCCCCTTATCTTTTTATATTACGCCCACATTCGTCGTTCTACAATATTTTTTCTTTGACTAACCTTACATTGTTTAATTATTTCGTTCCATCATGCCTTCACGCAGTTAAAGACTCTTCCTACTTCACAAACGAACAGTTCAGCAAGAGATGATTCAACAGAGCAATAAAAACATGACTGAAACGTTTTTTACGTGTCAGGAAAGAATGCAAACAGCGCGCAATATTTTATCACTCTACGCCTGGATAAACATCATATACTCGACTGTGATTGGTCATTAAGACTAAGTCAGCGGTGAAGCATGCTGAAACAAGCTCCAGCTACTTATTATACTAAATAAATCGTCGTTTATTTTATATGGACATACTTTGGGCTCCTGCTGCTGTCTTAAGAAATATATACCCGTTTTCAGTCGAAGAAGAGTCGCGGCCCTTGGCGGCTAAACTTTCTGATGGCTGCGAAATGATCTAATAATATATAGACGCAACCTTATTGAGGTAGTCGAACAGACAGTTGTGAGAACATCGAAGCCACTGAACAAACGACGTCAACTTTTGTAGTCCCATCTTGCAAAACTCGGAGAAGACAAGAAGGGCCGAGCCAGCCGGAGAATAGGCAAAAAACTTACCAGTCTAGTCCTGGGTACTGCAGGCTTCGTTGAATGATCCACCACACATGCCCGTAGAAGTGGCTGTCCATGGTGGATTATTGACTGGTAAATCACCTAAGCAGGATGGCCGTCCACTCCCTCTGCAAAATCCACCATGCTCAAGGAAATTGCTGAGAGTTCGACTGCAACTGGCGAGAACAAAAGTCCCCTTTCAGAGCCCGCCTTGCCCACTTGCGTGCCTTGCAAGTTCCTTGTGGGTTTAGAAGTTTATATTAATCCATTAATATCTGTACAGACGCGAAGAGATTACCCGGCGTTCGGATTCTCACTCGTCGAGTCACGTGAGAATTTGAATGTTATTTTGTGTTTTAAGAAGCTTGAAAAGGTAAACATTGAAATTGTTATTGATATGCATAGAGTAAACTAGAAACATAACGTTAATTGTCAGTTATAGGGGCATACCAGTGTCATTAAATAGTCACTTAAAAATAGGAGGAGTGAATATTTGACTCACGTTATTTAGTGCTCGCATAACAACAGGGTATAGCTCTATATGATAACGTCTCATATATAGCCCCATGTTCAACCATTCTAGCATATATCCGACCGAAAGAGAGCGAAGGAAACCTTTAAAGGCTCTTTATTCGGATGATTCAGATGAGGAGAAGTTCAGTGGTCCACCAAAATTAAGTAATTTCGCCGCAGCATTACTCTCTGAGAAGGAGAATGAGCATCCAAACAAGTCATATAAAAGGAGAGATGGACAAAGCCATCACCAGAAGCTTGCGAGATTTGCGTCTTTGAACTCTGATTCTTTATCTGGCAACCTGAACCAAAATACTATGAGCCAAACTTACGTATCCACGCACTCAGGGGAGCCTTCCCAATCTACAATATTTGCACAGTCCAAAGGAAATCAACAACCCAGCATGACTACAATGAATACTAACGATATAGAGGCTGCCGATAAGAGCGATCTAGAGAGGAGTTTTAGCAGGATTAAGAGTAAGCAACAGTCGATGAGAGAAGAGCTAACTTTGAGACATGCCGAAAGAAGAAGCAGACGATTTCTCAAAAGTAGCAGAATTGGTTTACTGGGTCCTGCTAAGAGATCCTCATCAAACACAGTAGCAGAGTTTTCAGACCTAAGCGTTGGGAACATTGAAGCAATACAATCTGATATTATCGACAGCGATTCTATTCCACAGAGACTCTACCGCGATGTTGTCAAAGATAAAACTTTCGACAGGGATCACGAATCTGTTTTTGACGAAGAGAAGCATACTAATAGTGCTCAACAAGAGCAACGTTTGGTTGAGCTGGGAGCACTTAATCCTGTACAATATCTAAAAAAATTCAATTTGCCAAGTTCTGAGCTCCCGATGATCTCGAGGATATATTTCGAGAGACAGAGAGAGGGAAACCATCAAATTGCTCTTCAAAAGCACATTTCCTCAAGGGAAGCAGTTACTAATAGGGTTGCACGTTCATTTTCATCCACGTCTAGCATAAATAACTCTTTGAAGAGAGAAAATTCGGCACCGGCATCTAACCCTAGACGAAAACATTCAGATACCTCTGTCTCTTTCACATCAAAAGCTGCATTATTGAAAACTGCATCGTCTCCTCTGGTCGAATCGTCAGCAGCTAAATCAGCATTTTTGGAAGACGCACAATCTCCATCGGTTGTTCAGCAACCTAAACAGGACGTACAAAAGACGTATGGTCAGCATATTCAAAATACCCTTAACAACTCATTCAGAAAAAGAGAGGCACTTGCTAACATAGATATAAACAGGAGTAGTCATGAGTTAACTCAACCACCAAAACGGTTCAAACCTTTAAACGTCGAATTGATACCTTCAGTGGAAGCAAATCAACCTTCACTGAAAGAAAGGAATGAGTCATCAAACAGGGATTACGTCAAAACCCCAAGTGTAAAACGAGTGGAAATAATTGAACCGAAAAAGACGCAGGCTCAGTCTAAAAGGAACTTTGTGAGAGTAAATGAAATAGAATACGAAAAAGTCGAGCTTCTAGGGAGAGGTGGCTCATCTAAAGTTTACAAAGTGAAAGATAATGAGAATCAAGTATATGCTTTAAAGCGAGTGGTGTTTGATGAATTTGATGACTCAAGTGTTGACGGATTTAAGGGTGAAATTCAATTATTGAAGAGACTCGAGGATCAAAAACGAGTGGTAAAACTAATCGATCATGAAATGGATCATGGTGTGCTGTTTCTGATAATGGAATGCGGTGACCATGACCTATCTCAGATATTAAATCAAAGAGCTGATATGCCATTAGATATGGAATTTGTGCGGTATCATGCGCGAGAAATGTTGAAATGTGTGAAAGTTGTTCATGATTCTGGTATAGTCCACTCCGATTTGAAACCCGCGAATTTTGTCCTCGTCAAAGGTATATTAAAAATTATTGATTTTGGTATAGCCAATGCGGTTCCTGATCATACAGTTAACATATACCGTGAAACTCAAATAGGCACTCCAAATTACATGGCGCCAGAAGCTTTGGTCGCAATGAATTACGCGCAGCCAAATGAAAAGAAAAAGCAGCAGAACAGATGGAAAGTCGGGAAACCTTCGGACATTTGGTCATGTGGCTGCATTATTTATCAAATGATATATGGGAGACCTCCATATGGTGGGTTTCAAGGGCAAAACAGATTGCTGGCGATTATGAATCCAGATGTTAAGATTGTTTTTTCTGATAAAACTGCAAAAGACCAAACAATACCCCGCTCTGCACTAGATCTAATGAAAGCTTGTCTATCAAGGAATCCTGAGAAAAGGTGGGCTGTAAATGAAGTTTTAGAAAGCTCATTCCTCAAGCCAGTAATGGTGACACCATTTTTCATTCGAGATCTAATAAAAAACGCTGTAAAATATGGTTCTGATCAAAACGAAATCTCGCCTGAAAAGGTAGATGAGCTTGCAGAGGATGTATTGAATAGATTAGAAGATTTTAGGTTATAATGTAAATTTCACCTGTACAATTTCAATTTTTTCGAATATTTTGGATTGGGACTTTTTTATATTTTGTTGCCATTAAGGCAAATGTAGATAATTGTATTTTTAAGAGTAATCCATTAATTGCTCGCTTTGGCGTATCATTTACGGATTCATATGGCCGGCTTAAAGTGATCAATTTCAAGTCCTCTATTAAACATTTTTTAAGTTTGCTTGATATTTGACGTAATGTTTTGTATAGGCTATGAATCGTATAAACTAATTTATCAGCTACTGTACGTTTTGTTCATCTTGGTCCAAATTTAGCCATTGCGGCAGGCCCGCTTTCATGCCATTCTTGTTTAGATAACCACATATGGTCTTTATCCGCCATAATGTTAGCCAAAACGGCACCACCAATAAAGACCATGTGTTTCCTTCTGGGGGGGTCCTCAATTCTTACTTTAAACTTATCTAGCCTTGAAGGATCGTTATGCAATACTCTGGTATACCAGAGCTGTTTCAACTCTTTCTCTAATCTTGATGGCAAACCAGGGTACATACTAGAACCACCCGATAGCACGATAGCTCTATATAAAGCACTCCTAATGTCAACATCTGCTGATTGTATTGTATTGAACAACATTTCACCGACACCAGGTTGTTCGACATCAACTAGACTTGGTTGAAACAGGCATTCTGGTGCCTCGAACCTTTCTTGACCTACCTTAATAACTCTTCCATCTGGCAGTTCATAGTTTTCGACCAAGGTCGTTGTTTCTCTTGCTAGCTTCGTATCCAAGTCCAGATCATAAGAAACATAACACACCTTTTCTTTCATTTGACGAACGGTTTCAAAATCCGCACTTCTGTTGAAATTATAACCACGGCGAGACATTAGATCAATCATATGTCTTGTAACGTCCCTACCTGCCACATCCAATCTCCTGGTCAGATGATTCAACACCACAGATTCATAGACGGGCACAATATGCGTAACACCATCACCGGAATCTACAACGACACCTGATGATAAACCTTGAGCATACAAAGCCAACACAGCTTGGATCGCGACATAGACGCCACCAAAATCGTATTTTTCGAACATGACTTCGCACATTTGCTCTCTATTCCTAACGGGATTCATTGGAGGCTCTGTCAAAAGAATCTTACCATTGGAAGTCGAAGGTAATTTCATTTGCTCGTAAAATGCATAATCCCATAGTAGTTCCATGTCTGTCCAATTCTTAATAATACCATTTTCCATAGGGTAGGAAATCTGTAAATATGAACGGACATCACTGGCTTCATCACCAATCATAATGTCTTTCAATGGCGTGCTCACAATGCCTCGTTCCTCTGCCCTCAAAATAGGCCTACCAACAATGGACGGAAATGTAAAGTCCGGGAAATTTTCACCAGCGCGGCCAATCTTAACAAAACCAGTACCTTGGTCCAGGACTAATCTCAAATTTAGCAGAATATTGTTTGTTAGTGAAAGGGAATTCTTAGGACTACCATTTCAGAGCAGCCTTGTTCAGACAACCTCGTGAAGAAAGGGAATTATAGAGAAAGAAAAATTACTTACCAATTGGATTATGTGGATCCATATTCGTTGATTAATACCTTCGAGACTACCTGCAAGCCAATTCTTGCAATTGAAGCACTGATATTCTACATCTCACTCTTGAATTTTCAATCATAATCAGATATTGATACTCTCGCCCCTTTTCATATGCAAGGAAAATACATTCTACGACGTACAAAGCTACTTAGAACCTCTTCCATTGGCAGGAGAAGCTGAACGTAAGACCCAAAATATGCTGAGTCTGATGTCCAGTGTGCGACCGTCCTTATCCTAGTTACTAGATCGTTAGGCTCAGCCACACTTCAGTTGCGATCAGTCGACTGGTCATAATTAGTAATAAGTCTCAATACATTGTCAGAAACAAAATACAGAATGGCCTGCAATCCACATCCAAATGGGCAGTAGATATAATCTGCATTAAGTAAAATATATTGATCAACACATTGTGAATGTCGAGATACCGGTTGAGTATGACGGAGCAAAGTAACGCAATCCTAGATAATGATATACTCAAGCGCTCTGCACGTCCGGAAGATGCCAAACAACACTTGATTCATCCGTGTACTGCCGATCTAGGGATCTTAGATACTGCCGTTGCTTAAGTACAAAGCGGGAATAAATCTACCCAAACGCCATGTCACGCTAAAGCAAGGTTGCTATGCAATTTGATAGACGTGACAGGGCCCACTAAAAGTTATCGAAGGAATATTGAAAGTGTTGTTTTCGCTCAAAATACTGGTCAATGCGCACATATGGAGGTTGCTATCAGCTATCAGCTAAAGAGATGATCATTTTCGAGCAGGTTTTTTGGTGTATTTTTAAGGTTAACATTTCGTAAGCTCGATCGACAAATTTGTTCTTAGTTGTGCACTCAATATATTGAAAAGACGAGATGCTCCTACAGGGCCAGCGCGTTGGCTGAAAAACTTTGGCTAATAAAGCATGTAATCTGATGATTGAAAAGTATCATCGAGTTCGCTTGTGAGAACCGTTATGACACCCTCGATTATATGCAGTCGAAGCTACGTAGACCGGGCATTTCGCCTATATAAACAACTTGCAATCTCTGAAACTTTGGTACGATCAATATCGAGATTGACCAATCGAAACTACTTCTTGCAGGTACTTTCTTGAGGTATTTTTTATCCAAGCCTCTTCCCTACAAAGTTCACTCCCGCCCAAGTTCCAGTCAGGTTTGTCGGCCTCTTCTTCGCCATATAAAAGGCATAGCAACTTTGGGGCTAGACTTTCCGATAGTCACATGTTTTAACAGCTAATAGATATCAGGCACTCTCCTGCGCATTCGATCGCAAGCGAAGGGGGTTCACTTCCTCCATACCGAACCTAGATTCGAGTCCCCGCGTTCATTGCAACTCTCCACCAGATTCCCTAAACCCAAAGCTGCGAAACCGCTATGTTCTCTAACCGCTCAACAGATTTCTATGAAAAAAAAAGCCTACTAGAGAGTTTAAACCAACCCTTGTTTCTTCAGTTCTTCGTAAAGTTTCTCTGACATAACGTTGCCTTCTTCATCTTCTGCCTCTACTTCCATGCCCACTCCTGGTCGATGAGAGCTCTCTCCTTTGATGCCCTTCTTTACATCGACCCGGCCCCATAAGTCCAGTGCTTCTCTGACACTTGGGATGCCTTTAAATATTGGCGAGGGTTCGATGCCAAGGCAACGGAGACGGAACAAATGCGTAGGCTCGCTAAAATGCTTTTCGAATGCCCTGCGACCCTTGAATTCCAGATTTCCACATATTTCGCATGTGTAGGTAACATCCAGCCCCTGTAATTTATATAGCCAAAAAGGTATCGGCAGCCCATCCGGTCCAAGCGGTAAATCCAAAGAGCCTTCTGCATCATTTTGACCGGTATGTGTATTATCACGATCTGATCTACCATCACCGTCATTATCATCTTCCACTTCATCAGGACCATAATCAGCTGATTCATAAGCCTCGATTAACCTGGCCATTTCATCAATTCTTTCTTCAGCTGTAAACGCCAATTTTCTCTCGACAAACTCTCTAGTATGCTTTAGCTCGTTTTTTAAGAGGTTCAAGTATCGGTGTACTTTATATTCAGAAAGAAGGCCGCTGTTTCTTTTCGCTACGCTTTTTTTATGAGCTTTACCTGTTAAATAGCTATTGAACACCGCCTGTGACTTGAACCACCTACATGACGCGATAGAATAGAAACCTTTTCCTCCTTGTTCTATCGGTGCCTCTAAATATGACTGAAAATCATTTTTTATTATTTTGTCCAAAACCTTATGATCGATTAAAACATAACTCTTTTGAAAGAAACTTTCCAAATAGCTTCCCAGTTTCTCCAGAAATGTGAAATATCGGTCATTTTTTCTATCCATGGGGGGTTCTAACAAGTATTTTTCACTATCCAGGAAAGGCGTCAAAATATCAAAAAATTGCAGCAATGTACAATCGGTACTCTTGATGACTTGAAACCATTCAGAATGGAAGCGCTCCAAGTCCAAGTACTCACCATACTGTTCATTACTAGTAAATATATCATTCAGTTGTAGGGCAATGGCTTTCTTAGATAGGACTGTTGTTGGATGAAGATTAGGATTAGATGCGGAAAACATGGAATATTCAGATATCTTCTCGTTCACATCTAGGACAGTGGTATTACCCTCACCCAAAAATTTCTCATCTATTTCATCAAGACATCTATAGAATGTTTTGAAATCGTTATTTTCATCTATCAATGCCTCAGTGTTGACAGGCCCATTCAAAGACGACAGCTTCTTAAGTTTTTGTAAAGATTCTCGCAGAAACAGAGCAATTTCGTGCTGTTGTATCATTATCTGCTTCTTGCTCCTCTTAGTCTTTTTGCGTTTGTATATTCGATTGGAATTTACTTTAGATGAGGGCGGAATAATCTCATCAACATCAAAAGCTGTCGCTCTCTTCCGTAGATAGCCATAGTACAACTCTGGGTTCCTATCGAATCTCGATGCAATGGAATTTTCGATAATTTCTAGATCCTCTAGAAGCGATCTTCTGCTCTCTAATATCTCCATTAAAAATGTTATCGTCTCCTCTGCTAGGCTTGTCATTTTTGCATGTTTCGAAGTATTTTCAAATTTCGCTTTAAGGACCTCATCGCTTGCTTGTGCGAAAATAATTTAGCATAAAGATGCTCAGGCCGTTCTTCAGTTGTAGAAAACACTTTGATATATATCTACATGAGTTGATTTTCTGAATGCATCATTTAAAGAAAGTGCATTTGTAAAGATCACTTAAAATTCTTATTGCTGCGAGGCTTTTTTCGGAGTACTATACACGGTACAAAATCTTATTAAAATTTTCTCTTTTTGCTTGGACGTGAATTCTTAGCCTTTTTCTTCTCTTTCATTTGTCTTTGCCTTCTTATTTGGTCAACAGAGTGCAGTTCACTACCACTAGCAGAGTTTTTATAACCTTTAACTTGGATACCTTTTTCAAGAGCTTGCTCAACCTTCTTCTTCTGCTTTTCATAATTATCTCTGAGTCTGTCTGGTGCCTTGGGTGCCTTCATTTGTTTATGCTTGAATTGTCTATTAGAGTTACTTCCTTGTTGAGATTGCATAGGATTAGTTAACAAGTTTGTCGTTCCGCTCGATTCTCTGCTACCCACCTTCAATGGCTTCAAATTTCTGGCCTTTGACCACTCATCATATTTCCCTGATCTGTAGGTTGCAGGGATCTTTTGTCCACTTTCACCTATTATGTACTTTTTATTGTCAATACCCTGAGAGTTGACATACTTCTTCCTCTTCTTGTCCCAGGTAACTGTAGCATTTTGCTTATGAACTTGGACCTTATCGTCAGCGTTTACATCGTATGCAACTTGTGCAGCATCCGTGGAAAAGCCACTAGCAAGTTGAAGCTGATCATTATGAGAGCCATTTGTAGGAGCATAGTGACTTATAAAGAAATTCGGGTCCTTAAAAGATTTTGATCTGGGCTTCTTTTTAGATTTTTTCTCTTGGCTATCCAATATTTCGTCTGCATCCTCAAATTGCTCTAAAACTTCCATAGGGATGTTATAGTCGTCTTCTGCTGCGTCAGTTTTAAACATTTCGTCCTCGATAGAATGCGAAAGGCCTGCCATTTTTTCTTTCTCTTGCAATTCCTGCCTTCTGCGAGCCTTCTCTTGTATTGGGGCAACCTGCTTTCTTCTTTTCTTCATTAGCATCGAGGTTTCATCATCAGCGTTTCTTGAAAATTCAAAAACAGTTTCCTTGTTTCTTCTACCTTGTAACTGAGCAAGAAAATCTAACTTTTCTTTCTCTAAATTCTTACCAAATATAACGTTCTGATCATCCCAACCGGACCGAATCAATGGCTTACTTCTTTTCATTGACTCCGCTGAAGCAGATGATCTAGTTCTCAAGTATAGTTTTTCAGCTTTCAACGACACTGCCTTCAATGTTTGTAACTCGAAATCAGTCATCAGTGTCTTATACAAGTCACCCATACTCTCCAAGTCCAATCTAGGAGTTGCTCCCAGTACTATCCTACCGGTGTAACTGACCTTCGGAGGCTTGAATAATATTTCGTCGTTGCCACTGTTGATCCAATTTTCTCTCATTAGATCAGAGGTATTCTCATACATTGGAGTCGTGAGTATTTTTTTCCCAAGAAACAATTCTAAATCCAATAGATATGATAGTTCTGGTTCCGAAACAATCGAGTACGCCCAACCTCTGTTTCCTGCTCTAGCCGTTCTACCAACACGATGAACAAAGACCTTAGATGAAACTGGTAGTGTGTAATTGATAACGTTAGCTAACATTGGAATATCCACCCCTCTAGCTGCAACGTCCGTAACAACGAGAATGGATGTTAAACCAGCCCTGAAGTTGAACAACTGCCTTTTACGAGCGTGCTGATCCAAACTACCATAAATATAAGATACCAGATATCCAAACTTTTTCAGGAGGTTGGCAATGTATTCAACATGATGTCTTGTAGGGACAAAAACGATAGTGGATTTTTCCGATGGAAGCTCATTGGCCGAAGGCAGTTTGACCCTCTTTGCCTTATCTCTCTTCTGTTTCTTATTTTTCTCACTTCTGTCATCATCATCGTCACTATCATCATGACTTTTTGCCTCATTCCTAATCATTTTGAGCTCTTCCTCGGTAGCTAAAGGTACTGCGATAAGTTCTTGCAGCAAATAAAGAAGGTTGGCTTCTCGCTCACCATTTTTAGTACAAACAAAAAGCATTTCCAAATTTTCAGAGATTTTGCTGTCAGCATCCAATTTAACCAGAACCGGGTTTGTTAAGCCAGCTTTTGCAAAATCAACTAATGAAGTTGGCAGCGTTGCTGAGAACAAGAGTGTTTGACGTGTTGAAGGTAATCCAGCTAGCAATTCATTCAATTGTTCCTTGAAACCTAGTTCAAATAACCTATCACTTTCATCGAAGACAGCATACTCTATACTTTTCAAGTCTAAATTCATTTCAACTTTCAGATGCAAGAATCTGCCCGGAGTGGCCACAATGACGTCTGGGTTAGACATCATCATGCTAAACTGCTCTTCTAGCGAATCACCACCCGTCAGTAGAACACTACGTAGATCCGTGCCCTTTGAGAAATCTTTGAATACTTTGTGAGTCTGCATAGCTAATTCTCTTGATGGAGATAGTATAACTGCACGAGCACCCACTTTACCAGAATGATATTTCAATTTTTCAACCATTGGCAACACAAAAGCAGCTGTCTTACCAGATCCTGTACGAGCCATACCTACAATGTCTCTATTTTGCAAAATCAAAGGAATAGTTTTACGCTGAATCGGCGTTGGTTGGTGAAAACCTTTCCTTTTAATGTTGTTTAAAATTAATTTCGAAAACCCAAAACTTGGGAAACTACCCTTCTTGAACTTTTTTGTAGCTTCTGAAGTGGTCGAAAAATATTCGTTCACATCATCTTCGTCACTGTTACCATTGTTCTTACGGCTTTTCTCGTCCTCATCATCGGACATCTCTAAAGTTGGAAATGCGTGCAATAACTTCTTTGGAGATTTCTCCGTTTTCTTCTTCTTCTTATCGTCATCACTATAATCTATGATATCCTGCTCTTCTCCTAAATGCCCGTCATCACTAGCATCATCGTTTTCGTCGCCACTACTTTCGCTAGAGTTTAAAGCAATGTCACCAGCGATGTCGAAAGCCCCATCTTCCTCATCACTGCTCTGCGAAGCTTCTCTATCACGGGTTCTTCTTTTCAAACTTACAACCATTTTTCAAGAAAAGTGGGATGCTGAATAATATTAAGATGATAGAATTCCTTTATTATCTTGGACCTTTCGAACTATTTGTATGATGCATCTCATAGCTATTTATTTTTTCAAGCTCATCGCGATATCTAAAATTTTCTTTTCATGAAAAAGCAAGGCGCTCAGCATCAAAGAAAGGCAAAGTGAAAAATAAAGTATGGAAACAGAAAATGCTGTCAAGTCTGACCAAACTGGCTACTAAGAGGACTCCAGCTGGATACAAGCCGCAACTATGGCCCGGGAAGTATGACAATATTATAATTGCGATGTCTTCAGGTGTCGACTCCTCCCTTTCGGCGGCGTTATTTGCTGCAGAATATCCCAATGCCAAAGGAATCTTCATGCAGAATTGGTCAAAATCACAATCTTTGACAGATCCATCAAAAGAACCCTGCTACGAGAAAGACTGGAAAGATGTACAAAGAGTCGCGGAGTTTTTAAACATACCCGTTGATAGAGTTAATTTTGAGAAAGATTACTGGATAGATGTGTTCGAACCAATGTTGTCACAATACTATCGAGGGCTAACACCAAATCCTGATGTCGGCTGTAACAGATTCGTCAAGTTTGGTAAACTACGAAAAGTTCTGGACGAAAAGTACGGAACAGATAATTACTGGCTTGTCACAGGTCACTACGCCAGGGTTCTCATTAGTGAAAAGTCCAGCGCACCACATCTTTTAAAAAGTTTCTATACCAATAAAGACCAAAGCTACTATCTATCTCAAATAAATGCTGATATTCTTGGGCAATTGGTTTTACCGATGGGCCACTTAACCAAGCCAGAGGTACGCACTTTTGCCGAGCTGCTACACTTGCCTACAGCGAAGAAACCGGATTCGCAAGGAATTTGTTTCGTCAATAATTCACAACATGGGAAGTTCAACAAATTTTTAGAACATTATCTGCCGGACTCGACCGGTGATGTAGTCACAATTGACAGAGCCACTGGAAAGAAGACCAGGTGGGGTCAGCACAAGGGTCTATGGTCGCACACAATCGGGCAGAAAGTGGGAATATCAATGCCTCAAGGTGATCCAAGTTATTCGGGAGCCTGGTATGTAAGCGAAAAGCTGAAGGACACCAACGAATTGGTGATAGTGAGAGGTAAGGACAACGCCAGCCTTTTCAAGGATGTTGTGAGGGTGGAAAAGTTTGTGACTTTGGGTCCCAACCTTCACGATATGCAAGACTTGGTGACGGCTGCTATCTCCAGTGGCCAACTTAAGATGCAGTATCGCTCATTGCAAGGTTCCATCGTTTTAAAGTCCTGCGATTTTACCGAAGACGGCAAAAAAGCCGTACTAAAGTTAGAGTCTAAACAAAGGGCAATGGCCCCAGGACAATACTGCTGCCTATATGTGGGAGATAGAGTGATAGGCAGTGGTGCAATCGCTAGCACAGAGTAGCTGCAATAATGTTATGCGACTTGCACAGAACTCAGATCGAATACCACGTGAACTTGCGCAACTTGAACTAAACCCACACACTGCACAATATCATGCCAACAGTTGCTGAGTATATAGACATGACGAATATTTAGCTACTGGTCTCTTGTACATACTTCACCTCTTATTAGTTGGCCCGCTTTTATTTCTGTAAGGCTTTTCACTGCATATAGTTTCCCTAGAGCTGCAAATATGGCGTTTGAGAAAGAATTATTGGTTGCCACTCAGGCTGTTCGTAAAGCTTCTTTATTAACAAAGAGAATCCAAGCTCAAGTTATTGCTCATAAAGACTCCACAACTATCACCAAAAGCGATAATTCTCCTGTTACCGTTGGTGACTACGCTGCTCAAACGATAATTATCAATGCGATTAAAGCGAACTTCCCTAGTGATGAAATCGTAGGTGAAGAATCATCAGAAGGCCTCGAAAACTCATTCGTAAGTGAGATTCTTCGTGAGATAAAGGAAAACGATAAGATATTTGATGAAAGGTACGTTGGAAAAGAACAGTGCTCCTTGTCCAACAAAGATTTCCCATTGAGTACCATCCAGGATGTTAGAACTGTCATCGATTTCGGAAACTCCAAAGGTGGCAATAAAGGCAGAATTTGGTGCCTGGATCCTATTGATGGTACTAAAGGTTTCCTAAGAGGTGAGCAGTTTGCCGTATGTCTAGGGCTTATTATCGACGGTGTTCCAAAGGTGGGAGTCATTGGTTGTCCCAATTTAAGATTACAGGAATACGGTTGCGAAGACGTGGGAGGGCATGAACCATTTGGCTATCTGTTCCGCGCAGTTAAGGGCTCTGGCTCTTTCTACGCACCAGCTGCTGACGTGACTTCCCAAGACGCCTCATTATGGACTAAGATACATGCCAGAGACTTGAAAACCACTAATGAGATGGTTTCTCTGGAGGGAGTTGAGAAATCACATTCTTCCCACGACGAGCAAAGCCAGATTAAAAAAGCTCTACATATTTCCAAGTCACTCCACTTAGACTCACAAGTGAAATACTGCCTCTTAGCATTAGGGCTTGGCGACCTGTATCTACGGTTACCAATAAAACTTGACTATCAGGAAAAAATTTGGGACCATGCCGCTGGTAATGTCATACTTCTAGAGGCTGGTGGTATTCACACCGACTCGATGCAAAACAAGGCGTTGGACTTCGGGCAAGGAAGAACTTTATCAACCAAAGGAGTTATCGCCTCATGTGGCCCCAAAAGTCTTCATGATTTAGTGGTCAAGACTTCCAACGAGGTCATTTCATCAAGATAGACAATCCGAAATTCTACACAAAGATATATAGCACATTTTAAAAGCTTTTTTATAATTCTCTCAGCACTCTAAAATTTGCCGATCACTCAAAAATCGACTGTTTTCTATTTTTTTTTGCTGCATCCTTCGGTCAAAAAGTTCATGCAGGGATTGAGGGATGTTCAAATGTTACTAAAAAAATCTGAAGCAAGGCAGAGATCGGTGTCACGACAGAAACCTCCAACCTTATAAGAAGACGCTGTCTAGTTCGTGATTGTTTTATAACATACAAGGGATAGCGACACCGGAAGAGTTATCTTTTTACTGGTTGCTCAAACAAGTTTAGACGTCCATACTCTACGAAATTGGGCGAATAAAAAGTACTGGATTATTAGACTTTGCTGGTTCATTTCTAAGTATTGCAGAGAGGCATTCACCTTTTTTGGTTAGAGATAGAAATAATTTATTGTTTTGCGCAGGTTCATGTCACGAAGACTTCCGAATTAGCGCAGTTTAAGATAGAGGTAATACTTTTAAAACTCATGGCACATAGCGGTTTTTTTGGAGATATGAACATACCTAGTTCAAATGGTACGCTGCCAGTACCCCCACAGCTGTTGCATAGGAATACGACGACCGTCAATCAAATATTGGGTTTACCGGGCTTGTTTTCTACGTTTTCTGCTCGAAATCTAAGAAACTTGAGGATTTTAGCCCTCACAGCATCATCGTTATCAATCGTTTCGTGCGGAATCTCAATATTTTGTCTGTTAAATATTGATAGAAGGAGACGGATGTTCCGGCACGATTTGGTATTCTTCTTGTTCATCTGTGATTTAGTCAAAGCACTCGTATTGATGATATATCCTTTGGTAATACTGTTAAGGAACGACGTTTATTCGCAGCCACAATTCTTCAACACTTTAGGCTGGTTCACAGCCTACTGCGTTGAAGGTGCAGATCTGGCCATTTTTTTCTTTGCAATTCATTTTGCTCTACTAATATTCAAACCATCATGGAAATGGCGTAACAAAAGATCCAGTAACATGGAAGGAGGACTTTACCAGTTCAGAGCTTTTATTTGGCCAATAACTGCCTTGGTACCGCTTTTACTGGCGAGTCTCGCATTTGTCAACTTTGAATTCATTGATGAACAGTACCTTATTGATAACACAACCGTTGTATTGGATAACGACAATTATAATTTCGACGACTTTGCCAAACTAGGTGGCTATAAGCCTTATAGTGCGTGGTGTTATTTACCACCGTTTCCACTCTGGTACAAGCTAGTTTTAAGCTGGGGACCTAGATATTTTTTGATAATATTCATCTTTGTTCTCTACTTATCGATCTACATCTTCGTTAGGAGACAAAGCGCCAGAATCAAGAGCCAAATATACGATTTCAAGCAAAAAAGCGAAGAAGATAAAGAGAAGGCAAAAATCAAGAGCAGACTAGGAATGTTGCTTTGGACATCGAAGAAATATCTCTTCAAACCTTTTTTTTTTCTTTTGGAAAATTTGACAAATTTCTTCTTTCTTACTTTGGATGATACTTCCGATTCATCAAAGGGAAGAAGCATTGCAAGTTCCGTATTCTCTTTTAGAGTGGATGATAACATATCCCTGAACAATGCCCATTCAACAAATTATAATATACAACGTGATTATTTTGGACAAGGGCATGCGGAGAATCCTGTAAATTATGATCCTCGCTTGTCGGCCTATGAACGAGCAGAGCTCAAAAACCTTCCATGTGGCTCTTCGGTTCACTTGATGAGGAACGTGAGAAATTCAAAGAGCGCATCAGAGTTACAAAAGGATAAAACATCTGAACGACATATTGAGGCGAAGAGGATTTCTATCAGTGGCCAAATATTTAATCACTACAGTGAAAATGACGTTGGAAAACTATCAAGATTTGACGCGCGGAATATAAAAAAAGGTTATGCTGGTCAAGACCAACAGAGTATTCCGTTTCAAACGTTTTTTTCGCCTATTCAATCTACATATACCAAAAATGGTAAAAATACAAACCCAACTGTAGAAGGATATGATGGTATGGATCATGATCCTCATGAAAAAGAACGAAATAACTTCAACGATATCCAAGCAAGTTTTCAGAGGCAAACTTATGCAGATATCAAAAAAAGAAGAATGCAGATTCAAAAAAATTTGAGATCTATATTCGTCTATCCATTTTCCTACATCGCAATATGGATCTTTCCATTGATAGTAGACGCAACTCAATACAATTACGAAATTGTCCACGGTCCCATAGTTTGGTTAGTGTACCTAGCAACAATAGCCCAGCCACTAAACGGGTTTGTTGATACAGTGGTCTTTTTATATAGAGAGAAGCCCTGGAACTACTCGTGGCGTGATGTCCACACAAGAGAGCTGACGGAAAAATTCTCCCTAAAAGGTGGGCTGGATGAAAATGATGTTTCTCAGCTTTATCATAGCGACTGGGGTAAAAAAGGTTGGTACTATTGTGGAAGATTCAAAAAGAGAGAATGTTGGCGCCATAGACCCCAAAGGTGGAAGCGGGTTGCCTGGTATATACACAGATTTTTGATTGGTGTATTAAAAAATGATTACAGATTCGAAGACAACTGCAACGATGCTACCTATTGGAGTAGATACTATCTTTTAGACAAAAACTGTCCTCAAAAGTCTGGATCAAAGGCATCTCCAAACGAAAGGCAGCTTTCCTTCCCTTCAGATTCCACTACAACGAGCGATTGGTTTAACAATGGCCTAAGCTATGAAGAAGTGCCAGGACTGTGGAAGTTTGTTCATCTTTTTCCCATGCTAAAAGGTATTGATTTGGATGAATTGAATCGCCAGCTACGTTTGAAGTCAACTAACGAAGAATTTTCTTTATCAAGAAAACTGAACGAACCCAGCTCCAATGAGAAGTTAAATCAAGCATCTGGCTCAGAGAATATTTTTAAAGCTAACTATTCTTTGGCAAGCACTCGCGCCCCAGACAATGAACAAAGTGGTTATCGCTCGGGAGACACAAATATAGGAGCATCGTATTCTGATAAGAAGTTCAACTTGAATAATGATTTCAGCGATGTAGTAATAAATGATGGAGATCATCAAAATGTAGTGATCAAGAATAAAAGTGGGAGCGATGTCGAAGATGATGACATGGACATGCTGGCATTTTTGAAGGGTCCAAGCTCACTGGCTTGAGATATCACTAAAAGTACACTTTATATTTAATTGTAACAATATACCGTATTCATTATTCTTACGAGCGTAGAACCTGGCCCCAGGGAAGCTAACCCGTCTATCCAAGCGGAGGCCTCACGGACACACACTTTTGTTAATCCACCTCGCTTTTGTGGACGCAAACGCATGACCTATGAACTCTTAGGTCAAGAGGACTTGAAGTCCCGGCACCTGCAATAGATTGGTCAGAAAAGTATTTGAACATTGTCTTTTTAGCATGCGCAATACGCTGGTAAGCAAGCAGCCTTTTTTGTTAAGAAACATAATAAAGGGTGCCGAAGAAATCGAGAAACCAGACGAGTCCTAATAACATGAAGAAGGAAAGATCATAACACTCAACTAGTAATGAATGAAGAGTGGGCGGTTCACCTTACTACTTTTAATTGTGCCAAGAACTTTCCTTTCAAGGATGAAGAGGCTTTAACAAGCATCCTTGGACGTCTGTTGCCCGTTAGGACCTCGCACGATATATATGCTTTTGGGTTCCAAGAGCTCGTATCTACATGGGAAGCATCATTTGCTCTCTCTGTGGAGCCTTTGATATCATACCTGGCAAAGCTGATTGTGGCCCGCGCTAATTCTATTGCTGAAGGGAAGAGGTATAAGTTGATTGGAACCACATTCACGGGGGCTGTGGGCATTGCAGTTCTCGCTGACGAAAGACTTGAGGTCGAAAAAGTTACTTACAGTAATTTTAGATGTGGGCTATTGAATTCAAGCTTGAAGGGATCTGCCACAGTGTGCTGCACCTTACGAAAAAATATACCAGGCGCGAGCAAGCAAACCTATAGCTTCATCTGCTCACACTTGAACGCCAACGAAGGTCCCGAGAATGCAGCATTGAGGCTAGAAAATTATAAGGACACAATGAGCTGCTGTGCAGCCGATTTAAGGTCAACACCCTTCAAGAGGGGCCACATTTTTCTTATGGGAGATCTCAACTTCCGAGTTAATGGTTGGCATGACATGCAAACTAATTACTCCGACGAGACTATCTTGAATAGACTGTTAGAGGATCATGAGGAACTGATTCAATTAAGGAAAAATAGTACAGTTTTTCAAGGATTCACTGAACCATCCATAAGTTTCCCTCCGACCTACAAATACTTAATATCAAATGAGAATGTATTCAGTGATAAGAGAACACCCTCCTGGTGTGATCGTATTCTTTTCAAGCAGTACAAGGAGCATGGGAGCACGTGCAATTCCTATAATTCCATCACCAGATACCCTGAGTTGCAATTCACAGATCATCAAGCAGTTACTCTAGACATCACTGTACCCTCAATCATTGCAGGTGAAGCGCTCGAAATTGAAGCAAGATTTCCTTCTGACAACCAGAAAAAGGTCGGAAACGTCGCAGATATACTCATAGGCTATGGTGGATGGTTGATTTCCATGAAAGCACATTACGGCATTTTTTTTGGTCTGGCAATGTACATATTATTTAAACTATACTAAAGCTTTCATTTATTTTATCACGATGTGCATATTCTTTGTGGATAATCTACAACTTTGTTCCACCCAAGTTGAGGTAATGCTGTTAACGTGCAACGATTGTTTGCTATTTTCGATTCTCCATACAGGCCTGTTTTTACTGATAAACTTCTCACTGGGGCCATAAAGAAGAAAACCATAGCCGCAAGGCGGCGATGCGCCTTAGATATCCAATTAGATATACTATTATAAGTAGAGTTTTATCTGTTAGAGAGGTTTGCTCTTGATGAGGCAGAATGCAGGACCTTGTTTGCATGCGAGTATGCTTAGTTTCCAAAGTTGAGTTTGGCGTCAAGGTCTATTCAAGGTTTTTGAAATTGAATTGTTCCTCATCGCATTACCACCGCTTTTCCCAAGAAGGATAACGCTTACATCATATGTATTGATGCTCTAATTTGGGACATGATTTTGAGAGGCCTTAAACAAGCGTTACGCTATTATTGCCCCGTTTTAAGGACAAATTACATTCATATCAAATAGGGTGATGATTAAAAATACACTTATCATCTAGGGCTTTGGCTCTCACTTCAGGTGTCATGTACTTGCAAAATTAATCGAAGAATATTAAAATCGTTTAGGGAACATGCATTGAAGAACCAGAATTTGCAGCAGCACTTGTTGTAACCGATACTTAAGGTTCCGCCGATGCCTAAAATACAGGATACGGTCAGGAATGGCATGTTGTATTCTGTGGTTTCTTTTTTCAAGGATTTCTTGAAGTCCGCTGTGGGAATAATAACTAATGGCTGCCGTGACTATCTACTTTCCGATAGAAAGAGGTGCTATCCGAACCAGTCGGAGTGTTTTATCGTTCAATTGGAGCATTCAAGTGCGACACTCAAAATACTACCAAAAGAGGCGCATAGAATCTACTCATCACTTGTGCTTGATATGTTAAATCGTAGGTCCTCAGTCCAATTGAGACTCCTTCGTCACTTCTGGTTTAGTTTGTCAGAGAAAAGTCGCAACCCTGGGCGGCTATCCCCCCTTGGCGGCTGTTGCTTCTTATAAACAATAGAAGAGCACTAGAGTGACTACTATAAATTCACCCCAAACTCAATAATTCTTCTATGTCGACGCCCTGAGGCAAACAGTTTTTCTGCAGGCGGAACGGCCCTTTCTTTCATAAAATGCGCATGAACAGAGAATCATTTCCTAGAAAGTCTTCTGATGCGTGTCTGATTTTCATTGAAATAGACCTTCTAATGCAATTATTGCCTCCCGGGCAACGTATCAAGTCATCGAGAGAATTTCTCTTGCACCTAAGGCTGTTGACCTCGTAAATGCTGGTGAACAGAAAGGACTGTGATTCCAACATAAAACATGTCTGGTCATGTAAAAAGACCAATGCAACGTTCTGCAGTAAACATGGTGCGCACATATCAATACAATGGTTCTTAGGATCTGTTAAATCGTCGGCAGTTATCTTGCTTGAGGAGATCTTTTCGCACTCGCGCTTCTCGATCACGATATCTAGCCAATCAAGTAAGTCAAGGACACCCTGCGAGATGCCGGATTTATCAGTAACAGCAGAAAGTGTGGGCAGGGCGCAAAAGAGCCGAAAATATTCAGGTATGGAAGATACCTCACGCGAGTTGTCCGGTACTTAGCGCTCCATCTACAACCTATGTGTGGCTCTACTTCATGAGCGAACATAATAGTCTTTAAGGGCGTTTTCGGGTGCTCTTTTGAATATCGAAGCAAGCACATTGTCCGCCTAGGAACCTTGGCTCGATGATTATCAGTATGAGTTGAAAAATGATGCAGTTGGAGACTCGTCCATGGACTAGAAATGCAATGTGGTCAAATGCAAAAAAGGCAACACCATCAAAGGACACCGAGTCAACCAGAGGAAAGACCCACCTGCATGGTGACAATGGCGTACTATGCGTTGCGCGGGGGGTGTTGGTGAAATAGCAGCATGATAGAAGCACCGTTTACTTAGGTGAGGGAAAATTGGGCTTCCAAAAGCAGTTCCACTTGCGGGATCAAGCGGGAGTTCGGGAGTGCCAGACACATTACTGCAGCTCAAAGTGGCTGTCCGCGTTTATCCAGCTCATTGCGGTAAAAAGCACCATTTTCAAGAACCATTTTTGGCATTGGATGGCATGTAAAAGTGGCATCAGGTTTCTCCACAACTGGGCATAGGCTTTGCGCTTCCACATGCATTTCAACCCCTTAGTGAAATCAAGTTTACATGGACTAATCATCTAGACGGGCCGGGGCCACCTCGCGCCTTAGTTTAAAAGACAGAATGAAAAATTTCAATCCTGACTAGGAGAGGAGCATGAATCATTACTTTCAGATTTATATATCTCCTATCCCAAATACCTCCAATTGCGTATTCGAGAGAGTATATGATCCTCGGGAAGACCAAACTAAATAGATTGTTGGCGCGAACTATGACAGAAGGTGCGAAAATGACAAGCTCATCACCAGCTTCAGTTGCAAATGACAAGCTCCCAAACAATTTTGACGAAGTATTAGATAGGGAAATCGAGAATGCAAAAGAACACCAGCGGAATAAATTCAAGAGAAAGAAAACTAGAAATTACAACAGTACGCAGGAAATACGCGACAATTCTGGCTTCAAAGTGCGACTTGTGGACATTAATGATAAGAAGAATAAGCAGGTAGATCCTGATTATGTGGTGATTAAAGAGGGCGCGCTGAGAAAGATCGAGCCCTACTACTTCACTTACAAAACATTTTGCAAACTCAGATGGAGAGACAGGAATCTTTATGAGGTCTTCATCGATGAATTTAGAGACCGTGATAAGGCATATTACAAGAAGACTATTGCTAGTGGATCCGTATTCTTGAATGATGTACCGGCCGACCTAGATAGTGTTATCAGAAATGGTGATCTTATCACTCACAATGTGCACCGTCACGAGCCACCGGTCACTTCGAGGCCCATCAAAGTCGTTTTCGAAAACGATGACATTCTCGTAATTGACAAACCAAGTGGAATTCCGGTTCATCCTACAGGCCGTTATAGATTTAACACCATAACTAAAATGCTAGAGAAGCAATTCGGATACACAGTCCATCCGTGCAATCGTTTAGACAGGCTGACCAGTGGGCTTATGTTTATGGCAAAAACTCCCAAAGGTGCTGACGAAATGGCGGATCAACTCAAGACAAGGGAAGTGGCAAAGGAATATGTTGCGAGAGTTGTTGGCGAGTTCCCACCAAGGGAGGTGTGTGTGGATATGCCCGTGAAATCAGTCGAACCCAAGTTGGGCCTGAACGCCGTTTGTGATATGGCCGACGAAGGCGCAAAACACGCCAAAACAATCTTTCGCAGAATAAGTTATGACGGCCAAACAAGTGTAGTCCAATGCAAGCCACTCACCGGAAGGACTCACCAGATCAGAGTACATCTGCAGTATTTGGGCCATCCAATTGCAAATGATCCTATCTATTCTAATGTCGAAGCTTGGGGTGCTCGTCTAGGGAAAGCTGGACACGCAGACTTTGAGATCGTAAAATCCAAGCTAAATGAAATCGGTAGAACCAAGGCCGCTTCAAGTTGGCTGAAGCCCAATTCCGAGGGTGAAGTTTTACTAGGAGAAAAATGCATTGAGTGTGAGACGGAACTTTACACTGACCCTGGTCCAAACGATTTGGACTTATGGCTACATGCTTATCAATATGAATCAACAGAAATAGACCCTGCGACGAATAAACTGAAATGGAGCTATCGCACCGAACTTCCTGCCTGGGCGTTAGAACCGCATAGAAAGCACATGGAATTGGCGATCAGCGAAGCCTCTAAATGTGGCCCCACCACAACAGCATTTAGCGTTGGCGCGGTACTTGCTAATGGTACTGATATCCTTTCTACAGGATATTCAAGAGAATTACCTGGTAATACACATGCCGAACAATGCGCCTTAGACAAATATTCTGAAAAAACAGGCGGCGAAAATTTACCAGAGGGTACGGTAATCTACACGACTATGGAACCTTGCTCAGTAAGATTGAGTGGCAATTTACCTTGTGTGCAACGCATAATCGATGCTCAAAGCATCAAGACTGTGTTTGTCGGCGTCATGGAACCCGATACTTTCGTCAAGAATAATACAAGTTTCAATTTGCTCCAGCAACATGGCATAGACTACTTCCAAATACCAGGCTACGAAGAAGTGATCAATGAAATAGCGATCAAAGGCCATGAGGACAGGAGAAGCTAGAGACATTTTTAAAGTGTATACATTTTTATAGAAGAGGAGAAGAATCATTCCGACTGCCGCAAGGCAAAAATCCCATCGAAAGTTCTCTTCTCGGCTCGACACTAGACTCTTCCAGGAATGAGTTCGATCAAATTGGCCCAGCATAGCCAGCATAGCTGCTAATCATCCCTTCTGGGCCTTCTTGTTTGAGCCTAGTAGTTATAATTTTCAACGAGGTTGCAAAATTTTGGATTGAGGACTTGCAGCGTCTACTTCAAATTGGAAAATGCGAATGTTGAAATACCTCTGGTCAAGAGTTGGACTTGCAAAACTAACATTGTATGTGCAATTGAGGCTCAATTTATTTTAATTGCCGAAATATTAATCAATGTCGAAGAAAAGAGGATCCAAAGCTAAGAGTGCCCCTCTTTTTGGCAGAGGAAAAGAACAATCACAATTTCTCGAAGCTTTGAAATTGTATGAGTCCAAAAGCTATAAAAAATCGATCAAACTTTTAGATGGCGTGCTCAAAAAGGATTCAGCATACACAGATGCATTGGCGCTAAAGGGTTTAGACCTACTTTCTGTGGGTGAAAAGACGGAAGCCAGCAGTCTGGTCGCTAGCGCTCTGAGCAAAATTGAAGGTACTACGGCATCACCAATTTGTTGCCATGTATTGGGTATTTATATGAGGACCTCCAAAGACTATAAGGAATCCGTGAAGTGGTTTCAAGCCTCTTTGAAAAATGGTTCAAACAACCAACAAATATACAGAGACTTGGCCTCTTTGCAGTCCCAGGTAGGTGATTTCAAAGGTGCGCTGATTTCTAGGAAAAAATACTGGGAGTCATTTATGGGTTATCGTTCTAACTGGACCGCCCTAGCTGTTGCTCAGGATATTAATGGGGAACATCAACAAGCCGTCAATACTTTATCTCAATTTGAGAAGCTTGTAGAGGGTAAACTCGGTGATGCAGAACTATATGAACAGAATGAATGTCTGATTTACAAAAACGACATATTATACAGGGCGGCCGGTGAAAATAAAGGTAAGTTAATCAATGCAATGAGTACTTTAAAAATGATCGAACCATCTGTCTATGATAAATACGGTTTGCTGGAAATGAAAGCTTCTATGCACATGAAAATGGGGGAATTTAAAGATGCTTCCAAGGTTTATAGAATGCTGATTAAAAGAAATCCTGACAACTTCAACTACTATACACTCTTAGAGGTCTCGCTTGGGATACATGGAGATAGCAAACTGAAAAAAGTTATGTATGAAAGATTAGAAAAATTTTATCCAAGAAGCGAGCCACCAAAATTCATCCCATTAACCTTCATTGACAATGAAAGTGAACTGAAAAGTAAGCTTGAGGACTATGTAGTCCCACAATTGAAACGAGGTGTTCCAGCTACATTTTGCAACGTTAAGCCATTATACCGTAAGAGATCTTCGGTGGTCCCTCCTCTGCTCGAGAGTATTGTAGGTGCTTACTTTGCAAAGCTTGATCCATCGAAAGATCCCTTGCCCTACATGTGGACGTGCTATTACTTAGCTCAGCATCATCTATTTTTGAAGGATTTCCAAGCGGCTCAAGAATACGTCGATAAAGCGATCAAACATACGCCAACTATGGTTGAATTATACATCCTCAAAGGTCGTATTATGAAGCACCTTGGATTGCTAGATGAAGCCTCCGAACTTGTTGAAAGAGGTAGGAAGTTGGACCTTCAAGACAGGTTTATCAATACAAAGGCGGTGAAATATTTCCTGAGGGCTGATAATATTGACAAGGCAATAGAAATTGCTTCTCTCTTCACCAAAAATGATGATGCTGTGAATGGTGTTAAAGATTTACACCTGGTGGAAGCAGCTTGGTTCATCATAGAGCAGGCAGAGGCTTACTACAGACTTTACATAGATTCTGAAAAGAAGCTGATTGAATTCGTGAATACTCTGCACAAAAAGGAATTAGCAGAAAATGAAGATAATGATCTTAACGAAAACGAAAATTCGGACGAATCCTTTATTCGTGAATTAAAAAGCTTAGAATGGCAGGTAAAAAAATATTGCGGTCTAGCATTAAAAAGGTTTCAAGCAATCAGCAGAATCTATGGGCAGTTTGAAGATGATAAAATGGATTTCCATTCTTATTGTATGAGAAAAGGCACCCCAAGAGCATATTTGGCTATGCTGGAGTGGGGTAAAACCATATACACAAGGCCGATATACATTCGCGCTATGAAAGGTGCATTCAAGATCTATTCCAAGCTTCACGAAAACGCAGCTGAGGAAAATGAAGAAAAGAGTACTGAAACTTTAATCGCACAAATTATGAAAAAGCATTCCAAGAAGGCCAAGAAGGAAAGTTCTGTCTTGAATAAACGCAAGGAAGAGGAGAAAAAAACAATTATGGCCTACGCTGAGTCTGAAGATAAAGATCCATATGGCACTGAATTGGTCAATAGCGCCTCTCCCTTATGTGAGTTTTCCGATAACTACTATAAAAATTACACCTCTCAGGCCATTGACCGCGAACGTGACTATCCATTCGAATTCGAGTACCAATATCAAATTGGTAAACTGGCTTTATGTCTTTCAGCCCTCTCAAAGTTTTCGAAATTTCATAATCATAATTCTAGCTTTCTTGGTGCCATGTCAATAGTGCTGTTGTTAGCTACAAAGGAAGATACTAAGTTTGACGCAATTGCTAAAAAAGTTGCCTTAAAAGGCTGCGAAAGTATAGTTGAAGATATTCCAGTTGCTGAAAGAGATAACGAAGAGTTTGACTGGCTTCACTATTACTGCGAAAACTTCGATTCTCATAATCTGAACGCACTCATATTTTTACATCACCATAAAATAGTCGACACCGCAAGAACAAAAGAATTAATCCTCGGTGTCCTATCGCAGAAAGAACCTCTGGTGCAAAATTCTGTTTTGCAATATGAAATTTGAATAGATAAGTCAAACAAAGGTCTTTACGTCCCTTCCTATAATTTAGTTTAATTCTTTTTGTAGTCGTGACGGGAAAATAGCACTTTACAGGTCGCTTACGAAAACGAATATCTTGAACTTCACGAATAAAACACAAAATATTCAAGGGGAAAAGAACAAGAGACGCGTGCGCAAGCATTCCAAGAAAATCTATAGAGATATGACATCCTTTCCAGAATCTGTTCCTTCATCTGTTACTTCAACTGCAAGCAATCAGATAAACAAGATGGACCGCAAACGTCGAGATAATATAAACGACAGAATTCAACAGCTTCTGACGATGATTCCTTCAGAATATTTCGAAGAATTCTACAGAAAGCAGTCAATGGGGCTAGATACCGAATCATTCGGCGGTGACACTCCAATGAGCGTTGCTACACCAAAACCTACTAGTACAAATGGTTCAAAAATCAAAGGTTCAGGAACCAGAGATGGCAAACCGAATAAGGGGCAAATACTAACGCAAGCGGTCGAATATATTACAAGACTACAAAGCGAAGTTGATACGAAGAATAGGGAAGAAGTGGAACTAATCCTAAAGGTCCAAGAGCTTTGCAGCGAAACGGGAACAATCGTCAATAATGTGAATCTTGAAAACACGAGTGCAGAAGTAGCATTGGCAAAGATTGGTGTGGGACCATTGGCTGGCGACATGTCCGCGACTTACGAGGGTGTTGAAGAACCTGAAATCCAACCGCAGGTCCAACCTCACGGCCTATCTCAACCTCAGCCACAGTCTTCGCATTCTGATATCCTTCAAGATTCACAGCCACCGCTACAGCCACCACATGTTAGTCATTTTGAGTACGGTGGGTATTCAGAATACGGAGACGAGAACTATTGAAGGCTCCAGGGATAGCGCCAATGACTTACTCCATCTATGAGATTGTAACTTAATCCTTAAACCAGAGCATCGGAAGTGCTCCGCTGCAGCCATCACTTCTAACGTTTACTTTTTTGTTCAACTTCAAAAAAAAAATTGAATCGCCATAACAAATACCGAAGAATAAGTAGTGACAACGAGGATAGTGGACCTCAGACGGCATTGTTTGTTAGGATCTGGTCGATTATTTGGTCATTATGCAAAATAATGGCGGTGATGATAATATTTTGAAGCCCGCTGATTCACATCCTGAGGATTCACTTACTGCGGCTGCGGCTCGTGTGGGGACCCCTCGTGCACCATCATTGATAAAAGAACAACGTGATCAGGGCGCGCACGACGATCTGGAGCCATCCAAGAAACGACACAAACCAACAGCCAGAGAAAGTGAAAGTGATGATCAAGCGAATGGAAATGGCGTTGCAATGCCGAGATCACAACCAGTTGATGGTGAGTACGATGTTGCGGAGGGTGCGGGCATTTCTAAGACTGAGGAAGTAGGCTCTTTGATAGACAACACTTCAAATACGATGATCGACTTGCCTATAACTGCCGATGGCGAGAATGACATATTAGCTCCTATGGAGCCAAAAACCTCTATCAACATCGGCAAAGACTCGATAACAGGGAAATATGTGCTGCCATTAATAACCAAGGACGACTCTATTAATGCTCGAATGTTTTTGAAATATTACGGTCTTAGAAACTTTTTGGACACATATTTGCCCGAGGAATTGAATTCTTTGTATATTTACTTTTTGATCAAACTGCTGGGATTTGAAATCAAAGATCGCGAAATGACCAATGCTATCTACAAATACGTCCAACCGGCGTGGTCATCCCCCCCAAAGGAAGATCACGTTGAAGATTTGACGACGGCATTTGATGACCCTCTAGAGAAAAAGCATGCTGTTCGCTTAATCAAAGATTTGCAGAAAGCGATCAACAAAGTTCTTTGTACAAGATTAAGGCTTTCAAATTTCTCTACAATGGACAAATTTGTGGAAAGACTGAAGAGTGCAAAACGAATTCTTGTGCTGACAGGAGCAGGTGTTTCAACTTCACTAGGTATACCAGATTTTAGATCCTCAGAAGGTTTTTATTCAAAGATTCGACATTTGGGGTTAGATGACCCACAAGACGTTTTCAATTATGATATTTTCATGCAGGATCCTTCCGTTTTTTATAATATAGCGCACATGGTTTTGCCACCGGAAAATATCTATTCACCGTTGCATAGTTTCATCAAGATGTTACAAGACAAGGGGAAATTGTTAAGAAACTACACCCAGAATATTGATAATCTTGAATCTTACGCAGGAATCAAGCCTGAAAAATTAGTCCAATGCCACGGTTCATTTGCAACCGCATCATGTATAACTTGCCACTGGAAATTACCTGGTGAGAAAATATTTGAAAACATCCGAAATCTAGAACTTCCTTTATGTCCTTATTGTTATCAGAAGAGGAAGGAATATTTTCCAAACACGGGCTTGTCCAATAATGAATCCAGCACAATGCATAGCCATATGATCAACACTGCAATGAAATCTTATGGTGTTCTCAAACCTGATATTACATTTTTCGGGGAGGCCTTACCATCAAAATTTCACAAGACAATTCGTGAAGATGTTTTGAAGTGCGATCTACTAATTTGTATCGGAACAAGTCTAAAAGTAGCTCCTGTATCAGAGATTGTTAATATGTTGCCTGCTCATGTACCGCAAGTGTTAATAAATAGAGACCCAGTCAGACATGCTGAATTTGATTTGAATCTTTTGGGATTTTGTGACGACGTTGCTGCTTCTGTAGCTCAAAAGTGTGGGTGGGACATACCTCACGAAAAGTGGGACAAACTGAGAGATATGCAATTTGCGTGCAAAGAAACCGACAAGGGAGTATTTACTATAGTGCCAATGTCTTCCTAAAGAGTATATGTACCTATATATTCAAATACATACCATAGGGATGTACAGCTTGGAGATTTGACGAGATATCGAGAAGCTGTTTCCTTTTTGCGCAGCGAAGAAACAACTACTGCTTGCTTATCAGTGAACTGAAGGAAAGTTGACATCCTATACCCGCCTCAACTTCGAAACATCAGGCCCAATATAATTTGTGTATTTACATTGAACACCCGACTATATGTATATATGTATATATACTCGCCTGGCGTAACCCGCCCGGGACCAAAAGCAGGCGAAGTGAATAAAAGCCTAGCTCATCTCACAACGAAACAAATCGAAGACGAGAAGGACCGAAATGGATTATCAGAATAGAGCAGGGTCCAAGAAAGGTGCCGGTGGCCTTGCATCAGATGCGCAGGAAAATTTGTCTAGGAGAAAACAGGTAGACAGCTTACTACGAGATGGCGAAGACGTGCCATACACATTTCAGCAGGACAACAACCCAGATGACAAGATAAGAAAAAATCCATACATCTATAGAAATCACTCCGGGAAGCTAGTTTGTAAACTATGCAATACTCTACACATGTCGTGGTCCAGTGTGGAACGTCACATAAACGGTAAAAAACACACTCTGAGTGTCATAAGGCGAGGGAACCTATTAGAGAAGCACTCTTCACAACGCGGTGAAATATTCAGAACTAAAGATGAAATAGAGTTCAGAAACGAAATAGAATCAAGGAAAAAACTCTTGAAAAATGAGGGCATAATACCCCATTTCAAAAAAGCCATGGTGCAGGACAAGGAAACTCAGAAATTTGGCGTCGCTATCCAGGTTGATTACACTTTGTCGAATTATGAGCACTTCTCAGCAAATTTGATTGATAGCGACATGCAGTTTTCACCACTTATACGAGTAGTATCCGGACTTGAACTCGCTGAGGAAGAAAAAAAGGACAAGAAGTATCTCGTAATTGCGTATGAACCGTTTGAAAACATTGCCGTCGAAATTCCAGCCGATAGGGAAATCTGTATGAATCACAGTAAAGTAAGCCGCGAAACTGTTGATGAACTAAATGAAAAATGTACATTTTGGGATGAGAACTCGGGTAAATTTTACGTTCAGCTCTTCTTTCAATCAGTCTAATGTAGTGTTACATGCCTTACCTATATAGATTGATGAGTCTAGTACATATCTACACATCAAGTAGCTATGTCATATTTTCCAACATAGCTGTCATATATTTATTAATATGATCCGCTAACAGAGAGTACTCGAGCTCTACTCCGTCCATCTCTTGCTGAAACTCAATCTGAAGGTTTCGCATCTGCTGTTCTAGGTTTCTGACTTCACCTGCAATCACGTTTTTCTCAATATGATTCTCAGTGTGTTGTAGCTCTGGGACTACTTCTTCTATATAGTTCCTTTGCAGATCTCTGATTCTGTTGGAATTGGTTTCATTTTCAATCCTAGATGTCTCCAGCAGATCTGCCAACTTTCCTTTTTGTACATCTAACTGCTCTTGAAGCATGGAAACCTTTTGTAAAATTCCCGAGGAGAGCGCACTGGACATTTTATCTCTCTTTGTTATTAATTGCTGCTTGACGTCTTCCAGACCAAGTTGTTTTCTATGCGATTCCTGTAATTCGATAGATACCAAGCGCAAGACATCATACAGCTCTTCGATAATACGCTGGAACGTGAGTTTAGATATATTAAGATTATTTTGAGACCTTTCAAGCTCGGTCAATTTTTTTTTGTTTGAGCTCAATAGGTTTTGAAGTTCCTCAATACTTTTCTCTAGACCTTCGATATTTGCCTCTGAATAATTTTGTAATTTTTGTCTTTGTGATTCAAGTTCCACAATTTGGAACCCCTGGGCCTCTAGTTCTTTTAGCATTTTTTGTTTTTCCTCCTTATAATTATTGTAGTCTATTGAAAGAGTTTCCTGAATCTGTGTAAGTCGTTTCAGCTGAGCTTCTACGTTTCGATTGTTATTCTCCAGTGCGTCAAGTTCATCTCCATTATCGACATGCACAATAGTCTCGATCAACTTCTCATCTTCTTCATATTGCTTAATTTGTTGCTGCAATAAGTTAAAGTCATCAAACTTCGAACGCAGCTGACCGAGCAGAGCCTCTGTCTGTGAAATGAATTTATTACAGTCAAACATTCGTTCTTCACGAAACCTAGCATAGTTCACAACCGCACTTAAAAGCCTTCGCGTCTTCTGCAGATCTGGCTTACAGAGATCTAGCATGTTAAAATCAGAGACCCCAATATTTTGAAAGAAGCGATAGCATATTTTATTCAAGACGAGCACCTGCAACGTTTTCGAATAAGCGGTTTCATCCTCATGATCATCTATACGGTTTCCATCCGCGGTATCGTCACCATTAGTATACCCAACATCGTTCATACTTAGGGTGGCTTCAGCTGAGACACCCATAAAGCTATCAATTATTTGCTTATAAAGAGTTATGACCCATTGCGAAGTTGGCTTTGATATGCTCTCCTCCGTTGCCAAGGAAAAATCGCAGCTCTGCAAGCATACAGCTAGCTCAGAAGTATCCAATAAAGGAAACACATCGTTACTCATAACTGCCTGAAGATTATACTTCTCATTTATATTCTAACCCACTTTCCTCACCTAGCGATTTGTTTGTTTATTGTTGAACGTTCAATTCGCGCTACATTTAAGAATCTGGCTTAGCATGTTGATGAGCTTGAGGAAAAAAGTAGAATTTTCTAAAAGCACAGTTTAGCCTCCCAGAATGTGGTAAGGTTGACCATTGTGCAAGCGATTGCTTAATTTGATTGATGGAAGTCTCGTGAACTACTGTGTGTTCGCACATGAGGTCCCATTAGTGACTTTAATCACGCGACGACACTCGTTCGAACAGATGTATGCATAAGAGGAATTATGAACGATTGGTGAAGAAATTCTATAACTATCCGAAATATAATTAGGCAACAATTCCGCTCAAAATGATCAGGAAAGTGGCTGTTGTAGGAGGCGGACCTGCAGGGCTCGTGACTGTTTACAATTCACTTAAAGCAGGAGAGGATTCAGATCTTCCAATCGAATGCATTGGATTTGAGGCAAAATCAAAATTGGGAGGTGTCTGGAGCGATACTCCTGGGAAATCTTTGGACGAATACCCTACGATTTTTCAGAGGTTGAGTTCCTTGAAGGACGAAACGCTCGCAACTAACGACAGAGCGATATTCTATGATGGATCTCCCCTCGTTAGTTCAGATGATCACACATTAAATTTGAAAGGTCTCTCAGGAACTTCAAGAACTCGGCCACTGAGACTGTCGAGGCAGAAGAATCTGGCAAGGGATGGCCTCTTTTTCACTACAAAAACGGGCCTGTACGATCATTTTTTTGGTAACGTACCTGACGAGTTAATGAGATTTGAGGATGATGCCATCCCTGATCCCACCTTTGACTCTAAAAACTCTTATCTCTCTCCATTGATAGACCTAGATAGAATAAAGGATCATTTCAAGCGTTTTATCGATGGAAATAATCTTTCTGAGCATTTTCGAATGAACACCAGCATTGAGTATGTCGATAAGTTTGGAAGCAATAAATGGGTAATTGTGGCAAAAAAGTCCCTTCCAGAGAGTGACGTTGATGAGTGGTATCTAGAGACATTTGATGCTGTAGTCATATGCACTGGTCACTTTTTGATGCCTTACATACCTTTCTACATGAGTCAACCGAATGATAGAGCCAATGGTGATGCCGCAATACATCAATACAATCAGAAATTTCCGGGAAACTTAGTTCATGTGAGAGACATTGACATATGGAATCACAAAGTTCTACCAAAGTATCACGAAGGTGCCAAATACCGTCGGATCTTGATTGTCGGCAAGAGCTTCAGTTGCATGGACGTTTTGAAAAGAATTATTGGCTTACAAGACTCAATTGGGTTGGAAATTTTTGTTTCTACTGATACTCCACCGGCACCTGAAAATACAGCAAACCCTTTTTATTGGTTCGACGTTTGGTTATCTGGGACTAAAAAAGTCTCTTTAAAACCTCAAATCTCAAAGTTTATTAGTGACACTTCAGTTCCATCGATAAAATTTGTCGACGGCACTAAAATTCAAGGAGTGGATAACGTCATTTTTGCCACGGGATATATATATAGTTTTCCGTTCATATCAGATAGGTTGTTGGAAAACTGTAAGATATTTGTTACTGCCGACCCTCGAAATCTAGACCAAGCTCCATCATACATATCAAGAGTTACTGGACTATATTTGCACACTTTTTCTATAGCTGAACCCACTTTCACTTTTTGTGGTATATCAAGCAACGCAAATTTCCAATCTTTTCATATATCTGCAAAAGCGATTGTAGGAGCTTTTTTGAAATTTAACAAGTTGTCTCATGAGCAAAGTCCGGTTGATTATCCATACTTCGATTCCATATGGAGCCAAATATTACCGCCGATTAACATGCAACTGGAATGGTCCAAGAAAAGATTATTAAAAACAGGTAACAATGGATCTTTCCATTTTTACTACCCCCTACCCATCTTAATTGAAGATTGGCTTAAACCATGCCAAGAGTTATTCCCCGAAGGCGATGATTGTAGTGATTTGTTTCCCTCAAATTCTCAAGAGTTGTCCAAAGCCGGTATAGCGAAATTGCGTGACATATTCTTGGAAACGATGAAATGAAGTACAAATCAGTATTTAGGAGCGCCCCGTATTGGCATGTGGGCACTAGCACATTTGAACTGGCGTATATTGCAGTTCTTTTTGAATAAAAAACTATTGAAAAAAGTGTATTAAATATTTATTATCGTATAGTCATGGCCCTGCCGATTTGCTCCTCTGGCGTTTCGAAAATTTTGTTTACATATTTTCCCTTTTAAGAAATTTCAAGAAATTCGGATCAAGATCTAAATAGATTGCAGTGAATAATTGCATTGGTGGAAGAACCCAGGACGCTACATATTGCAATAGCGTTTTCAAGTGATTAGTGTATTGTATTTCAAGATTACTATTTTTCGGCCATGGCACTATACGCTAAGCAGTCACCAACTAAAATGCTAAACTCTCAGAGGCTATCCGCCATGATTGATTCATTCAATAGTAATGAGAATGATGAGAACATTTTGAGTGTGGATAGGGCAAGTAGTCCAGTCAGGGAAAATAAAGATCTGCAACATTGGAAGCCACCTCATGTCCCTGCTGACTCAGCGAAAAATACGACCTCTCCAGCAGGATACGCTGATGCCCACACCGGAGAAAACCGGTTAAGCATGATATCAAATTATTCAGGTGTTGTACATGAAGGTGTCGAAGTCTCCTATGTCGTGAAAAACCGGGGAATTCGTTCTAAGGGGCAGAGAGGACCAAGCCTACCAGCTTTACCATCCCAAGAGGCTTTGATTGAGAAAGACGAGGTTACCATTAAAAGAATCCCTAACGCTAAATCTGTAGGTCGTTTGAATTCTAATTCTTCAACAGTCTCCGCTAGTTCACATTATTCAGAGAAAACAAAGACAGATAATGTGCATGGAGGTGATTTACGACTTCTGCCAGTCAATAGACGCCAAATGGCCCCATCGTCAATTGGATCTGGAAATCTTGCTAGTGAAAGCGGCTCATCTTATTTACAACATGTAAAAGATGAGGAAAAAAGTCCATTATTACAAAATGTTGATGGTAAAAGCTCAGAGAGTCCAAGCGAAAGCATTAACAATACGAACAGCGCAGCTGCTACAGACAGTAGCGATAATTATTCGATTGCAACAAGCATAATTCCACCCTTGTCGACCAGCATAAAAAATGAAGAGAATGAAATCTTGCCCACTCGCTCAGAAACTAACTCTTACAACCCAACTATTCCTCCAAGAAATAAAAACAGACCACGTTCAAGACTATTTATTCGTGATACGTTGGATGACATAGAGAATCAACTAATGGAGCAAATGAGGGACCCAATAACTATTGAAAAGACCTCCAATGAAATTACAAGAACCAGTTCAAGCACAAATAAATCGGACACCTATTTTTCCGCTACAAGTTTCCAAGGGGCGGAGGATCGTGATATTCACGATGAGATAGGAGAGGAAGACCAGTGCTACATAGGGAGGCCGCTGCCCACCGTTCCACTCGAGCGTCAAATAGATCGTAACTCAACGATACGTGCAAATGATGCAGGATCTCGAAAGACGTCCAAGAATTCAGTTCCTGTGAGCAACGAGAACTACGAAGATCAGTATGAGGATATTACTGATTCCGTATTATTAGATGAAGACCAGACTCCAATCAAAACACGACACACAACAAAAGTCCCGAGCCATCAAAGCAAAAAAGCTCAGTCAGAAAAAAGGAGAAATGCTAAAAAAAGGCAAGAAATTAGGTCATTTGACGTAGATACGCTGTCTCAATTACTAAATGTAACTAAGGGAACTCTGGTTGGCGCAGAGTTTGCCAATCTGGGCATGAAAGTGGAAGAAAAAAGAGCGCTAGAAAGGCTAGTAGATTCTCTATCAAGACTTACAGCAGATATGGTACTGGACCCTGAACGTTATGAGGAAGGTTTGAAAAGACTGGACAAAGCAACAAGAGCATTAGAAGGATTTTGAGCCGATCACAACTTAATTCATTGCGAAAAGACGTAACTAAGATTTATCACTTTCTTCTCGCATCAATGGCATAAAAAAATGACAGTTCAGAGCTGTATATGTATCATGTTTGTAATACGTCTGTTTTATATTAATTTGGACACCTGCCTGCCCTATCTTAGCCGGATAGGCACCTATAGAACAGAAGTGGGCTGCTGACTTCACCATAACGGTCGCCCCAGAAATGCTGCCGCCAATGGCATTAGCTACAGTCTCCTCTTACTACTTTCAGAGTCTGAAAGCTCAACCTATTAGTCGCACCATGCAAAGATATCACTTCCCTAGTACAGGAAATGTACCACAGGGGCGCATGATCTCCCTATTCGAATTGATGTTTCGCGGTTACAGGAAAAGCAGCCGCAAGGCGGTGCAGGAATAGGACTGCGCACATCACCAAAGGATGCGAATCAATGCTCGACAGCTCACAACAGCTCGGACTCTATTCAGGCTAGAAGTGAAGTATTGATAGTCTGTCTATTTTACACCCTTCCGCATAGCTTCCGCCGCTTCCCGCGTTTTATGAAGTTAGTGAAAAAAAACTACTTAAGTTCAAACATGATTATTACAAAAAACAGCCCGTAACAGAACCAAGATCTGGCTTCAATGCTACGCTCCAAAGTTCTAGCAAGGCTGCTGACGCGCCGCAATCTACATGGAAGTAACGCCACCTTTCAAAACTCGGGCATATCTGAAATAAAACCAGCTGCGCAAGTCAATCATTTCAAAGATGAAGAAGATTTAACGAGTGTTCAGGAAAGAGCCCTATTTGAGCAGGTTTTCGAAAACATTATGAAAAAAGAGGAACTGCGAAAAAAGAACTCAGGAGACATATACTTAGAATCATTCGCCATTGCACAAAATAGTGAAGAACCCGACCGGGATAGTGATGGCAAGGGCTTACAAGTCGTTTTTGAGAAAAAAAACAATGATATTCAGGCAGGAGATAGGAAATTGTTTGATTTTTTCAAGAATACAAGTGGGAGTAATACTTCTGGCGACATCGGAGAGTCCGCCAAATTGACTACTGATGATATTAGAAATTACCCCGTTTCACTAGTGTCCAGCATATTCGCTGATACTAACGTAAAGAATGTAACCAATGCTGAAAAACCTCCAGGTAAGAAGCTATTCGAAAGTGACTTTGACCTTTCTTCCAATAAAATTCAAGTTGGCACTTACCTGGGCTCGAGACTTGACAAACAAATTCTAAAAAAGTTGGAGGCGAAAGAGAGATTCAAGGTTGCAATGGATAACGTATTAAAACCGTATTTCGGAGTACTATGCAAGGCCATCCATACCGACTATGACCTCTTGGAGCATGTACGGGGCCTTTTGCAAAAATACACTAACAGGGACAAGACGAATGACATGAATAATTTTAAATCGCCTGACAGGGTTATCGAGCATATACGGGAGCAATGCAACGCAAATATCAAGACATTACCGCAACCTTATAGTATTACATTGCCATACGTTTTGGTGAAATTACTAAAGTCTGAAGATTTCAACTTTCCATCGGAGAGAAAATATAATGTAGCATCATACATTTATCGGGAGTGTAAAAAATGTGCCGATATCTCACTTTACCTAAACGTTTGCAACGTCGACTTTTACAATTCACTTTTACGGCTCTCTTGGGATAATTTCCGTGAGATCTATCAATTGAGGCAGCTGACAACCGAAATGAGTATAAACGGTATACGAGGTGATATATACTCTGTTGAAATATTAGATAAAGTGGTTCATGAACTGAGGCATATAAATGATGGCATCCTTGATGAAGATATTGGAAAAACCGACGGAATTCCATCAACGGTGGGCGTCGTTTGGTGCAGAGAAAGTAGCATGGATTTGATGGCAGTTGAAAACTATCTCAAGAAGCTAAAAGAGAGCCTAATTTAGATATTTAAATAATCATTCCCCGAAAGTATTACCATCGGATTTTCACTCACTCTTCTCACGTGATATCGATACATTTTTATGCGCTTGTCGAAAGATTATGAAAAAGAGGTACTGGTGGCAACTCAAAATTCGACTTTAGCGCAGTTGAAGAGTATACAAGAATCATTTTAAATGGATCGCAATGGGTTTAGATCACATATCTGAGTTCTGTTACAATTTGACTGAATCTTATCTTGGCATACAAAATAGGACTCAGATCATAAGTGAGACTCAGAATGCCATTAGACTAACCAGGCGGTACCTTTTGGAAGAAGTTTTCACCCAATGGAGTCCGCTAAATTCTGAGATATCGTTTTCCTTTAATGGCGGCAAAGATTGTCAAGTTTTGCTGCTGATTTATTTGGGCTGCTTATGGGAATTCTTTCTTGTTCATATAAATAAATCACAGTTTGAACTCGAATATCATAAGTTCCCCCTGGCGAAATTACCAACAGTGTTTATTGATCAAGAAGAAACATTTCCTAGTCTGGAAAAATTTGTTTCCGATGCATCAGAAAGATATTTCCTATCTCTTTATGAATCAGTACGAGACGAGAGGCAGCCTGTGAGCATGTCCCAAGCATTCGAAAAATTTCTTATCTTATATCCAGAGACAAAAGGAATCGTAATCGGTATTCGACACACAGATCCATTTGCACAGGACTTGAAGCCAATACAAAGAACTGATCCTAACTGGCCCAATTTCATAAGATTACAGCCGTTGCTTCATTGGAAGCTTTCCCATATTTGGAGCTTCTTGCTGTACTCAGGCGAGCCAATATGTGGCTTATACAAAGTAGGGTTTACCTCAATAGGGAGTATCAAGGAAACGCTACCCAACCCGTATCTTAAGGTCACAGATGATAAACAAGTCAATTCACAGTTTCAATGGGAAATTGAGCACGCGTTCAATCAGGAAGCAGATAGTAAGAATGGGTCAACCAACTGTTCTGAGCTGCATGAAGCAGATCGAAAACGTTTGAAAGACCTGGGCGAGGACTACCTCCCTGGATGGTACTTGATAGATGATACATTGGAAAGGGCAGGAAGATCCAAGAGAATTTAAAACAAAAGGGTCAATACAGTCGAAATACGCAAATTCGTGGATATATAACGATGTAAATAGTATATACAGGTCCACTAAAAAGTAGTGTTTTTGATGTTAATCGTGAGGCTTTCCATTTATTCTGCCGTATAATCGGGCTGCATGATAGTTAATATTGCTCTTCTCCTCTTTGTTACCTTTACCCAGCGCTCTTTCTTTGGTACAGCTTTTCAGCTCAGTGACTAGATTTTCGCAGGCAGTATTCATATGGCCATTTGAAGACCAACATTGCAAAAGATTTGACATTAACAACAAGCATTTATTTGTTTCTTGCTTTATTATTGGCTTCTTAACCTTAAGCCTAGGTAAGGGTGGGAGCCTATAGACAGGGGGTTTACCTGACATTCTGCGATCGCTATACGGATTCAAGCGGATGGTGTCACTTATGCCATCCAACAAGGGAATTCGTTATTTCATATCACTTCTTCAGAGTTCCAGGTTTAGCCTCTAACCTGGTCTAAAAAATCCATTCTCTCACGTAAGTGGTGATATTGATAGACTATGTATAAGATAAACATGGCATAAACAGCTAAATGTCTGAGCTGCCTACCGCTTCGAATATTTCTCTAAGAGCATGCTCAGTGGAATTTGTCTAGATCTGGCATCCTCAGTATCTCCTTATCCTTGTTCTGGCTGAATTCTTGTAGCTTTTCGAGGATCTTCGAGTTCTTCCACTTATCTGGTAAAGGACTTGTCTCATAGTTTTTCGTCGCCCAGTAGTATATATCCCAATCCAGTTCATTCAACAGCGAGTCGTATTCATCGATCTCTTCGAGGGTCATATTCTTCAAGTAAGCAGCCGCAAACCTCGAAAGCAAGAGGTCTGTCTCCAAGATACCTCTCTTTCTCGACTGGTATATCAAGCGCGCCCTTTTCTTATCTAGGGATTCATTATTCCTGACGATTGGCTGCACTTTGACTCTCATGAACACATCATTTTCATCTTGTGACTTTGCATCGGAAGAATAGTTGGCGATCAAGGGTCTAAACGCCCCTGATTTCTGCAAAAAGCTGCTACAATGTCTGGCAGTTTGCGCACAGAGCCTGGATGATATCATGATTATCTACGTACGTTGTCTCTTAGTTCTGAATAGCCTTTTCTAACATCAGTTCTTCTTGCTTTTTGATATCCTGGGGAAGTCGCGACAAAATAGGTTGCATCCAGTCCCCCCGTCTAAATAGATATTTAACCTACTTAAGCTTTTTAATTCCAGATAGGCCATACAAGGAGCACGTGAAAGCACTGGTTACGGTGCTGGGCATGAAGCCTCTTACAACAAAGCAGCGGGGAAGAGGACTTCTCCGGTTAGGCATGAAATTAGTTCATCGCCTGCAGTATAAGCCCTTGCTAATACCACGTATTTTCCTGGTGGGACTTCGGCAGGAATCTGGACCTCCTTGATCAAGCTGTACTCGCCAGCATTGAGCGGGCAGGTCAGACCGTCGATATCGTTTTCTTCCAAGGTTTCACACAGATCGTAAGTTTGACTCAAGAGTTTGATGTAGCCCAAACGAACCTCGACCTCAATGTAAGATCCTTCATCAACGGTGTCGAACAACTCCCCCACGGCAGAGATTGTCAAGTTTTCTCCACGAATTGGTGGGTTTGGCGATAAAACAAGGTTTTCAAGGTCTAGCAGTTGTTTCTCAGAGGTATCACATTGATAAAGGGAAGTGCCACCAGGAATAGGTTTATTTTGACCCGGAGCATCAGGGAAGAACGCTACTACCCCCCCTAACGCAGTAGCAGAAAGTAAGGATACAGCGTTCATGAAACCAAATATAGCGAGCATTTTGTGATACTATATGTGTCTTGTCTATGGCAGAAAGTAAAAACAGTAATCTCAATGGCACTTTATCTTATCAAAGAGCTATTTTACAAAGTATGCCCCTTTGTTGCTTGTAAACATCTAGGTCGGAACCATTACTCCCTTGTGGAAATGCGGCTGAGAAGCGACCCAATCTATTAGAGTGGCGATGTCGCTTTACACGACGACATATCGTATTGACTTAACACAGCACGTTGTAAGGTGGTCTGAGCATTGACAGAATATTATTGGAATGGAGTTTATTATCATTAAACATTTCAAATGCAGAGCATTAATATATAGATTGAAATATACGAGGAGCCACGGCCTGTTATGTCTCAACATGGAATAAGGATACAATTGACTTTTTATTCATGACTGAATGATAGGAGGCGAGATCTCTGAACTCAGTTGGTATAGTCTTAGTCTCTATAAGAAGTAGCCACCTCTTTGGTTATTATGGCTCGCGGAAGCTTCTTGAATGTAATCGTCTGGTACAGCAGAAAATATCTTAAAAGAGGGTTCTAAGTCTTCATCAACTTTCATAACACTGGCAACATTACCACACCTATAACAATAGTTTGGTGCGGACCATACTGTTACTACATCTTTCTCGGGGAAATGATATTTGAACCCTTCCATGACCAATTGATGGGCCCTTGCGATCAGATTTAGTCCATTGACGTGGTTGAACTCACGCGCGACCTTGCTTCCAAACAACCAGCCAGCGCCTCTTGGTGATACCTGCCATGCCTCCACATTATCAGGATCACTCCAAAGTAGATCTGAAAATCCACCTTCGTGGGGTACTTCTTGGGCTCTCGATAGAACACGGATTTGATCCAACATTCTAATCTCGGGTGACAGACCACCGTGAACACATAATATTCTACCGTCTATAATCGCAGCCAGTGTCAAGAAGTCGAAGACCTGGCAGCAGTATTTCCAAACTGTTGTCGAGCCGTATTTATTTAAACATTCCTCATAAAAACCATAAACCTGAGTTATTTGCCTTGATTCATGATTTCCCCTCACCAGAGTAATCCTTGATGGATATTTGACTTTTAAACACATCAATAATGTGAAAGTTTCAAGACTGTAGTAACCTCGATCCACGTAGTCACCCAAAAAAATGTAGTTTATATGGTCAGGAAATCCGCCGGCTGTTCTGAAAAGCTCCAATAGATCATGAAACTGCCCATGTATATCACCACACACTGTAACAGGTGTTTGCACCGGTTGTATATTGCTCTCTTCCATTAGTAATTCCTTAACCATCTCGCAGAGTTGCTTCATTTCATTTTCAGTGAGTGATTGACACTTCTTGATTCGTTCAAGCCATTCATCAGGTCCTTTCCCCGCCATTTTTCCTAACAGGTTACTTGAATACGTTCGAAAAGGCGCTCTTTTGATTATCAGGCTCTCTAATATGTTTTCGCCAATCTTCGCAATGCATCCATTTTTCTTCAACCCAAAATTTGGCGAGCCCCCTCGGCCGCTCCAAATTTTTTGCACCACCAACTTCGATCGAAGAGCACGGTTGAAAACTTATGGTGCATTAAACAAGATTACATGGGATAGGGTTTATATAAATACACAGATATGTTCCGAAAGAGCTTCTCTAAGGATGGCACATGGGTTCATGGCTATAGGGGTGACGCTCAGCCCGTGATGATCACTCACCTTTAGGCGAGCAGGTCAGCACTCGATCACTTATCACGGTTATTTAGAGTCTTCAGTCATCCAGCCATGAATCGTCTTCATTTAAAGCGAACGAACTCACAATCCTATCTTGAATTGATGGCAAGATATCTGCTATCACCGGCGTCTTCTTTATGACACAAATTTCCAACTGGGGAAAACAATTGCCCCTCAAGAACCCTAAATTTATCAGCGTTACCAAAACATTCTCCACGTTTCTGGCACGATGTATCCCGGTGTAAATATTAATTCTGGAATTTGACGAGCCGTCACAATCTCCAATCGAGACACGCAAAGCTCTACCTACTAACACGTACGGTAGCTTCCCGGTATTTTGCGGTATAATGCATTCTTTTATGATAGTACGAATCAGATTTCTATAGCATATCATGGATAATTTTTCAAGCAAGATTAACAGAAGATGCCTGTCGCACATTTCTCTTTCGTGGGTTCTAAGCCATACATTCATTCCTCGTACATTTCCAGCCCTCAAAGTTTGGGCCAGTATATTATAGTTTTCAGCCAAAGATGGATCCAACATTCTGATCATGTCAAATTTCGGTAGTTTGCCCATGATTAATCCTGTTGGTATCAGATATCTTAAAATTCTGACGAGGTTCCTTCGTACTTGAGGGAATCCATAGAGGTTGGCCTTCTCGCAAAGTCTTGTTAACTGTGTGTATGCATTGTTCAGTTGAGTGAATGCGTTTGTTACTCTATCATTTAAAAGGTAGTATCTCCCCAGTAAATACCTATACTCAATCTGCTCCTTGATAGGATAGTCGCTGAATCTTGTAATCATGCTTTTGGGCTTGAAATTTTTGAAGACATTAAAACATAATTGAGGTGAATCGATCTTAAAATATATGTTGTTCAACTTATTAACGAGGTACAGTAAAATCCTTTGTTTCTCCGGAAATTCTTTAGCACCGCCACTCTGGAAGGCATACTCATCATTAATCCTTGACGATTTGATGCTATTGAACAGTTTTGAAATGACTGACGATGAGAACGAAAGAAATTGATATTTTCTAGTACCAATACGCAAGTAATTGAAATCCAAGGTAGATGCAATCGGGATCACGTATTCGGTCATTTCTTGAAATACTGGAACCAAGGGGTCAAGAGGATAGCTATCGTTAATTAAGCAATTATTGAAATCTTGATACATTTGGAAAATTAGGTCGCAGCTATCCCAAATTGACCACGGATCGACATCTCTGCAGAATTGCAAAAATGCGATCACCATAATATTAAATCTGCTCCAGCTTTTCCCCTCAAATTTGAAGTCTTGGTCTTCAACAAACTTTTCGATAGCCTGGTGCGGCATTGGATACTTCTTGCCATTGTTCTTTTGAATTTCTTGTTGCAATGCAGCTATTCTGAATCCGTTCTTTTCTAAATTAATGGATAACACTGTATAGTTGCCACTCGAAAGATCATGGATTAATTGATTGAGGGAATAAGTCGTCAGACCATTCACATTACCATTAGATATCATAACGCTCGGGGACTCATTGATATATTTATGTTATATGGGGAGGCTTCTGGGAGAGAGAAACTACTATGAGATTTTCGACGGCTCAGCTTGAAAAAAAAGGCATAGGAACAAATTGAACAGTGTTCATATTTAAACAAGTAATCCTCATCTCATCTCGTGAAGGGTAAAACCAACCATGGAAAAGAGTGACACGAAGAGGAACAAGAGGCAAACCAATAGAAACAATCCAAAGAACTTCAAAAATGAAAAGAAAGATGAGGAGAAGGCTAAAAATGCTGTAAATTCAGAGATCCAACATAACACCAAGAGCAACAAGAGCTACAAACATAGAAGGAGAGATCGTTCTCGGAGGAAGGATGAGTCCGAAGGCGTGAAATTAGTTTTAAGGCTACTTCCTCCTAATTTGACCAAGGAGGAATTTGTGGAAACTGTGATACCACAAACTGGTGAATTCACACAGTGCGATGTAGTTGTTTGGTATTATGTCCAGGGTCATTATTCATCCAAGATTTATACTGAGCCGCAATACTCTAGATGCTATTTCGTGTTCGAGACTATTGGCCAACTGAAAGATTTCTCAAAAAAAATCGAACAAGTAAGATTTACTGACGACAGAAATAATTCTTCCTCTGCTACAATTAGGGTATCTCCGTACGTTAAAAGACTGCTTAACGAAAACAAAAAGCATAGCGGAAGTAACGGGACTTTGCAAGGGACTATTGAAGGGGATGATTTGTTCAAGACTTTTCTTAACTCATTAAAGCTGCTCGAAGCAAAAGGCTCAGAGTATTCGTTTGAGAATATCAGTATCTTCAGACATATGGAAAAGCAGTTAGCAAAGCAAAAATCTGTAGAATCAGAGATAAAGAAGAGGACAGAGGTGGCATTAATGGAATTGACTGGGCGGAAGGAACAGAAAAGCAAAGGTGAGAAGAAAATCAAGGAGGAAAAGAAGATCAAAAAGAAGAAAAAGCCTGAAGATGCCCCAAGCGGTGAAGGTGATAATGGAATAGCTACGAAAGAAAAATCTAGGCGCAAAAAGTCTAAGAAGACAAAAAAATCCAAGAATGCTGCAGAAGGTGCCAGCGATTCTGCAGCATCGAAAAATAATAACGTAGTCATCCTCGAGGCAGCAGGGAAGAGAGAGTTAAGAAGGAGGAAAAAACTCAAAGAAGCGAGCTTAAAGAATGAATCGATAAAACAAAAACAACCCAATCAACGACAGCAGGACGAATCGAAACCTTCAAAGTTGAAAATACTAAAAAAGAAGGATGAAGAATGAATGTCACAATTTAAGATAGTTTTATAGAGCATACATATAATTCAATTATCTTTCTCCCTCGAGGGGTTAGTCTTCAATTTTAAATAAATATTTTGTCCTGTTCCAAGGATAGCATATGCAAAACTAAAGAATATCGACCATTTTTCTGGCTCGATAAACTTTTGGGCAGTCGAAACCAAAACAGATGTGCTGATCCAGCTTGAAGTCAGAATCTTTAAATACTTAGATTTTAAAGCCTGCTTGACGTTCATTCGCATTTTTTTCAAATCGCCGTTAATATTTCCATTTACAAGAGTTAAAGTGCAGACCAGAAAGAACACCTGTAATGGAGCAACCATCGAGAGAGAGGCCAATAATTGAACAAGTTTTCTAACTTTGCTGGTCATTATTTTCATATTTGTAGTCTTGGTGATCCAGCCATACATAAAATGGTTGATGGGAGCATTGATCAGACCACCATAGCAGGCCATGAGAAGAATTTTGGACAGTTTTAACTTGCACAAAAGTCCCCTCAATTGACGTAATGCAATAGGTTTGGATTTCTTCTCATCATCAGTAGCAGAGGACTTTGCAATAATAGCTGTACATTGGCTTATTAACTCGCTCAGGGATGATAGTGCAGCACCCGTGACGGATTTCACTAATAGAGGGTTCTGGTATAACTGCTGATTATATCTAGCTATAATTGATCTGTTCCTCGACATATGTTGAAAGCGTGTTCAATTGTATACGTCTCTGCTGCCAGCAAATCTTCGCAAAAATTTATTTACCTTTGTTTATATATTCTTCATGTGCTTGGTAGATAAGGTGTTGATAAGACAATAGGCAAAATGCGAGCGATAATAAAGAAGGGAGTATATGTTATAAGCGACCAAAGCAGCTCTAAGCAAACACACTCTTTGACAGAGTACTTGCTGATGAAGAGACGTAGCGTACTCTATGCTATATGAATAAATGTGTTCTCGTATTTTTATTGATTTTTAACACCGACTACGTCGCATTTCATGTACATCATCTCGGCAAAGATGATTCCCTGGAGATTAACAGCAAGCAAGCGTAACCACGCGTTTCCAAGCAACCCACATATGCATTCAACTTTGGCAGTTTACGGATCAGGTTTATGTCGTTCTTGTCTCTGTAAATGGCCCTCTTGTTCTAAAAGAGAGATCTTATTATGCGATGTACTGCTTTTTAAATTTGACAATCGTATTATTTTTTCAAATGAACCGTGAAAACAAATAATGCCAAATGAAATAGTAACAAGATCGGCTGAATAATACGAAGAAGCAGAGTTTAATTGTTCAATTTTTAGTGCCTGTTTATTATTTAATTGACGCCACGATGAAACTGGTAAACTTTTTGAGAAAATTAAGAAACGAGCAAGTTACTGTGGAGTTGAAAAATGGCACGACGGTTTGGGGCACTCTTCAGACCGTATCTCCTCAGATGAATGCGACTTTGACGGACGTGCAATTGACATTGCCAAATAAAGCATCAAATGGTGGCGCTAATGCTTTGGCAAGCATTTATCTCTCGAATGGTGAAATAACGAATGGTGGTCCGGCAAGCACGACAACAACTACATCCCTGCAATACATAAACGTCCGTGGAAATACTATAAGACAGATTATATTACCGGACTCATTGAACTTGGACTCTTTATTAGTAGATGAAAAGCAGCTGAACAGGCTGAGGAAGTCAGGTAAAGTGACCAGCGACTCGAGTAGAAAGAGGAGAGGAGATTTTGGAGGAAACTCCAATAAGAGGGTCAGAAGAGGCGTATGAGCCTCAATCACTTTGGCTTTCACTTCCTTCTTCACTGCTACTTTCTTCATCCTCGAAAATATTGCACCATTGACATTTACCAAAGGGTATCCCCCATATATTGTCCTTAGAAGCAAGCCACTCTACTAATTCATCCATGTGCACAATATGAACAACTGTTTGTTGTGATGTAGACCAACAATCCATATTCATCGAGACACTTTTCATTTTTCTATAGTCATTCATACTTTTAGTAAAAACATTTCTAATTTGCTTTGCCAAATGGTTGTTCTTCGGGAGGAAGAAATACTGGATTCTCAAATATGTCAATATTAATGCCGCTATGTATTTATTGTTGAAGTTCAGAGATTCCGCTGATCCCAACATCAAGGTCAATTGGTCCCACGTAGGACGTATCTCAATAAGCTTCATTAGAATACATTTAAACTCAACGCCGCCCAATACATTGACTTGGTTGACTGATCGGTCATTTAAAGAGCCCAGATCTCGTACGATTACTTTGCACAGATTGTTCATCGTATCACCTCTAAGCGCAACCGTATTTAGGTTGATTTTATAATACATAACATTGTGAATCCTTTCTCTCGTAAGCCGCGGTATTACCAAAGATACAGATTGATTGTTTAACTGTTTATCAGAGAGAAATGACTCCACCTGAAACTCCTGAGGCATAAAAGCGATCTGTCGTTTGCTGGTTTTAGAGACCGATCATAGCAAGGCCATCTGATATTGATATTCTCTGTAAAAACACATAGGCCATATAAATACATCACGTGAAGCTCTGTAAAGAATCAACTTTGATGTCTTAAAAGGATTGAATGATTATTTAATATACACATATTATTTACAAGTTTTCTGGAGCATGTTGTTTCAAAACCAGGTGGCAGTGTTTTCTCTTTGTTTTCTCTCCAATTTCCTCTTATATTTGGAACCCTTAACTTCAAGAATAAACTTGTCTGCATTGGCGATAGCATCTTTCATCTTGGCCATTTTTTCACCATGAGCCAATTCATGCTTATGGCCTTTAGGCAGTAACACACCTTTCATAGTCTTTTTGCTCTCGTATTTTTCCTCGAAGAATTTCTTCTTCATTGGGGGTAAAAAATCTTGAACACCATACAGACTCGCCATCTTGTACAAATCACTCATACGTCTCAGAGAGAACTTTGGCTCATGAAATTTTCCCGTTATTGGATGTTTATTGGGCATAAAAGGGTTTGCTTCAAGTGCATGAGTGGAAGTGGGTCTTGAAGCGTATTGGACCGAAGGAGGATATCTCCTGAAGAAATTTCTCAATTGCGCAGGCAGTAAGTCAAAAAACTGTCTTGAGGACATTGAGGTACACTTTAAAGAAAGAAGGCTTTAGAAAGTTCTGTCTCTGCTCTCTCTGTGTATTTTTGAACTGAATGTGCTCCAAGTTTTTTTCCTTCATCTTTTCGTCTTGTCTTCTTGAAAATTACCAGACTGTTCATATAACTGTTTTTACTGCGCAAAAATCAGAGGCAATACGCTGGTACCCCTTCGAAACCGGATCATCAATCAGTGGAAGTGTTAGACTGATGAATTAAATTCCTCTTGAAGAAGGTTTTTCATGATTGATATGACAAAAGTACACTTGCGTGACTCTAGCTTTCAATTTGTTGAGTGCACGACTGGGGCTACAAAAACTGTTCACGTGGCAACATCATCGGAAGGGCAAATCGATAAATATACTTTAGTTTGAGGTATGTCTAGCTGCAGAAATATTGAAACCCATGGGGGGTACCCGGGTCCTATATTGGTTCGATCGCCGAACGAAACTTATGGTCTCAGCTCCAATTTTGCAGATATGGTACACGCCATGGCATTTGATCCTTCTGCATCAGCCACCGTGCGTAAATTACTGATGGCCGCCTTATATGATTTGTCAGCACTACTTCCCCACGATCATTGGTCCTGGCAGCAGAAGTATGGAAGTCATAGGAGTGAATTTGGGCTCCTCTTGATGCCCGTCACTTGTATCTGACATCTTGATCTCCTGCTGCTGTGTACTGCCGAGTCAGTTGGATATGGGTGAGACATAATTCGCGGTCCCGGGCGGCTACACTCCCCAGCAACTACCACTTTCTTGAACAATGAATAAAGACGACACTAAACTGCTTCAAATGTATTAGTGCCCGGATAAGTGCGATTGAGCTCTTTGGGGGCTGAAGCGGTCACTAAACGCTAAAAAGCTACGAATAGGTGCCACTGACCACAATTTTCACCTGATTTTCAGTAAAAAACAGACTTGTAACGCAGTGTTTTCTCCTGAGTAAAGTCTCACGCTATTGAAAGATTACCTTTTGGATCCGAGGATCTAATGTGGAGCCTACGCTACTAAACTGAAAGGACGATTTTCCGTGCTCAAATCAATGGTGGGCCCAATCAAAAGGGCCTGTAGGGTCTTGGAAAAAACACCCTGCTGAGATCTCAAAGCAATGGTCGCTGACTTTGTTACATCATCAGCGGTCGATTTGCCCGAGGAGATCACTTCGCACTTTGGGTTCTCCACCACGGAACATTCTCAAACAGCCCAATTTAAGACGTTCTATAAGATGCAACCTTTGTCAAAAGCAATGCCGGGGTCATTAGCTAGATCTTTATAATTTTGACTCGGAGAATAATGCAAATATTTCATCCAGAACTACAAAAGTGTACGCAATTAAATAAAGGAAACACAAGAACTCATTTAAGCTCAGGTCTAAGAAGGCGCTGTAACATCTTCTCGTGTACGAATATGGGGGCATCAAACTCGTCAAGGACTCGAGATCCCAAAGTACTCGATCAAGGGAAACAATTTTGTTTTGCCGGGGCAAGCTGTCCTAATTACTTAAGTAGAGCGCCTCGCGGGCTTCATATTGGCCGATCACGGCGTCCAAGGCATGTTCAACTGGCTATTATCCCGCACAAAACAGCAAGACCATCAACAGCTGACCAAACTATCCTAAAAAATAACCCGTCTAATCCCTAAAAGGCACAAGAAGGCCGCTTTGCGAAAGCAAGAAATCATGCTTAACTACCTTGGCAAGCATCCGATGGCAAGTGATCTACCTTACAGTCCCTACAAAGCAGGACCTGGCTAGTGTGCATTCCTATGAATTACAGATTCCCAGTGATTTAAAGTTCAAGTAGACTAAAACTCTGCATAAACGAGGCTAAGCGACCTTAGGATGCGTATATGGGCACTATATTGCAGTACCACCACTTCAACGCAGTATCAGACTTGGAAGCAGAAACTGTATCCCAAAGGATTGAGAGAATATCGTCACGCTGCAAGGCATTGAAATGCATTTGCGTCAGTAGTTCTTTACACGTATCAAGCCAATATAACATGTGTTGGTTATCCAGGTAGGGCATCTGGTATATTATACACTTTACCAGCGTCTTCTGTTGTTCTTTTTGATACTCATAACAATTAAGAACCCTGATATAAGTGTAATGCATAGTGTCTCTTAACAAATGCTTTTCGATGAAGCTCAAATAGGGTGCCCTTGGAGAAATCCTTAGAAAAATAAGGATTATTTGTTGTTCGGTAATTTTACCATCCATAAATTGGCCAACAGAGGCACGAATGTAATCAATATAATTGTGGGCTTGCCATTTAGCTAAGTCTTTGCCATTTGGGTTCATGAATAATGATATCATCATGACATGCACAGACTCTCTAATCTCAGGGGTTATGGAACTCAGATATGTCAATTTTAAAGGTAAAACAATTTCTTGAATTATCTCATAGGTGATGACCGGCACCTCACTTAGGGTGGAGCCCATTAAATTCAACAAGAACAATAACCTCGAAGTGTTGATTTTATCCGGCTTGCGTAAATTATGCCATATGTTTGCTTTCATAGTGCCTAAAAGATCATAATACTTCTGAACATTACCGTTCAATGAAATTGCCGTACTTGTAATCTGATAAACAGTCTCATACGAATCTAACCCCGCACTTCCAATATCTTCCGTGATGAAATTTAGATAAAATAGACACATCATGATCTGATAATACCATGCCGATGGGAGTGGTTTCTCACCTTCTAAGAGAGCTTTTAGTGCCACACATGTTGTAAATAAAATATTCGAATATCGTTTAGTTGAGTACGTTTTATTGGGGTTTGTTTTCGATTCCATAACAGATAAATCATAAACATCTCTGCAGAGGTTCGATAAAAATCGACATATTAAAGTATCGGGACTTTTAGAAAGTGAAATTCGCAATGTTTTTGCCAATTTATTCAGATTATCGTGTAAAAACAAATCCTGTTGATTTGGTAAAAGCATATATGCAGAGAATAAATTTGCCAATGAAGAGGTTATTGTGCACCAACCATCCACATTATCTATTGAGACATCTTCTTGCTCACATATTGTTGCATATATCATTGTCAATGATCTCAAATCCGTATGAGGCATTTGTAGAAATTGCTGCAAAATAGGCATGTAGTATAACCTTTTCCAATCTCTGTAGTAACACTTTATTTTCCCTGTATCATCGATGAAACTTGTCGATTGCAGCACATTAAACTTTTCTCTCGTGCTTAATACACCTCCCAGAATGGCAAGCCTTGGCATTGTCCATAATTCACAGGTTACGAAACATGCGTTCCAAATGTCGTAAAATACAGAAACCGGTATGCTTGGTTCAGAGATCTCTAGCTTCCAATGCACAATGCCCTGTGCCATTTGGTATAGTTCAAGCAAATTTACATGCCGCAGAGCATTACTTCTGAATATTGCCTTCACCAAACTTGTCAATTTTGTTGTCGATGTCAGCCTTGCAGTGTAATAGACCAAGTTATTCAAGAATGCAGGGTCAACGACATTACCATCAGAGGCCAGCAGAGCCAATAAGTAGTTAATAGCCTGGTGATCCATTCTGAATAAACAAGATGCTCTGCATTAAGCAACTTTTCAATCTTGTTTGTATCCCTTCAAGATAAAAAAGATATCCTGCCTTATTAAGCGAGCTAATGTTCATAATTAAGGTGTTCAGGGAAAAGTGGAAATAAGAACAGAAGACAAAGCCAAAGCAACAGATATAACAGCAGGCATGTCTATGGAAACGCCTACGGGACTCTTTCAATACCCAGTTACAAAGATATGTATGATTACCACAGGTGCGGTCGCACTCGCCGCATCTGTATCTAATTGTAAGTATATTTTCATAGCGAAGTATGATCCATTTATATCGCAATATCATCAATATTATAGGCTACTCATTTTTCAAATTGGATGCGTGAATGAATCAGATGTTGCTCTTATTATACTCATATGGTATCAATTTAGAACTTTGGAACGATTTATGGGATCCTACAAATATATCAGTGTTTTGTCATTAGCGTTCCTCTACACGACTTTTTTTGTAGGGGGGCTGAATATATTGCTGAATACTCTATTACCTTGGAAGATATGGAATAGTCTTTCTACCGGCTCTTTGCCCCTCATTCTGTCTATGTTTCATTTTTTCAAAGAATACACACCTGAAATATACCAATTTCAAGCTTTACTTACACAGCCTTGGTCTCGAAAACCCAATAAGAAGCAACATGTTTGGCAACTGAACGACCAATTTTTGGTGAATGCATTAGTGGCTATTCTGCTGCTCAACCAGGGATTAGTGGGTATTACTTGTGGGTTTATAGGTTGGATGTGCGGCGTATTTTTAGAGAAAGGTTTATTTCCAGGAATTGAGCGCTGGAGGTTACCACTAATTAAACGGTTCCTAACCTACAATGCTCGTGCCCCAAGAAATCCAAATGGAAATAATACTGATAACAATTCGCTTGATGGCGATGACGAAAGATCTGTGAGAAGAAATAACACAGGCGATGACGGTAACACTGGTGAAGACACGTTACCTTTGGACGATGAAAATACCAATGATGAGCCTCAGCGTTCGCTTGGTGTCCAATTCTTGGATACTTTCAGGCGTTAAATTTTACCAAATCTAAATACATATATTAATTAAATTTTCAGGTTTTCTGTACCTTGTTCAGCTTGCTTAATAGCCTGTCTTCTCTCAACATCCCAATTGTATAATCTTGCGCAATTCACCTCCATCGTGGTTATGTTTTCTCTAAGGAACTCGGCATCCTCAGTGGAGATTTTGAGACTCTCTTTAGAATCTGACAATTTTGCTGTTAAAAGCTCTATCGCCTCGTCTACAGGATATTCTAGCATCACGTCTGCTCCCAACCAAAGCCCAACCTTAAGGTCTTCACCAGAATCAAGTATTGCCTTTGTGTATAGAGTGTCGTTGAGCTGATAACTAGTCTCGATCGGCTCATCTTTGGTTTTCAATGTTTTGCAAATCTTCAAAGTATTCGCTATATCAGGGATTCTACTTTTCAGCTGTCTTACAGTGCTTACCTTGGACTCTTGCATGAATTTGTACTTCGATAACCTCTCTTGAAACTTGTTGAAACACAGATCAAAATCGTTAGGGTCCTTTATAAAATCTTCAACATTTTCGACAAACGGTGCTTCTGGGATACCTCTAGGATTTGTCTTGGTTGAGTTAAAAATCGTATCCATGATGTGTATTCTCCAATTAACCTGAACGAGAAACTAGTAGTAATATTAAACTTAGTATGATTTCATGAATCACAAATCACCAATACGGGACTTCCAGATTGATATTTTTTTCAATTGGAACTAAAGCGCCAGGTGAGCGAGGCCTGCCCTGCGCGTTTACAAATTATTCACTCTACGTAACTTTTATTTTGCTGGAGTTCCATCACTAGTGAATGCCCCCATCACTTCTTGTAAATAACATGCTCGGCGCTGCAGCGCCGTAGGGGCGATTCAAGCAGTCCCTTAGATGTGGCGAGGCTGCATTGCGCGTGCTGTCTCCGCTATTAGAGCTGATCTTGAATGCGCAATCTTTCCTCACTAACTAACCGTGGCCATCACAGCCTTCTTCTGGGGCCAAAATATTCGTGTCATTCTATAAAGCTTATTTCGAGACCGTCTGTTTGTATACGCTTTGGATGCTTTTTCAGTCCTTTCGCCTTCCATCACGTTGAGCTGATCTAGGGTAATTACTGTGTCGAGCAATTTGATTGCGTCGTATCGAAGCTATTTCTTCCCTGACGGTACAGGCTCCAATGGCCTAACAGCTTACCCGCCAGGTCCCTGCGACTATTATTCCGGCCATAGACCTTAGATATCGCAGAGACAATGCCAGCAGTTTTAGAGAGGAAGCAGAAGCATAAAAACCCTCGAAAGATGAATGAGAGACAAGTTTTCTGAAGTATAACATTCGTTAGTGTAGACGCCGACGCAGCGCTTCGATACCAAGTTTCGTTGCTATGTGTTTAAGTGCGGGCTGCGAATCTGCATTATGCGCATAGCCAAGTATTCCTAAGATATATTATCAGATGCAGGCCGTATGCTTCGAATAAAGTTGACTTGATGATCCGGCTCTGTACTTCTGTACTCAGAGTACATGCTCAGCGGGAGTGATCTTGCTTATAAGGCAGCATATGATAGGAAGAGGATGTGGAATGGTGGCTTAGAGACATAGCGTATTGCTATGCTCCTAGAGATGCCCGTCTCTTCTTTTTGCTCTTGAACCCTTTCTCTTTTTCTTGCTATATGTTTTGAGCCTATGCCTACATGCGAAATGACGGCCTTATAAAGCGGATCTCTGACATATCAAATTTTAAATACTACCACAGAGTACACATCAGTAATAGGCCGATAAACGCCAATACCATTTTTTGATCCATTCCGCAAGTATGCAATGAATAAAGTACTCCTTGAGAATGACATAGACTTTTCGCACACCCCTCGAATTGGGTTGCACGTACGGGATTTATCAATTACTGCCTCGAAATCAAATGACAAACTGATCGATTCATTTTCAGTCGATTTACCCAGTGGATCTGTAATGGCCATAATGGGTGGATCAGGCTCCGGTAAGACAACTCTGCTGAATGTTTTAGCTTCAAAGATAGGCTCAGGCCTAAAAATCGACGGTGATATTCATTTCGTATTGGAAAGTGACGAAGCTAATGAGAATCAGACTAATATGACATATTTGCCACAGGAAGATGTACTTTCAGCAAGGCTCACCTGCCGGGAAACATTATCAATTGCCGCAGACTTGAAGCTGAGGGCCTCAAAGGCTGAGAAGGCAATAATCGTTGAGCAACTTTTGACAGAGTTGGGATTGAGAGATTGTGCTGGCACACTAGTGGGTGATAATAAAAACCGGGGTCTGTCTGGAGGAGAAAAGAGGAGATTGAGCATAGCTAGTCAATTGATTGCAAATCCTTCCATCATGTTTTTAGACGAGCCAACTACAGGGCTTGATGCCTATTCTGCTTTCCTACTCGTCAGAACATTGAAAAGGCTAGCACAGGATGGCGGCCGCTCCTTCATAATGTCAATACATCAGCCTCGATCTGACATTTTATTCCTATTGGATCACTTATGTATCCTATCCCACGGAAGCATAGCATTTTGTGATAAAATGTGTAATACGATCCCTTATTTTGCATCTTTGGGCTACAGCACTCCGGAGATGGTTAATCCTGCTGATTATTTTATTGATATTACAAGCGTCGATGGCCGAACAGATACTTCGAAAAAGATCACGCAGGAAAGATTGGATGAACTGATCGTATTTTGGAAGAAGTACGAATCCGAATTCATAAACTACGAGCCTGTAAACAGCTCTAAAGATATTCTCGTCAGAAACCTGGCGGCCAGTGTGTCGTTTTGGAAGCAAGTGATGGTCCAAACAAAGAGAAATTATAAATTAAATACAAGTGACTATGTGACATTAAGCGCGACGTTCCTGGAACCTGCCATAATAGGGGCTGTGGGCGGTTGGATTTTTTTCAAACCTGCCGCCAACACTGTAGAGGGTTCCAGAACGCTTACGGCATCGTTTTATGCTTCCGTCGTTCTGCAATGTTATCTTTATCTACTTTTTGATACTTATCGTCTTTGCGAGCAAGATATTGCACTGTATGACCGTGAAAGAGCTGAGGGTACCGTAACGCCTGCGTCGTTCGTAATTGCGAGGAAACTGTCTCTGATCATCTCAGATGATTTCATGATGATTTTAATTTTTGTAACAATTACTTATTTCATGTTTGGGCTCGAGGCGAACGCCAGGAAGTTTTTCCTCCATTTTGCTGTGATACTCTTGGTCCAACTTTCGTGCTCTGGAATGGCACTGTTATCAGTTGCTGTTTCAAGAGACTTTTCGAAAGCTTCTCTGGTTGGTAACTTGAGTTTCACGTTTTTATCTTTATCATGTGGTTTCTTTGTGAATGCAAAGTATATGCCAGTTTACGTTCGGTGGACGAAATACATCTCTTTTACATGGTATGCATTTGGAGCACTTTTATCCAGCAACTTCACCGATCAATTATGTGAAACAGATGATTTAGAAACATGTATGGGGAACCAAATATTAGAGAATCTGGGCTTTGCTCGCAATTGGAGAAGTGTACCACTAGTTATTTTGTTTTGCTTCGCAATCGCATATCATCTCGCCGCTTTGGTAGTGTTTTATTTTCATAAAGTCGATATATCGATGCAAAGTAAAGCAAAGTCTGAAAAGGACAAGAGAAAGAAAAAGGATAGTATCTTGAGTGTCGAAAGTACCGATTTAGAATCCAGAACTATCGACAACTCAAACATCACTGTGACACTGCAAGATTTATATTTAAGTGTCGATCAGAGAAAGCTATCGAACAACTGGAAGAAGGGAGTAATCCTACACAGTACAAAAAATATTCTGCAATCTGTCAATGCGATATTCAAACCCGGTATGATAAATGCTATCATGGGACCTTCGGGATCTGGCAAATCCTCTTTATTGAATCTGATATCTGGAAGATTACACTCGTCGATTTTCGCTAAATTTCAAATGAACGGATTGATAATGTTAAATAAAACTCAAATTTCGGGAAAAATGTTCAAAAAAGTGTGCTCTTTTGTTTCTCAAGATGACGATCACCTTTTAGCGTCTTTAACTGTTCGTGAAACTTTCAAATTTGCTGCAGCACTCAGACTGCATCATTTGACATCTGAGGAACGTACAACAAAAGTTGGTGACCTTATCAGAGCATTGGGATTGACTCACTGTGAAAATAACGTTGTTGGCGGCGAGTTTATTAAGGGAATTAGTGGAGGTGAGAGGAGGAGAGTCACGATGGGAATACAGCTTCTCAATGATTCTCCCATCGTTTTACTAGATGAACCCACCTCTGGGCTGGATAGTTTCGTGTCAGCTACAATCCTTGAAATTCTAGAGAATTTATGCTTTCAGTACGGAAAGACAATTATTATCACAATTCATCAACCCAGGTCAGAATTATTCAAGCGTTTTGGAAACGTGCTTCTATTGGCCAAATCTGGTCGGCCAGCTTTCAATGGCTCGCCAAGTGACATGGTTGCACACTTCAATCATATGGGGTATTTCTGTCCTGAATTCACCAACGTTGCAGACTTTTTTCTTGACATGACATCGATTAATACTCAAAATGAGCAAAACGAAAAGATATCTAGAGCAAGAGTTTTAAAGATTTTAGCAAGGTGGGAAGAATGTCTCGATGAACTGAAGGGAGAATCTCAGTTGAAATCCGAAGAAAAGATGATCACCGAAGAGAAATTCATTTTAGAATACGGCTATTCGGTTAGAAAACCGTGTAATGCAGTTTTAGCATACTTCGTCAATTTGAGAAGGCAATTCACCACTATCCGGAGAAACTTTGACTCGTTGATGTCAAGAATCGCCCAAATTCCAGGGTGTGGAGTTATTTTTGCACTATTCTGGGCTCCCATAAAGCATGATTATGCAAGCGTCAACAATAGACTGGGGTTGGCTCAAGAATCCACTGCTTTGTATTTTATTGGTATGTTGAGTAACTTGGCATGCTATCCCCCAGAAAGAGATTATTTTTATGAAGAGTATCATGATGATGTTTATGGAATTGCTCCCTTCTTTCTAGCACATATGACGTTGGAATTGCCACTTGCCGCCATGGCTGCAATAACATATGCAATTTTCACAGTGCTAGTCTGTGGCTTACCTCGAACTGCAGGTAATTTTTTTGCAACAACATATTGCGCATTTCTCATTGCGACGTGTGGCGAGTCTCTCGGGATAATGACAAATACTTTGTTCCAAAGACCAGGCTTTGTGGTCAATTGTATTTCTGTCATTTTGACCATAGGTACGCAACTATCGGGCTTGATGTCATTGCATATGTCAAGAGTGCTAAAGGGTATCAACTACTTGAATCCTTTAAACTACACATCTATGATAATAATTAATCTTGCGTTTCCAAGTGATTTGAAACTCACTTGTGAAGATGGTGGTCGCAATCCGGATGGCTCTTGCATTTTTTCAAATGGACAAGAAGTTCTGCAGGGCTATGGGCTAGTCAAGAACGTTCAAAAATATCTGGGCATCATTGTGTGTGTAACCATCATATACAGACTTCTCGCATTTTGGCTATTGAAGGCTAAATTGGAGTGGATAAGGTGGTAGGAACGTTGTCAATTTACAATATGTATTCTTTAAAATTGTTCATTCTTATTAAGTTCTCGGCATTAATTTCGTTCACATTAACTCCGGTGCTCGCTTGCCGAGGGTATAAATAAGACCTATTGATTTTAAAAGGAGAATCAAGTATTCAAGGCCTAATTACAGAGAGTATATATCAATAAGCATCATGAGTTTCGTTGAACTGGATAAGAAATTTTTGAGCAGATTAGCTGCTAGGAAGGTTCCACTAGAGGAGCTAGAATCTTTCGAGGCAAAATGTGTATTCACTTCTTTCCACTATGAAGACGCATTTCAGTTGGGTTTATTTGTCAGGAAAGCAGCTAAAGAATTATTTCCTGAGAAGTCAGTGACCATTGACGTTTCTGCTGGGAATGGTCATTGCTTATTCCGTACTGTTACATTTCGTGGCAGTTCATTGGATAATGATTTTTGGATTGAAAGAAAGAAGAAAACTGCCCTTAGATTTAGTCATTCGACTTTCTACATGGGCAACAAAATGATCGGCAAGACTCCTGAAGAAAAGTTTTTTGTTGATTCCAAACAATATGCTTTCCATGGAGGTTCTGTTCCGATTTTTTTGGAGAACAGCGACTACCCCATTGCTTGTTTAACAGTAAGCGGCCTTAAACAAGAAGAAGATCATCTCTTGGCCACAACGTGCGTGATAAAATATGCTAACCAAATTTCTCAACAAGATTTAGAATTAGATTGAAAGGCGTGAAGAGAATCCCTAGAAATAATTTTATACAGCTTGAACAGATTCTATAGACTTTTTTCGTAGATTAACGAAGGTATGAATTAAAAGAATATGCTTATGGATTTGGTTCGAGTTTCCCAGGAATATAATGCTTTGCCAAAAACCGGGGTAATAGCCCACTAACCCTCCATCGCCATCTTATTCTTTTCTTGGCTTCGACGAACCATGCCATGGTCGGACAATCAACCGCAGCAGTGGGAGAATTTATGGTACAAAAATTCAACTGAGATTGAATTTGTAACCGTGTGATCAGATCCTGAGAAAATTGGTCTTTTCTTTGCAAAGGATCTGTGGGATTAGTACGCTTGTCTGACCCTTCTAAAGCGTTGATCTCATTATGAGATAATTCAATGTGACTGTTGAAACTGCTTACTGTAGAATCGATGCTGATTTCTGCAGACGTCTCGAATTCATAATTCTCAAATATCTTTGCAGCTTCTTCGTATTTTTCAGTGCATCTACCACAGACGATCTCTTTGAAATCCTCATTTTCTGCAATCAAAGAACTGATTTCATACAAGGGGTTGTCACAAACAACGCATTTTTTCAGTGCTGATTCAAATCGCAGATCTGATAGATACTTATCATTATCCTGGCAGGTTGGTCTCATTATATTATCTAAAACATTTCGTACTGAATCAGAAATGTGCGAGGATTCCACCTCAATTTCGTCCTCGCACTCGTTTAATGTCTCAATGTCAAATCCTTGGATAGCGAAGACGGACGAATCTTGACGGTGATGATCTTCCAAAATGTGTGGCGTGAGCGTCAGTGAAGAGCTTGGTGTCTTTATCAGATCAGGTTTTGACGCTCTTAATTTGATTGGGATATGCATGTCATTTCTTTTACTCATCTTACTTTTCAAATCCGCCAACGAAACCTTTTTCCTTGCAGCAAATCCATGGGCAGACTCTGAGTATTTTATGTAATCTTCGATTAGAACTATGGGATGTTCTTCTTCTTCGTCTTCGTCTTCACGGGTATTTCCAGACTTTTGCGGCACCCCGTAACTTATTCTTCTATTTTCCTTATCATTGTGGATGCGTATTTCATTGGCAGGGTTCAGTTTTAAACGTTTGACATTCAGAGAGCTAGTCACAGAGCCTCTCGGTGGGGGTATGGGTAGTGTAGTAAGTTTATTGTCATCTAATAAGTCCAGCTTTGAAGTAGTATGATGTAACTTTGAAGGAATCCTGGGTTTGGCTCCCATTAATTGTGAGCGTCTTTTTCTGATATGAAAACGTGGTTGTAGTTTGTGATCATTACTTTTGGAGGGTGTGCTGTTGCTTTCAAATGCAAACTCTTTTCGATCAAATTGCCATTTTGCATCAGAATCATCGCTATCAATTAAAGGTGGGCTCACAGGTCTATTGAAGGGAGTAGTTGACAGACGTCCGGAAATATTTGCGCAGATATTTGAGGTTGATGATGATGAAATTAGTGATAAAGAATTTGAGTCGATCGGCTCAAGAACTCTGGATTGAGAGATATCTTCCATCTTCGAAATTCTCTTCCCCAGTGGACAACTCTGGCTAATTCACTTTTCAAGGAAGATTGCAAAAACAGAGCGTCTACACTCTTCTCAAAGTCCAGGATTAAGAAGTTATCTAACGGAGTTTGTGTGATTCTTATTCAAATTGTTTCTAGATATTTTATCTTGAACTTCAGGCCCTTTTCTTTATGTTTACATGTTCCCTGAACTGGAAATAAATTGAAGAAAGGCCGCGCCCCGCGACAAAGAGAAAGAACGGCAGTTTAAATAAAGTCTATAAATGTGCTTCTCTATTTAAAGATTTCTGACCGTTTTTTGAACCGTTAGAATTCCGCTTTTGATAGTTTCAACATCCAGCATCACATAACCCAAGGACTGGAGAGTTTTGGCGCTTTCACCTGTCGAAAGCGTGTTGTAAGCCTTTGAGAGTTCGGAAATATATGCTCCGTAATAATCATCACAAGAATTCCTTAAACCAGTGATCTTCATTTTAATAAGTTTCTTGGTTTCAGAATCTTTAATTCTTTTGAAGTTCTCTAATGTTTTCAATGTTTGCATGAGGATTAGATATTTGTGTGAGAGCTTCCACGTATTGTCAAATAGAGAGTCAGACCGGATTTCTTGAATATACTGCCTCAAATTTGAGCCATCATTTTTATAAATATCGTAGAAAACATTGAAGGACCACCTATTTGACTCGTCAAAACAACCCTTTAAAACTGATTGCAACTCACGTCCACTTAACGCTTGCTCTAAAAGAGCGTCAAGCTTATAATCAATTTGTCTAGTAGGGATTACTTCAATGATGAACTCTTTAATGCAACCCATTTCAATCGCTTTTTCACTTATATTTAGAACATCCAAAGTGGATGGAAGCGAAGATCTGGACATATTTGAACCAAATATTGACCAATCTCTGTTGTCAGAGAGTGCAATTTTCCCACCGGCTCTCAATAAATTCAAATTATCATGCATACTTTGAAGCAGTTCAGCTCTTTTGTCGTTACACAATCTTGCTAGTTGCAATTTTTCACAGGCCATCATCCATTTCATACTCGATCTTTGTAGCCTGTCTCTGAAATCAATCATTCCAAGGACCTTACTATAGGACTTTCTTTCCAGTGCAATCTGGATAAATTGGGGCAATCTTTTTAAAGATGATCCGTAGAGCCTATCGTGAATTCTATGTAGGCTCCTCAAATAGTCATTATCTTTCGAAGGGAACAGAGTGGAATACCTTGAATAAAGTAGAAAATCCACAGTGTCTATTTGCATATTCTTTGTTTTGAATTCCAAGTAGTGAGAATGTGCCAAAGGAACACATCCCAAGTACATGTAGAGTGATATGATCCAGACACCAGTTTCATAATTGTGGGGATCTAATTTTTGGTAATTCTCAAGCATGGTCAAAGCAAGCAGCACGTCTTCCAAGGCAGGACCATCATGCTTTCTAGCTAAAATAGATTCAGCAATTTTTAAGATGAATATTGAGCATGTTGAGTAGTCTGTCTTTGATTTCGACCTTAAAGAATCTTTGTGTTTACCGTAAAGGGCTATCGAATCTAATTTAGTAAGCTTCAATTGATAGGCATTAGAATCGTGAATGACACTCCCGTTATCAAGGTTGTCCATAACTAATTGTAAGGTTTCTAGGTTGATAGACTCCAGATATCTTTTTATGTCGACAGCACAGCAAGGCTTATCGTGAAACTTCGAAAGATAGTGTAGTAGAGATGATTCTGAAACTTCACTATCAAAAACTATATCAATTTCTAGATGAGATAACCTTGAATTCCTAGAATCTCCGACTAGTAATGCTATTTTTTCCAGCAAATCCTTTTTCGGTTTCCCCATATGATATCCTGACTTAATTAATTGCAATATCAGCTCATAGTCATCAATTTTTCTCAAGATTTTGCAGCAGACCTCAAACATGGTTTCATAGTTATCGTGCTTGATGTGTTGCAACAGAAAATTTTTCAAATACAGGTCTTCTGAACTGTCCAAGAGCGGAAGAATCTCTTTGACAATTTCAGCAGATTTCTCCTTGTCAGATGGAAACAATTCTGTGCAAACAGAACAAAATACTGTAACTTCCTGCGTTGACTGAAATGGCTTCACGTTACACAAGGTTCTATACGCCAATTGCGGTAACAACTTCGACTCCTGCTCAGTAACTTGGTCTTTTTGAAACTTGAAGAACGCCAAAATGGACAAGGCATACCAGAAGAAATAATCTCTGGAAGTGAGCGTTTCCTCTTTGTTCCCGCTTAATTTTGCCAGCTTGTGGCTTGCCCGTATAGCTTGTCTGAAATTTGAGTCTTCCAGGGAGCTCGAAAACCACTTCAATGCCGAGTGGTAGGATGGGTATTTGAAATTGGCCCTTTCGTAGACTTGTAAAGCTTCGTCATATTTACCAAGCTCGAAGAAGAACTTATGCAACAGATTCAGGGTGGATAAGTCACTAGTGATAAAAGATCCTTTGGGTCCGTAAATGTTACCTAATGATACATCATAATTAAATTTTGTAGGTGACTGCCAATATTTTGCATATAACTCCAATACTGTGAAGTAGGAAGAGTTTGGATATTGCCTTTTCAAAGTATTGATCTTTTCGAAGCATTGCTTGAAATTCTCCTTTTTAATGAGATCAAATATCTCATCATTCATTTTCTCGACACGCTCAAGTGAATATAGCGGTGAACAATAGAGTCAAACCTCCCCAAATGAGCTCCACTTTGTTGCTGCGTAGGCCTTTGAAGCCTCAGGCATTTTGGTCGTCTTACTCTTTAGATTTCGTATTATACGATATTGTTAGAAAGGTTGAAAAATTTTAGCGATGAGATGAGATGAGATGCGATGAGAAGATACATGCTTATAAACGTGAATACTGTAGCCTACTTATATCTTATAGGTGATCTAGTGGTTCGGATATCAGAAATACATTTTATTTCATGTCATCTATTTTCAAAGCCTTAGCTGGCAATGGAAAGAAATCCCAGTCTGGAAAGTCTCAACCACGTAATGAGAAGCAGTTTATGAATAAACAACGTACTCTATTGATTTCCAGTAGAGGTGTGAATTTCAGACATCGCCATTTAATCCAAGATTTGTATTCACTACTGCCACATTCAAGGAAGGAGCCAAAATTGGATACCAAGAAAGATCTACAACAATTGAATGAAATCGCAGAGTTATACAATTGTAATAATGTCCTTTTTTTTGAAGCAAGAAAACACCAAGACTTGTATATGTGGTTGTCTAAACCCCCTAATGGACCAACTATCAAATTTTATGTTCAGAATTTACATACGATGGACGAGTTAAACTTCACTGGGAACTGTCTGAAAGGATCACGCCCGGTTTTATCCTTTGACCACAGATTTGATTCTTCACCTCATTATCAATTGATTAAGGAATTGCTGGTACACAATTTTGGTGTTCCTCCAATGGCCAGAAAATCTAAACCATTTATCGATCATGTTATGTCATTCAGCATTGTTGATGACAAGATCTGGGTAAGAACCTATGAGATTTCCCACTCAGCCAGAAATAAAGTCGAATACGAAGATAAGAAGGGAGAAGAGGAAGAAGACACTTCTTTGGTAGAAATAGGCCCAAGATTTGTCATGACGGTTATCTTAATATTAGAAGGTTCATTTGGTGGCCCAAAAATATATGAAAACAAACAATATGTTTCACCAAATGTTGTCAGAGCTCAACAGAAACAGCAAGCTGCTGTAGAGGCAAAGGAAAGATCAGACGCTGCCGTTCAAAGAAAGATAATGAAGAGAGAAACGGTTCTTGCAGCAGATCCCTTATCAAACGAAGCAGTTTTCAAAGATTGATCGACATATACATATTTGTACACTACATAGATAAGAAAAAAGATTTGTCGTTATAATAATATGAATATTTTTTAAGAATTGCTTTCGCTGAATATATATGAGAATGAGTACATGTTCTGCATAGTAAAAAATCTCGTCACGCCGCAACGACTATTAATTCTTCTCTAATGCTTTTGAGTGCTTTCCGAATGTTTAGCCAAGTACTCCTTGATGAATTTTTCTTCCTCTGTCGAGCTGGCATTATATTCCACACTTTTGGCTTTCTTCGAGGAGAACGGGTTTGGCATAGCAATTAAGGCGACTAAACCAATGGTCCCTAATGCTAGGAAATGAGATGGAACATTTTTTCCCATGATATGATATGCAGCACCCATATTTGTTAATTAAATCGCTATTTGCACTTGGCCTTTATGTAAAGCTTCTACTAACAGCCAACGCTCGAAAAAACATTGATCTTTGTTCATTTTTCAAAATAACTCTTGATTCTTTCGGGTCTTGGTGAGAAAAAAGCGACCAATGAGATCGCAGTATTCATCATAAAGGTCTGCAAAGTCGAAAAGACGAGTTTCGCACTAAGAGCCAAAGCTTCAGTTTTATAGTTCTTGGGCTTAGCGCTTATAGTTTAAACCTTCTTTTATTTATGGCTGGTCCGTATTTTGTCTTGTGTCTAAATGTGGCAGCGCTGGCCTCCAGGGTATTGAAGCGATGACTATTTCTCCTTTTTGCATACAACTTTCTTGCCGGTTGACAATTAGGCAAAGAAGTCACAATCCCCTTTAAGGATTTGATCTTCAATAGTTGCTATAATGAAGTGGTTTCAGAATGTGGCATTGACACTCGTTGCAGGCCACGTCGGTTTGACAAGTGCTTTTTCGTTATTTGAAGATAAGGTATCCTTCCCTAAATTCGAGTTACCAAAACTACCAAAGAGCTTGTATCAGGACGTTAGACCGGGTTCTAATGATGAGGGAACAGTAACCTTAGTGTCCAATATTGATGATAATTACTCCCTAAGAATGAAAAAAGTCGACCCTTCGAAGTTGAATTTAGATTCAGTTGACCAGTGGTCCGGTTACTTGGATTACGAGACTAGTAAGCATTTCTTTTATTATTTCTTCGAGAGTAGAAATGACCCAAAGAATGATCCCGTAATTCTGTGGCTAAATGGTGGACCGGGATGTTCTTCTTTAACTGGTTTATTCTTCGAGCTGGGTCCATCATCGATTGGTCCTGATTTGAAGCCAATTCACAATCCACACTCTTGGAATAACAATGCCTCAATTATCTTTCTAGAGCAGCCTTTGGGTGTCGGTTTTTCATATGGTGATGATAAAATTGTGTCTACAAGAGCTGCTGCACAAGACGTCTATGTATTCTTAGAACTCTTTTACGAGGCATTCCCTCAATTCAAACCAAATGACTTTCATATTGCCGGTGAATCTTATGCTGGCCACTACATACCTCGAATTGCGCATGAAATTGTCTTGGAACACCCAGAACGGTCATTCAATTTATCGTCTGTTTTAATTGGAAATGGTATTACCGACACATTAGTCCAATGTGACTATTATGAACCAATGGCTTGTGGGCTTGGCGGATATCCATCTGTTCTCACTAAAGACAAATGTCAAAAAATGGATAGAGATGCCAAACGTTGTCGCTTTCTAAATGAGTTATGTTATTCATCCGAATCTAATCTTGCATGTATTGCTGCTTCTACTTATTGTAATGCTGCACTCATGGGACCTTATGGGGACACGGGATTAAATGTTTACGACATAAGAGGACCTTGTGAAGATCAAGAAAAGGGAGATATGTGCTATTACGGGTTACGCTACATCGATGACTATTTGAACCAGGCTTACGTACAAGAAGCACTCGGCTCGGATGTTCATAATTATACCGGATGTAACCAAGATGTTTATCTCGGGTTTGAACTGACCGGCGACGAAAGCAAGCCGTTCCAGCAGTATGTAGCAGAATTACTTGACCGCGATATTCCTGTATTACTCTATGCAGGAGACAAGGATTTCATTTGTAATTGGTTGGGCAATCGTGCATGGTCTGACGAATTAGAATGGAAGAATAAAGAGCGCTACCAATACTTGCCCATGAGACCGTGGAAGAATAGGGAAACGGGTGAAGAAATTGGTCAGTTGAAGAATTACGGACCTTTGACCTTCTTGAGAGTCTACGACGCTGGGCATATGGTCCCTACAAATCAACCTGAAGCTGCTTTAGAAATGCTTAATAGGTGGATTCATGGAAAGTATGACATGGGGTATTAGACATACTCTCTATTGTAGATCTTAGTTTAGCTTACACCCCTATAGATTTTATCTACAATTTAACTAGCCATTTTACAGTGCAACATAACATAAGAAACCTCTACTTGTTAACCTATTCAGATGGCGATTTTGGCACTAACTAACTTTCTCTCAAGTTTTCATTTCCGGCTATCCAATTTGTCTGAACATCTGAACACTATTCCAAACTCAAAGTTACTAATTGGAATATACGTTTAAACATCGCGAAGGAAATCATGGCTTGGCTAGTTATGAACCATGCGAACTGTCCGTACACTGCACCAATTTTATATTTTCACTGTGCTTTTGAACTATTGTTGGCATTACCCTGGATGCAACGTGGGAAATCTAAACAAATTAGCCGCGAAACAAATAGAAACAAATGTTAATATAACCTCCTACTGAGCATGTGCAGCCTCCCAGTTCGTATTCGATTCTCTAAAGGATAAATATACGGGTGAGAAGCTGTGTCTGATCGAAATTTGATTCTTGATTCTCGCACATCATACTTTATTCATTGTTACGAGTAAAGGATAAGAAACAAGTTACTTCATTGGTTATCTCTTCAGATTACTATCTATATAAATGAAATTCGGCAAAACATTCCCAAATCACCAGGTTCCAGAATGGAGCCACCAATATGTGAATTACAAGTCGTTGAAGAAACTAATTAAGGAGATCACTATTGCGCAAGGGATACTTTATGCGCAGAAGCAACCGTATAATGACGAGGATCAAGCGTTTCAGCCTGTAAAGGCACGAAACTCATCAAGAGTTGACGAAAATTATTTAGACAACACTGAAATTAAGAAGCTGTTGGCAGCCTTCTTTTTTGCCTTGGATAGAGACATTGAGAAAGTTGACAGTTTCTACAACATGCAATATCAGGAGTATGAAAGAAGATTGCGCCGTTTGACTTCTTCTGTCCAGTTCATAGACATCAACAACTCCTTGCTGGCACACTCAGGGGTAGTACTGACTACAGAGATCCAGCAGCCACAACCACGATTTTCAGGAATAAGCCCAAACTATATGGATTACCAAAATCAGATCATCGAGCAAAATATTCCTGTCGTATCACCAAACACGCACGATATGTCGGAAGCTTTGGATGAAGTATTGGGTATGCTTGTTGAATTAAGATCACACTTCCGCAACTTGAAATGGTATGGCGAGTTGAATAAAAGAGCTTTCACCAAGATTCTAAAAAAACTGGATAAAAAAGTTGGAACGAGACAAAAACAATCTTATTTACAAGCAAGAATCCTACCTCTGGGATTCTCCAATGATTCAGAAGTGACAAGAAATCTAACAATTATTAATGATTTTCTGGATAAAGTTTCTTATAAAGTCGACAAGGGACCCTTCTCGAGAAGTGATTATATGATTTCTGATAAAAAAGAAGGCTCTCAGCAAGATTCAAACAATTCTCAGGATGTTATTTCAATGCTTATTGCAAAAGACGATGGTGTAGCCCTGATTAATGAACTCATTGGGATTTATCGTTCAGTGGTCTTGATACCGACTAGAATTCTCGTTAATTTATTGAATAAATCTGCATTGCATCAATCTTTCAAATGTATTGATGAGTTGCTTGAGATCATACCATCTCTGGGTGATCCCAACGATATAAACGTGAGGAATTTTTTCCATCATCATGTTATTGCACTTGGTAAGAATCAAAAGAAGATGAATGACTCTAGAACACATAGCTCTTCGTCTACTAGTACAGTTATCGCTACCCAAGAGGATGTTCCAAAAGACAAGAACGAAGAGAAGATCAACAGTTTGAATTCCCTTATGAGTAAGACACTGTGTTTCGAAGCCGCTGCTCCTCCTGACAGGCATTCCAGATTGGTAGGAGCCTTTGGCCCCGACGGTGTTAATTCAAATGATGCTCCCGCTTCTTTACTTTACATCCTGAACAAGTTGCCTGCGCATTTAAGACCGTGTCTACTACAACGTGATAACTACAAACGCACGCCGTTGCACTATTCTTCACAGTACGGTCTTGTTGAAATTACAAAAATTATTATTGAAAACTTGAAAGAATGGGGAGCTTGGAATCCTGACGTGCCAATTGATGATATAAGCTGGTGTGATAGTGAGTATTTAACTCCTTTACATTTAGCTGTTCTGGGTTCACATCCGTTAACAGTCAAGACTTTATTATCCTTCATGAACCCAAACAAGCCTGTCACCACCCCACAACTGCTCCATCTGGCAACTAGATTAAATTCGCCATCTCTTATTGAAGCTCTACTATCCGCTAAAGGGATTGATGTTGACTATCAGGATGGAGAAACTCGTGAAACTCCTCTTTACTTAGCTTGCAAGTTGAATTTACCAGAGTCAGCATCGTGCCTATTAAAGCATGGTGCAAATACTGAGATACGTGAAAAGCTTTTCGGTTGGACTCCAATTTTTGCCGCAGCAACCGAGGGATTCAAAGACATCATACATTTACTACATGACCACGGGGCTGGCTATATCCTGTTTGATGAAAGTGGGTGGACGCCGATGGAACACGCTGCTTTACGTGGGCACTTAGAGATATCAAAGATGCTTAAGATCACAGACTATCCTGAGATAACACATCCTCACGTCACACCTGGCAACGTGGGCACTCTCAGTTCAAGGAGCTCTCCAGTTTCATTACCAATGACGCCATCTAATTCCTTGGATACTTCTAACATCAGCAATGCCACGAAAAAACTCTATAGCTCTGAAAACCACTCTTCGATTGAACATTTATCGTCCAATAAACCCGCTAACAAGATAAATCAAAGAGAGCTTATGAAGTCCTCGGTAACTGGAAATAGCTTGCATAATAAGCCATCTGTTAATTTGCTTCCTCAACCAGTAAAGTCTTTCGGGCACAAATACTTGAATCAGAATGAGGCTGTACTGTTGATTACTTTAGGTGGGAACGACACCCGTAACACAAAGCCGAGTGTTTCGCTTAACAATGTTCCGGTGTCGAAAGTGTCTTCGACTGAACTCGACACCGCGTTATCTTTGATTATCAGTTGTAGTGATGATTTAGCGGAGACCCCTATGGTGTTGGATTTACCCTTGGATGCGAACTTGGACTCTATCAATTTCAAGGTTCCCTTCAAAGATGATGGATCACACATTGTCTTTTTTGACATCGTTCCAACATATGGATCTGTTGCTTTAAAACATGCCGATAGCACATCTCTCAACAATGAAGACAACTTTTATTCAAATCATGGAAATAATTCCTTATACGGCTCTCAAAGCTCCGTAAGTTCACACGGCTCTAGCAGGAAAAATCAGAGATCATCTAAAATTCTTGGACGTGCAGTTGCATTATTGGGGAAAACTAGCGCTTCAGTTGGTATCAACCGCCGGTCACTTAATGACATGATAACAATTCCGATCATTGCCAATGAGTCTCTGGATATATTAGGCACATTGACATTTGAGTATATGATGGTTACACCGTTTGATCACCCAAAAATGTCCCTGGGACGTACAGAGACCTATTGGAAATCGTTGGTCTCGACCCGTGTCATTGGTCATCGAGGATTGGGAAAGAATTTCAATCTCAAGAAGTCCTTGCAACTAGGTGAGAACACCGTTGAGTCTTTCATTGCAGCCGCTTCTCTTGGCGCATCGTATGTTGAATTCGATGTTCAGTTGACCAAAGATAATATCCCAGTTGTGTATCACGATTTCCTTGTCGCAGAGACCGGCGTTGATATTCCTATGCATGAATTGACTCTGGAGCAGTTTTTACACCTGAATAATGTTGATAACCATATGCAAGCGTTTCATCCAAATGAAAGACGCCGCTCAGTGGACGATTCCGACAGCGGAATATATAACGGTTCCTCTGGTAGTAGCGTGAGCAAAAGTAATGCATACGCCAATATTTCCAAAGTTTTGGAGAACAGAATGAAATTAACCAAGACATATAAAGAGAAAAATTTCAAAGGTAATTCAAGGGGTCATTCTATTGCATCCTCTTTTGTTACTTTGAAAGAATTATTCAGGAAAATTCCTCGAAATGTTGGATTCAATATCGAATGCAAGTACCCTATGGTTGATGAAGCTGAACACGAAGATATTGGACAAATTGCAGTTGAAATGAATCACTGGGTTGACACAGTGTTAAAAGTCGTTTACGATAATGCAGACGGACGTGATATAATGTTTTCGTCATTTCACCCGGATGTTTGTGTTATGCTTTCATTGAAGCAACCCTCGATACCGATCCTCTACTTAACAGAGGGCGGTACGCAAAAAATGGCTGACATAAGAGCGACGTCCCTCCAAAACGCTATTAGATTCGCGCGCAGTTGGAATTTATTGGGAATTGTCTCAGCAGCATCTCCGATTATTCAAGCTCCAAGATTGGCTCAAGTAATCAAGTCCAGTGGTTTGGTGTGCGTTACTTATGGTGTTGAAAATAACGATCCTGAGAACGCAAATATAGAAATGGATGCAGGCGTTGATGCTGTTATCGTTGATAATGTCTTAGCTATTCGTAAGGGCTTGACTAAGGATGCCCCATCTAGAAGCATAATCTAGGAGTGGAACTCAGTAGCTGTTGGAAAGATATTTTGGCTGAATTAAGACGTAGATTACACACTCGTAAATATTCATGTACGAGCACACATACGCTTATCTAAACCTCGGCGTATGTTTAAAACCTGCACCTCTATGAAGATGCTTCACGGTACTCAGTAAGTACGCAATGCATCAACATATTTCCGAAACGCGCTGTAGCTTTGAAAGGAGACGTAAGCTGGACATATGAACTCATCCTTTACAGCGACAAGTCGAAGCTATCTGCCCTGGATGCGTTAGCGCTTTCTTTTGGGCGGAGGCAAACTCTAGCTGTGTCTTCGCAGCATCTCGTAGAATCCGGGGACAGGCTCATGTAAATCATGTGCAGGCCTTTTGGCAAGAGCGTAACTCTAATCGGGACCTTTCGTTGGATGGATTGTGCTTACCCTGACCATCTAGATGTAATAAAACTACTCAAAGATTACCTTAGATAGAATATTATAAATGCTCTCAAAATTATGCTATTTAGTGTGTGTTATAGTAATGTCTCACCCAAGGCACATCTTGCAATGGCACAGCCGGCAGACACTGTATCCACAATATGCCCATCAGATAAACCTAAATCTGGGTTACATTCGACAACGTCCAATGCGACCAGTTTACCTGTTTCAGCCAACCTTTCAACTAGGAATAGACCTTCTCTCAAGGTCAAACCACCTCTCACAGGAGTACCTGTAGCAGGAACGAAAAGCGGATCTAAAGCGTCAACGTCGTAAGAGCACATCACTGGGCTTTGGCCATCTGGGTTGACAGCCTTCAAAGCCATCTCGATAACATGATTGATACCGTAACGATCAACGTGGTACATGGAAAAGGCTTTAATGCCCAAATCTTTCAGAATCTTCTTTTCGCCGGCGTCCACATCTCTGAGACCTATGTACGCGATCTTCTCGGGTTTCAAGTTACCTGGGACCCAGTTCAAGGCTTTTGGACAGCTGTCGCCCTTGTTCAAGCCCAATAGGAAAGAAACAGGACAACCGTGTAAATTACCGGACTCCGTGGACTCCAAAGTGTTGATGTCGGCATGAGCATCAATCCACAGAACACCGACGTCTGGGTACTTGTTGTGCACAGCTGAGACTGTTGCCATTGCGATGGAATGGTCTCCGCCCAATGTGACGGGGAAGCTGCCCTCGCTCAGGCACTTCGACACACTTTTGTAGATTTGTTCAGTGACCTCGCCGACCAAGTTTGGTCTCTTAATAACACCAAAGGAGTCTGTAACCGTGCTCTCCTTCATTCTCTTGGCAATCTCGTCCTCATCTAACGGTCTTTCGACCTTCGTGTTCCAGCCTAATTCTCTTAGATCGCCTTCCAATCCATGTTTCAACAAGAAATTTGGTCCATTTTCAACACCACCTCTTGGTTGACCACCGGAAAATGGTGCGAGGACTAATGATAGCTTTCTTTCTGGGTAATATTCGAAACTTGGTTCGCAAGTCATGATAAATGCTGTTTGTTGTTTGTTTGTTCTTGTGTTGTGAGGACATGACTAAAACAAAAAATATCTCGAGCTTCTAATGTCGCCGCTTTATATATAAATTTATGTACCGCTTATACCTGCACTTAAGACGACCGAGATGCTTAAAACTTTAACTACTCCTATAGTGCAAGAAAAGTCGACAAACGACACCAATTATACCTATCTCGTGCGAAGGCGTTCTACAACGCGTCATCTATCAAGAACAAATCTCCGTCACCTGCACTTAAAGTATCGAGTGTGAATGCAAAAGTGCCCTCAGAAAAGGTTTGTGGACGGTTGCTACAGAACGACGCAGGATGATAAACAGGATCGGTCCGATACGCCTTACAATAGGTTCTGAAGCATATATATTACTGGGTGACAAGATGATAAGACTCTAGTAGGATGGTCTTTCGTCTCTAATCGTCGCTCTCATGGAAGCGTAAATTGATAAATACGCGGTAGTTTTCGAGACTCTTGCTTGTTTATCCGATGGAAGATATCAAATTCCTATCTGGGACGCCGACGATAATGCTGGGAGGCGGAATGCGTAGTGCGATGTACGGGCGCGGTGCCGCTGCGAGGGCGTTACCCCGCTGGGGGCTTGCCGATTTGGGGCGGGCCTTATCCTCCTGGGGAAAAAATCGGCCTTCGTGCGTGCTGTGAGCGTAAAGTGCAGGGAAAGGCGAACAAATGCGCCCCACGGCCTGGGGGGTGTGGGTGTTTACGGTGTGTGGGTTCTCTTTTCTATTTTTTGGTTTCCAGCGCACCTGACCTTGCACGCTCAGCCAGCCACTCCCGTGTTGCCCTAACTTCTATCAAAGCTTGTATAGCGCCGTGGCGCAGTGGAAGCGCGCAGGGCTCATAACCCTGATGTCCTTGGATCGAAACCAAGCGGCGCTACTTTTTGAATTTCTGAAGTGCGAAATCACTATCATCCTCCGCCAAATCCGTCCGTGGAGAGTGGTGATGATGATGTTGATGATGCAAAACATTGACCAGGGCCACACACCCTATCTGCTTGTACAGGGGCAAACACATTAAGGCGCGTCTCCAATGAATGAGGCAGATTCCAACATCTTCTCTTACCGGGGAGAAAACTTCTATACAGATTTTAAACCGATTGTAATGGAGGCCAAAGAAGGAGAGGTCGAGGATCCCGTGCCAGAGGAGACTACGAGGCCGTATTTGAACACGCCGCCTGAGCTGTCTCCAGCGACAAAGGTTGTAAGAGGCGTGGACATCCTCCAATATTTGACAGGCACTCTGGCCGGCAAGGATAAGATAGCTAAGATCATCAAATATGTGCTGGATATTCTCAGACTACTGGTGACCAATTCAAGACTCAGCATAACCAAATGGGACCCAAGCGTCCTGACTTATTACAAAAAAGTGCTGGGCACGCTGAGCATGAGCATGGTCCTGAAGCACCCTATAACCATCACCAAGGTGCTGCTAGTTGCCGTGTTCCAGAATTTCGAGAGCAAGACAAACTTCGTGTCGCAACAATTGAGTACGTACAGATACATTCTTAGATTCGGCGACACGCCGTTCAGAATAGTCAAGCTACTGGGCAAGATAAAGAGGACAGACCTGAGTGTGGCGAGCGTTCGCAAAAGTTGGTGCAACGAGTCTTCTTTGATGGACCTGATCGACTTCTACTACGGCATCTGCGACGAGATGGTGCTCTTGAACAAGCTCAAAGTTTGGTCGAATCCAAAACTGTACGATTGGTTTTCAAAACACGAGTCAATCTCCTGGCAATACAGCATCGTGTTGGGCTTGAAGAACAACTGGCTGCAGTTGCAGACGTTGCAAAAGAGGCAGATGGAGTTGGAGATCCAACTGCAGGTACGGGAGAGGGCCATGAGATTCTCGAGCAACCTCAAGGGCTCCTCGGGCCTGACCTCGCCCATTAGAAGGCAGCTATTAAACGATCTAAATAACGGCGGCGGCAATGACCTGGAGATCACACAAAGGCTGCACGGCCTGAAGCATGAGAAGATCATTACCTACCTCGATCTGACGAGGCTGTCGTTCGACTTGCTAGCAAATTCTACAGACGTTTTCAAGTTGAAAACGCCACAAGGCACCTACGCCGTGCTATCATTGGGCTCAGGTATCACCGGTTTCGTGAAATTATGGATAAATGCCAAAAAGGAGCTCGCGCTGGAAGAATAAACTCCTTCAAGTCGTCATCTATGTATATGAAATGAATTATTAATCGGTGCACTACGTATTAACTTCTTGTAACCTGCTTGGTTTCTTCGCTTTTTCTTACCAAAAAACAAAACTTGACACAAATTTCACTTGCATTCTTCATGGTTGCACCAAAAAGGCAGGATCGCCGCCGTGTGCCAAGTTGGGGTTACCTCTAACTTATAAAAAGCCCGCTATGGAGGAGGAATGATAACTCAACGTTTGAAGCCAATGTATCTTCTCGTTTCCTGGGATTATCAATGAGACAAATGACAAGTAGTGCTAAAGACAGGAAACCAAGAGTGTTAATACCATACCTGCAGCTTTGGGACATAGCCGATCATACTGATGAGTGGCTGGAGCTTTCGGCGGCAATTGACTTCGTGAAATATAAAGTCACCGACGTGGACGCTTTCAAAAGCTTTTTCAAAGCCTCTGACGTTGATTGTCTATGGATTACAGATGAGTTTGTGGAATTGTTGGGAGGCCCATCCGAATATTGGGAATTCTACCCCAAGAGTTTGAGGGCGATGGTGGTACCATGGGTTGGTTGTGACTTTATTGACGGGCAGAGACTTCGAAAGGAGAAAAATATAGTCTTATGTAACATTGGGCCTAATGCGGCTGATAGTGTCGCAGATGCTGCTCTATTATTGGTTCTCAGCTGCTTCAGAATGAGTTCATTTTGGGAGCACTGTTTCAGGTTCGCTACAGTTGGTAACGTCGCTGACACGAAAAACTATATTGGGGGCAAGGGCGTCAAACAGGTTGACACTACGTTGGTGAACACCGATGGTACAAAATTATGTCAGTCTTACAACTTCCCAGAGCCTGTGTTACCTAGCCAGAGATCTGGCTTGAATTTGTCCAAAAACTTTACAGTTGGCGGTAAATCTATTGACTCCCCAACTGGGAAAAACGCGCTCATATTAGGGTTTGGTTCAATAGGTCAGACGATAGGCAAAAGGCTGAGTATGGGACTGGCAATGAATGTGCACTATTACAAAAGATCAGGTCCCATCCCAGATGAAGAACTTGGTTACAATGCGAAATTTTGCGAAGATCTAAGTTCCAGAGAGACTTGGAGCTTGGCAGACGTAATTGTCGTTTCACTGCCAGGAACCTCCTCAACTAAGAACATCATCAACGAGAAAACACTTGGAATGTGCAAAGATGGAGTCAGGATCGTGAACGTCGGACGAGGAACGTGCATTGATGAGGATGCCTTATTGAATGCGCTTGAATCTGGGAAAGTGAATAGCTGCGGTTTCGATGTGTTCAAAGATGAGAGTACTGGAATAAACGAAAATCTGTTGAGAAGATGGGACGTGACATTGTTGCCCCACATCGGCAGTGCAGTCTCCGATATGGTCATAAAGCAAACTATAATCACGTTACAGAATATCAAAAGCATACTGGTCGACGGCAATGATGGAATATATCCCTTAAACTAATCATGGCAAGCAAGGCTAGGAAAGAAACTGATTCGGAAAAATAATTTTTACAATCTATTTAACAAGCAATAATCCTTATATAGAGGGTGACCTAAATTAAACATATTATGATTTAAACCCATTCGGCTTCAACTTGAGATTTTTGAAAAGTGAAATCTTTTCGGTTAATTGTAACAATGCCGTCTTTCAGACTACACTTCCATCTTGCTTTCGTTCTTGTGACCTTATCGTATAAACATAGCATTAGGTTTTCATCCGGACCATCCTCCTCACCTTCAGAAATCAAGTAATCGTCATCGGAGTCATCTAGTTCTGAGCCCACTTCATCTGTATCTAATAACGCACTTCTCTTGGCCTTTTTGGCCTCTTGTTTTAACATATCTGCCCTCTCACCATCCCCGTAGGAAATGGTCAACTCTATTTCTTGAGAGTTCTCTAGCTTGGCATCAGTATCTTGCCCTTCCTTTAACCCCTGGGCTTGATCTGCCTCATTTTTAACATGTGTGCCGTCCTCCTCTTGTGCATCCTCTTGCGATTGATTCACATCTTGTTCTTGTTCTTGTAGTTCTTCGTCATTTGAAGATTTCTCGGAAGTTTTCATCTTATTAGGGTCATCATTAGAGAAACCAGGTAATACTAGTCCTTGAGAATCGTTCAACGAGTACTCAGAAGGTACAGCGTTGCCTTTGGCAATGCCTGCACTATTTCCATTATTGTTGTTCTGTTCGTTAAAAGCACCATTTGTCACGTTATCAATAGGTAGCTGCCCTGTATTCCCTTGTGGGTCCCAACTAAATTTCGTTACCTGTGTTTCGGAGAGCTTTGTTTGCCATACTCGTTTCAAGTCCTGTAAAGTTTGCTCATCAATCCCTGCATTCTCAAAATCTTCTCTCACTTCGTTAACAACAGATTCGACAATTAGTTCGTACACTCTGCTAGCTTCAGTGTTGGACATAGCACTGCACTGCAACAATTGACTTTATATCTCAGTAGGGAGAAAACCGAAACAAATTTGGGTAAACTAAGCGAAGACGAGACGTAAAACCAACTGTGAAAGAACAGATATGAGAGCTTGCTTGGGTTGTTTCAATCAGAGCTTTCAGTCTGGATCCCTGAAGTAATGGATGGGAGGTCTATAGCTTGTATTATAAGAGTAGGATTACTCCATAGTTGAATGCGCTTCTTCATTTCGGAGAGTCTTTTTTATAAAAAGGAGGGTAATTTGATTCGTAGGGTAATCCTATGAGGATCTCTTTGTCAGCCAGCTGAGATTTATATGCTAAACTTGAGCTAACTGGGGCTATCAAAGTACTCTCAGAGCCAAGCCTCGTCTTTTACCATTTGGGAATGCGATTCCATTGTTGACGTTTTTTACATTGACCCTTGGTATCTTCAAAACACCTGATGGGACGTAACTATCTTAAATTGAACTTAAGCGTGCAAATCCAGGTAGTGGGTAGTCTCACGTAGACATATCATACACCCGATCATCAAAAGGGGGAGCCTATTGTCTCATTTCTGAAGCAGGGATTTTTTTGGTGTCTAAAAACAGTTATGGGTGACATTGATTCAGCGTCCGCGGCTAATATACAGGAGATATCACGTCACTTTCATTGTCCCTGTTTACTAGAAACCGCTATATTTATATTCCCGAGCCTGTGAACAGACTTGTTTTCCAAGGAGGTGGGGATGCGCAAGAACTAGATGAACCCCCCACCCCTACCCGAAACAAATTTTACAGAAGAGATCCAATACCGAGCATCCAAGCTGTAGCAGTCATTTTGTGATTTTGTCCCTAACGGTAACCCTTCGTGCAAGAAGGGCTCTAGTATGATGGCCTCCTTCTCCATTTAAAGAATGATACGGCTAAATTACCTAAAAACTACGAATGGCCAACTACGAAAGCATCTACGCTCAGGTTTCAATTTGATGTTTAAACGTAATTCTTCTTATTTTACAAAAGTGCTGGAGTAGAGGAGGAAGTTGCAAGACAGCTTCCAGCACCAAGATGTGTCAGAGCTTCGGTACCCTGCCTACATTACGATTAGAAGCGAACGGCGATAATCACTACGGCTGAAAAGAAGACGAAGGCGATGGTTCCACCACTGCGCCAATTTCAGCCGTGAATTCAGATCAGGGCCCTTTAATGACTCACCTTGCTTGGTTGAGAGAGACTAAAGTCAGAGACTTGCCGGACCGGCGGGAACACCGAGCATATCAATACGCAACGCTGCAAAATTTCTGCTCCGTTCTCAAGCTTGATTCGCCGGCGACAGCGTCAGCGTTTTCCCATCAAGCGTTGATCATGGTCTGTAGGGAATTAGAAGTCTACTTAGATCAGAAGTTTATATTGATCGATTATTTTAAACTCCCCGCGGGTTTCGTTTTCATGTCGCGTCTAAAAAGCAGACGCCTAAAATAAAAATAAGAAAACAACTCTGCGTCCTGAGATGAAGGAAGCCTACGCTACCGTGGCCATCGAAATTGGGTGCTCTTATAGACCATGGACAATCTTCCAGTAACACCGGAACAAAAATCTCCAGCTAGAGCATATTCTCACAGCGTCAATTCTGTGATGTTGCAATGTCCCGCCACGCAACTAAAAGTGCATCCTCATGGACTATCGGCGAAGAAGCAAATGGAAGGCACGGCATCTCAAGGAGATTCAATACTCTCTAATAATTTTGATATATCATTGGATTGCATTAAAAGAAGCAAAGAAGTAGGACACGATCCGGAGGATGTGAAGTCAGCCAATGAAACTAATGCGCTGGACCAGATAGATATCAACAAGATGTTTCCGAACTCAGATCAATACGGAACAAGAAAAAATAACGAAGAGACAAAACCACTACAGTTAAATTATTCTCCGATAAGAATAGAGTTGAGTTCACCAACGAAGGAGGAGAAGGGCAATCATAAACCTGGAGACGAGCCACCCTTCAAGAAATTGAAACTGGAATTAGAAACCGTTCCTAATTTAGCACAAACTACATCTTACCAAGATGATGCCCCTCTGAGCTCACCTGAGGCAATTGAAATGATCGATACAAAAAGCAGCCCGGGGAAAGAATTTCCTGACGTTGATTTTGAACAAGATAAGATTTCACCCATTGTACAAATGGACAAAGGTGATCAGGAGACTTTTAACGAAGAGAATACCGCGGGGACTCCTGGATCCGATTGCGAATCTGATAACATGTCAAGTCTTCCCAAATTAACGCCAGTCTCCCATGGCGATAACTTAAATATAACGTCCGGTAAAAAATCAAAACTTTCTGCATCTCTATTTTTTGACTTGCAATCGAGTTTAGATGGCCACTCTCAGGTACTTCATCGAAGAAATGAGGAATTGGTCGAGGAAATACACAGTCTGCATAAACAGTTGAATATGGCTACAGCTAATTGTGATATGGCCCTTAATGAATATAAAAACACCAAAGCTCAAGTAAAAATGTCATCATTGGCCCATGAAACTGAAACACACGAGCTCAATGAGCTTATTCGAAGTGTTTCCAGAGAACGTGACACAATCAAAGATAGAATTGCCAACTTGAGGCAAAAAATGAGCGAGTCCAGGGATGAAATTAACATGCTGAGTCAGAACCAATCGATACTGCAAAAGAAATATGAAGCTGCAACTAGAGATTCGGATAGATGGAAGAGGTTATCTAACGAGATGGAGGATAGTTTTCTGGAAATGAGGGATTTGGCCCTCGAAAGGAAAGAAAAAGCTCAAAAAATGGAAGATGATATTAAAGTCATGTCAGAAAAAATATATTCCTTCAAGTCTAGTCGTGAGGAGATCGAATTAGTAGCTGAAGAACTCAAGAGAAAAAATGAACAATTGGAGGAGCAACTTTCTGAACGGGTTGAGAAAATTACTAGGCTAGAAAATCAACTGAATGAATCTATCGAGTCTCAAAAAGACGCGAGCGAGAAAGTTACAGACCAAGTGCATGAATTAATTGTCAAAAAGTCTGAATTAGAATCACGACTAGAATCACTACAGAACGAGACAAGAGAGGAGATCACTTGCCTACGTGACAAAGTAAACCAAAAAGAGTCGGCATTCCAGGACGCAGTGGAGAGCCGCCGGATAAGTACGGAAAAATGCCAAAAATTACAAGTGGAGTTAGGTGAGATGACTGCCAAAATAACCACTATGCAGAAAGAATATGAAGATCTCAATGATGAAACAGAAATTCGTAAAGCAGAAGTAGTCGAATTAAATGCCACTGTCGAAGAATTGAAGGAGGTCAAATTAACCCTTCAAACATCAGTTCTTCATCTTGAAGAAAAGGTTCAAGAACAGGTCGACAAGTTGAATAGGGAAAAATCTTCGCCCAGCTTAGAGAGCGAGCATTTGAAAAGTCTCAACGTTGAGGCTGAACATTTGGCCGAATTAGAAGAACTGCACGGTAATCTAAGCTCGCTCCAAGAGTCTTTAAAGGTTAATTCAGAGATTACGCGACGATTAAGGGAGGAGAATGAACAGCTAAAAATCAAGCAAACAAGTAGCGAAGAAGATGAACACAAAAAAAGATCTCGAGAACAGCAAATGCTTTCCTTGCGAAGAGAAATAGACGATTGGAGGGATAGGTATAATAGTAAAGAAAAAGAATCTAATAAGTCATTGAAGCTGCTAGCTGAAGATCTTTATATACAGTATTCTTCGAAGCACGAACAAAAGGTAAAGCTGTTGAAAAAAGGATATGAAACAAAGTATCAAGGAAAGCTTGATAAACTGAGCTTACAGAATGAGGGACAGCTGCAGGAGATAGATCAGCTTAAGAATCAGTTGACGTCTGAAAGAAAAGAGAAGCAAAAACTATTGGAATTGCTCGAACAAAAGAACGTAGAATGAACCAATCCAATGAGTCTGCATGAACTATACATAGTATATCGGTTAGCAGCTCTGCCTTGAATTTAAGGGCTTTAATAAATACGTAAACACACAAATATGCGAATTTTTAGCTATTTATCATTCAAGTTTTCGGTTTTTCCATGGAGACATTTCAATTCGCGACACACGTAAGCGATTTCTTTAAAAAAGATGCGCCAATGAATGCATTTTGCCTGCAACACCACACATTTTTGAAATAAAACGTACAATTTTCAAAACAGGATAGAGTTATCCCCATTAACGCTTTTAATCGGTGGTAGAAGTGTACATTCTATAACTTTGAGAAGATAGTCGTGCAGCTATTGTGTTTCATATTGTACACAAATCTGCCCCTTAGGACATAGGTAAACTGGCGTTTACCTAGACTATAAGAGGACATAAGAACCATATATTACACATACATATCATGGATAAAGGCTCTCACAATACATTGGAACTGCTAGCTCAATACGATGATAACACATCTTTGAGGGATAAAGCTATTGAGCATATTGAGCGAAGAGTTGTAAGTGAAGACACAAGACCATCGTATGATGATCTATTCAAGGAGAACGTAAGGCTGAAATTGCAGCTCAAAGAACAAGAGACTGAGATAGAAGGTTTGAAAAAATTAATAGAGGGCATCAAGTCTGTCAAAGCTAATAATACGGTTACCATTGTGGATCAGACTGAGAAACAGGCGCTGGATGAGGCCTATAAAAGAGAATTCGTATTGCCTCCAAGGTCGGCTGACCGTCAGAAAAATGCCAAAAATTTGTTTCTGTCATTACCAGGTATCTCCTCAGATGTAAAGAACGTTTCAGAAAGGTCCTATTCGGATGTCATAGATGATACTGGATCTAAATTGTCTCCACACGAGAACATGGTCAAATCCGAGTCAATTGAAGATATCAAATCCCCTATAAAAACAAAGGTTAATTTGAATGCCTCTGAAGACGACGAAAGCCCTGCTGCATCAGTCACATACAAGACTTCCAGAATTACCATTGCATCTCCACATAGTCCCAGTCGTTCGGTCGCTTCCAATAGAGCAAAGTCCCCACAAAGTGCTAATAGAATTGCTGCAGTAATAAATAATCAAGTGCATTCCCCTTTGAGAGGTGATTTCGATAACAGAACGGAAGTTCTTCCGATCAATTTATTTGGCTCGTCAACGGTGGGAGGTGATGTGAATTTAAAGAGCCCTATATCTCAAATTCAATCCTTGAAAGCTGAAGAAAAGTCTAGAGAGTTTTCTCCTTCGTCAAAACAAAATCTCAATAAGTTTGCCGATTTTCTAGAGGACTCCTTTGGGCAAAATCAACCCGATATATCGGTAGCACAAAACAAAGGACACGGTGCCCCACATTTATCTCCACCCTCGCCTCCACCTCCACCATCATTTCCTTCAGCGTCACAAGAAAACGACGTACCTCCATCGCTAAAGCTGGGATCTCCAGTTATATTAAACAGGAAAGAACCTGCTACTAAAGAATCTGTGGCTACAAAATCTCCACTTCATTCGTCCATCAACAGATTGCAGGCTTCGGCTGGGGTTATTTCCTCGGTGAAACAAAGATCTCCCCCAGATAGCCTTCACAATAGGCCCTTTGATACAGGAGATTCCTTTGTGGGCTCCACAACTACTACTGATTCGGAAAGCGTGAAGCCTAACGCGGTAAGTTTCAACAATGCAGAATTGCCTCGTGAAATTAACCGCCGTAGTAGTATACCATTGTTCGTTCAACCAGAGGATTTTAGGAGCGTAAGAATAACGGTTTTAAGTACTCTTTACCACGAGGCCGAATCACAGTTCGATGAACCTCAAGTTTTATTCAGTGTCATCGATCGAAATTCGGAGAAGGAAATGTTCAAATTCTCAAAGACAATTACGAAGGTTAACGAATTGGACGCTTATTTGAAACCTAGAATTCCATCAGTTTCACTTCCGTTACTGCCTGATAGACAATTATTGGACTCGTTGACACCGTCAAGAGTTGATAGTAGGAGGGAAGCTTTAAACCAATATTTTAAAACTTTATTCTTAATCGCAGAGTTTCCGCAAACTGCTGCCTTAAAAGTTGCTCAGTTTATGAGTACGGATACAGTAATGAATCCAGCATTACTAGGAGACACGGTCAAAGAGGGCACTTTGCTGATGAGGAAACCCAAGACACTGGGGAACACGAGTAATTGGCGTGCTAGATATGGAGTGTTAGGTGGGGAATTCTTGACCCTTTTTGATAGAGGACAGCCAACAGAAAAAATAAGGCTTAAACAATCATCTATTGAGTTGCTACCTAATTTACCAGAAGATAGACATGGAACGAAAAACGGTTTTGTCATCAATGAGCACAAGAAAAGCGGACTTTCGAGCACCACAAAATATTTCTTGTGTGCTGAAACGTCAAAAGAACGAGAAATATGGGTTTCTGCGATCAGTGAATTCATAACGGGTACCCTGATACCTCCTTCATCCAGTACCGGAAGTCTCAGCACTAACGGAGAAAGCAACGCTTCGTTTGCAAAGTTTGATAATGGCAGTTCCGTAGATCAAATATACGTTACCGATTTGACTCTGGATTCCGGAAATCAAAGCAGTGGAGATCCCTCCTCTAGCTGGGCACCTCGTGAAACGGAGTCTAACGCGACCTATGAAGAAACGAAGGAGAGTAAAAGGCTAAAGATGAGAAGCTTTTTCCCGTTCAAGAAGATTACTAGTAATGCATTAAACATGATGTATGATGATACGGAGACAATCGCTTCTCAAGAATCTGAGCCTAAATTTTCGGATAACTCAATTGCAAGGTCACTGGAAAGTATGAACTTAACCTCTGACAGACAACAAAATAAGGTGTTTGGATCCTCGTTAGAGAACTGTCTCAGGCTAAGCTCTCATAAGTACGTGGGAAGATATGAGATTCCCAGTGTTGTATACCGCTGTTTAGAGTTTCTCTACAAAAACCATGGGATTCAAGAAGAAGGTCTTTTCAGATTAAGCGGTTCGAGCGCGTTGATTAAATCTTTGCAAGAACAATTTGACTCTGAATATGATGTTGATTTATTTAACTATAATAGGTCCATTCCAGATTCGATAAAAGCTACCAGCGGCGTGTACATTGATGTCAATACAGTAAGTGGACTTTTGAAACTCTATCTGCGTAAATTACCCCATTTGTTGTTTGGAGAAGAAGGGTATGCCTCGTTTAAATATATTGCTGATGAGCATCATGATGACCCATCTCAAATTGCCTACAAATTTAGGGATCTGATACGAAGTGGCAGCATCCCCGAGCCGAACCTTTCGTTGATGTATTGCTTATTTGAATTATTGCTGCGAATTCAGGAGAATCAGCGGTACAACAAGATGAATGCGAGAAACCTATGCATTGTATTTTCACCCACATTGAACGTACCTGTTACCATCCTTCAACCGCTTATAATAGATTTTGTCTGCATATTCCAAGGCGGAGAACCTGTTGAGCAAGATAGGAGACAGGATCTGGACGCTCATATTCCTCAAGTTTAATTTTTTGTAACTTAGAAGCATTGTTTTTGATTCCTCTTGCTGTTTTCATCGAATTCATGCATGTAAACATATAAAAAAGACGGTTTACTGACGTCTAGTCTACAAATAGTAATAAATAATAGTTTATGCAATCCTCAAATTGCATTCTGACGATTTTTCAAAACATTTTCAATAAAAGCCTCGCCAGCTTTATAAGAAGATCTGACCAAAGGACCTGATGCACAGTATAGAAATCCCAAGTCCTTGGCAACTCGCTTCCAATGTTCAAACTTTTCAGGAGATACATAATCGACAACCTTCATATGTCTCTTTGTTGGTCTCATATATTGACCGAATGTGATTACGTCACAGCCGACATTACGCAGATCTGTCATTGCTTTCATAACCTGTTCATCCGTTTCTCCTAAGCCCAACATCATCGAAGTTTTCGTAATAAGATTAGGTACCTTTTCTTTTGCTCTCTTCAAAACACCTAAGGATTGCCTGTAAGTAGCTCTTCTATCCCTGACGTGAGGCGTTAGTGCCTCAACTGTCTCAATATTGTGAGCATACACATCAAGCCCGCTACTAGCCATGACATCGACCATCTCCAAATCACCTCTAAAATCACCAGATAGTGTCTCTACTAACGTCTTGGGAGCCTTCTCCTTTATTTTTCTTACAGTTTCAGCAAGATGGTGCGAACCGCCATCTAATAAATCATCTCTGTCAACAGTAGTCAGAACAACATAGCCTAATCCCCACCGTTTTATAGCTTCTGCGGTATTCTCCGGTTCCATTGGATCGGGTTTGCTCGGAGTTCTATTAGTCTTCACCGAACAAAATCTACAGCCACGAGTGCAAGTGTCACCCAGCAACATGATTGTCGCCGTCGACTTGGATTTGTCATCGCCGCCCCAGCATTCACCAATGTTTGGGCATCGCGCTTCCTCACAGACCGTGCTCAAATTCAACTCACTAACGTCCTTCTTCAATTTATGGAAATTTGTACCCTTTGGAATTGGAACTTTCAACCATTTTGGTAGTCTCTTTGCTTCTTCAGCATTTTGTCTTGCTGCCTCAAGCGGATCGATGCTAAACTTTGCTGCACGACCTGCTAAAAAATCTTCAAAAGCGGGTCCTTTGTTCAATGTATCCTTAAACTCTGTGGTTCTTCTTCTCTTCAATTCTGTTGGCCTCGTTGGGTTTGTCCTTGTCGTTGAAATGAGCCTGCTAGCCTCGTAGCCTAGTTTCTCCTTAACGCAGAAGGCACTTCTAGAAGTCAACATAGTGCACCGGAGGTTCAAAGCTTCAGATTAAGAACACGGTGACGCTCTATAATTACCACTTGACTGAAAGCTGGAAACTGGTTGAAATCAAATGGACTTGAGATGCTTACAGGGTTTTATTCAATTTTGTTAAAAAAGAAGTCAATTTATTCGTTTCTACAAAAAGCACCGACAAGATTGAACAGAGAACAGATGGAGAATCATACAACGATGTTCATTAATTATAGTAACACTGGTTTTAAAACTTAATACGTAGCGATAATAAAGTAAATTATATAAAGTATATGGGGAGCAAACTCAGTTCAGGTGCGAACAGTAAACGTAGAATCATGGAACAAAACGACCACGCCAGGGTTTAGTATGCTAAGCAATACACCTATTTCTTGCAACCAGGACAGCTTGGACAAGCACCTGAGGCAGAGCTACAACTACAGCCGGAGCCACCACATTTACCGCCACAGCCTTCACTAGAGTAACTTGCAATTTCGAACAGCATCTTTGAATTTGAATTTAGTATTTTTTGTATGAAAGTATTCTTTCTTTGGTTTACTTTAACAAACAAGTTGTTCGAATAGCAAGGAGGGGATTAAAGATCTCTCCTTTTATATGTCATTAGGTTGCGGTGAATTCGCTGTAAGGCGAATCGAGGAATCGGACGGGTTCGTTCATGATCCGCTCGCCAGATGAAGCGTGGCAAGATATCTGCCGCGAATCCTGTCGTGAGTAACTAAAGAAGGATTTAGAACATTAGTTCAATAGCGTTTTGTAAAGCATATCAGTGGGATGCAATACGACTAATTTCGTCCAGCACTCAGCAAAGATCCCTCAAAATTTTTAGTTTGTTTTCTTTTGCGCACTCCGGGGAAGGAGCTATCAGAAGTCGTGAGGATTTGCATCGAGGATGAATATCGTATATTGTATAGTACAAACGTTTGCGTATTCTAATGGCTGATATATATCCACATGAAATGCAGTCGATTAAAGTATGCTGGTTACCATCTGGTGCCACTTCTTGTAGAATGTTTCCTAGCAGTGGAGATATGCGACACCATCGACACATCGCTGTCATCGTGATCCGGTTGATCACGATGCTCGGTAGGGTCTTGCTCTAGAATGTTGGAGTTCCGCTGTGTACTCCTCAAATTTTTAGTGGTGGTACTTGTGGGTACCCTATACTTGTGGTTTGACTTTGCCAGAGGTTGTTTTTTGCCGGCTTCTGGAACGTTTTTCGGCCCGCTATGATCATCATGGCCTCTGCTTTCGATAATCTCTAAGGTCTCCAAATGTCGAGAGATATCGTCTATGGTAATATCCTCCACAGTGCGGTTAAAAGTCTTGTTGAGTTCTTCGTCATACACGTAATCTTCGTCGTCGTTTTCTTCCTCGGTCGGAAGGTCTTGTTTAATAAACGGAATTGGCGCCTCAGATGCCTTGTTAGTTAATATACGTCTCGTTGGCTTGCTTTCTTCAGGGTGTTTTTGAGTTTGCTTTAATTCCTGTTTCAATTGCTCCTGTTGCGCTTTGTGTTCAAACTGTTCCTGGTGTAATGCTTGGGCCCTTGTTAATCTTTGGGTACTTACTTGTGTTTTCTTTAATTCACTTACGACACCATTCATATTGGTTAACGATTGTGTGAACAAATAATCTTCAAACTCCGGAATCATCGCTCTTCCCAATTTGATAACTTCTTCAGCCCATATTCTTATTACGTCTCTCGATTTTTTGCTTTTGTAAGGTTTCCAATTAGATTTGCAGCCCCTAACTATCTCCTTTACGACTTGCTCGGAGCCCCATTCTTTGATCCAATTTTGATTCTGTAGCCCAATCAAATGGGCAAAGGTTCCAGATGTGATGGCTTTATCAGAGTAGCCACCTTCGAGTAAAGACAGAACTTTGCCCTGGGAATGCATTTGAGCCAATTTCAACGCATCCTTTGTAAACATTGTATAGAAATTAGTGGGCACATTAACGCCATGTCTTTGCATGCTTACTTGCTCAAATTCAGATGCGTCGAAACCTGCGCTGATGACCACAAGCCCCTTGAAGGGCTTGCCTAACGCTTCCATCTCTACCTTAGCTGCCTTGAAAAAATCGTCAGATTTGGCGAATATAGTCCTATATTTGGTTTGATACAGTTTAATGAAATCTTCCTCCGTCTCCCAGGGTGAAAGGTGGACGTTCCATATGTTGACATCATGAGCATTCATTATGCAAGTAGATGCGTTCCTGATATTGTTTTTTGTTGCATAACCAGACTCTGTGGGGAAGGAATTGATATCATGCATGGAAAAATAAGCAACATGAGGAAACTTCGCAAATTTTTTACCGAATTCGTTATAATCAGCAGTCTCTTCCTCTTCTTCATCCGGCCGAAATCCTGCACGTTTCCAGCATATATCTTGAGTACCATCACCATGGTGCAAATCGAAATCGAGTATCACTGCATGAGTAACACCGTATGTGTCTGCGGCATACTCAATTGACACATGCGCATTATTTAATAGACAGAAACCTGATGGTGTTGCGACATGGCAATGATGTCCCGGAGGTCTTATAGCCACGAAAGCCCTATTGCTGATATGCTCCTGTGAAGGGCCCTTAAAAATTGAATCGATTCCGGTTTCCAAGGCACCAATAGAGCCTTCCAAAGCTTCGATAGTTCCTGAGCTCAAATAGTTATCTCCCGAGTTCCAACTATCCGGTACCTCAATTTCACCCTGAGCCAATTTTTCATCCGCCTCTTTGCAGAGATGCAATAACGTGGGGGGCCAGTCGCTACCGTGAACCTTCAATACATGAGGAGACAACAACGATCCCTTGCGCCTATGGGAAGATTTCAATGTGAATAAAGCTGGATACATCGTAACCGCGGCAGCTATCCCCATGGATCCCGCAAGCAACCTTTCAGGCCTTTCCACAATTGTTTTCCTGTATGACTTGCTGACCCATTCCCGAGGAAAAGTGTGCCTCAACGAGTAAGGCGATAGCACAACTACCGCTTTAGCTGACTCAGGAATCTGTGATGCCGCCCTAGCTGCTGAGATTACATTGGGATTATTTTGTACAAACACCTGAAACTGTTTGTAAAATTTCTCGAGGGGATCTGCCTCTGACATTTTTGCTGAGAGTTGACGATAGATTTCCAGGTACCCAAAGAAAGATTGGGCAAAACCACACGGAAAGAGACGCAGTTGCTATAAACACTGTCCAATCGAAGCCAAATATGCTGGGACAACTCAAAATATATAGTTAAACACCAGATCACAACAACAAGTGGAATCATCTTTCGAACCTTTAGTTTGATCTTTCTATCCTTTCCGCTTTCAGAAAAAACTGTAAACAAAGGGAACAAAATCACGTGATTCACTTCATGTATGCTTATTTCTGTGATATCAAGCTTAACTGAGCTCGGTTGACTTTCTGGTACCTACAATGTCTGCTTTTGCGATACTTATGGGGGGAGGGGATTCTTCATCTTTTTTCCAAAGTTGGTTTCTTTACAGGCTGTTCTTTCAAAGATGCGGCCAACAACTTGAGGTTCGGACAGTAAAAGGCTGTGTTCTTTCTAAAGGATTTGAAAAATTCTATAAAATAACACATCCAAGAATCATCGTTTTTGGTCGAGTCTTGAGATATCATGTATCCAGGCAGAGGTAGCTACACGTATAATAATGGTCAAGCCGCCAGCGGGGCAGGCAACTCTGGTTACTCACGACCACAAGGCCCACCTCCAGGCACCTCGACAACACAAGATAGTCAATCATATTCCAGACCATCTGTCCCACCACCGTCGTCACAAGGTGGATATGAACGTCCAAATGCTCCTCCTCCTACGTCCTCTTATCAACAAGGGAGATACGAGCGTCCAGGTGCTCCACCCCCAACATTTTCAATGGAAGGAGGCTCGAGAAATGGTAATGTCGTAGATGGCCCTAATAACTATCAACAACCATCCAGTAGCATGTCCTTACCACCACAGCATATGCAAAACATTCAAGGCGCTGATGTTTCTTACCAGTATTCGCAATGTACGGGTAGGCGCAAAGCATTATTGATTGGTATTAACTATTTCAATACAAAGAATCAACTGCGTGGATGTATCAACGATGCCCATAATATGCTCAATTTTCTGACGAGCCGTTTTGGTTACCAGCAGCAAGATATTGTTGTGCTCACTGATGACCAAAACGATATGGTGCGTGTTCCAACCAGAGCTAATATAATTAGGGCTATGCAGTGGTTGGTTAAAGATGCAAGACCCAATGATTCTCTTTTCCTTCATTACTCGGGACATGGCGGGCAAACCAAAGATTTGGATGGTGATGAAGAAGACGGGATGGATGATGTTATCTATCCTGTGGATTTCGAAGCCGCAGGTGATTTAGTTGATGATATAATGCACGACATTTTGATCAAACCTCTACAACCCGGTGTTAGGCTTACTGCTCTCTTCGATTCGTGTCATTCGGGAACTGTCTTGGATCTACCATATACCTACTCCACCAAGGGTGTTATCAAAGAGCCAAATATGTGGAAAGACCTCGGTGCAGGAGGGTTGCAGGCTGCGATGGCATATGCCTCAGGTAACCGATCTGCCCTATTCAGCTCTCTGGGATCGCTTGCTACTACGGTTAAAAGTAAAGTGGGCACCAACGTCGATCGCGAACGCGTGAGGCAAATCAAGTTTTCTCCAGCCGATGTAATAATGTTATCTGGTTCCAAAGACAACCAAACCTCTGCTGATGCTGTGGAAAATGGGCAAGCCACCGGTGCTATGTCATACGCGTTTGTTAAAGTTTTGAGTTTGCAATCAGAGCAATCATATCTGTCACTTTTACAAAATATGAGGCAAGAAATGGCCTCCAAGTATTCTCAAAAACCCCAATTATCTTCGTCACATCCAATTGATGTGAACTTGAAGTTCATTTTGTAGAGCAATTCTGCTTATTGTTTGCTCTTAAATATTCTCATATGGATATATATATATATGAACATGTATATACATATGTTTATGTATTTATAACATTTTAGAGGTCTTTAAACTTCATGTATGAAACAGCATGCTTTATTTTGCCCATAATGGTTTTCATCTTAAGGCTGACAAAAAAATTTGGATCGGGCTCATGGAAGATTACACTCATTCTTGGGTTTCTTCTTTGTCCTCTTCCTTTTCTTGAGTTCTCTTCGCCTCCAATTCTTCCTTTATCTGCTCCTCTTTCTTGGAGAACACAAGCTCCAACTTTTCAATTTCCTTTTCTACTTGGGCAATGTTCTTTTCGGTTTGTTCGTCCTGTTTAGACAAAAAGTCCTCGTGTTTGGCCTTCAACTGGTCAATGGCGGTTGCAACTTCTTCTTTAGAGATTGGCACAATCACATCCAACTCGGCGAGAGTGGCGATTAGAGTGTGCTCCAAACTAAATTTGCCATCGCTTGAAACAGAGGAAGCTGTCTTAGCTGAGTTTTGCTTCTTCTTGTGCTTCTTAGACTTCGATGGGGCGGTGTTCTTGAAGATGTCTTCTTCCTTGTTGGAAACTAAGAGCAAGCCATCATCGTTGACACTCTTTATAGGCTGAGCCTCAAGTTTGGTCTCCTCGACATCACCGAATAGATTTCTCTTTGGCTTCTCGTAAGCTGGGTCCAATGCAAGCAGAGCATTTTCAATTGCCTCAACTTCGTAAGTGAAAGCGAGTTGTTTTGCGTGGGTCAATTTTTCTTGCAATTTTCCCATGGAATCATCTTTCTCTTCCAATAATTTGGACAGCTTTTGATCTTCCTCACGCTTTAAACGCTCTTTCTCTATCTTTTGCTTGAATGACTTGAATTCGTTGTCGAAGTCAGATCTGATTTGTCTGATTTGAGAATAGATCTCGTCACGTTTCTTGTACAAGGCGGCGCGCTTGTTGAACAAAGCTTGTCTCTTGTCATAAACGGTCTGCGCTTGTGACTGCAACGAGTTCAATTTTTCTTGAGTTGCTTCAAACTTGGCGGAAACTTCCTTGGGGTTCAGTTGGCTCAATTCCTCTTTCAATGCTGCAATCTTGGCTTTATCCTCATCGACGGATTTCTTAATTGGCTCAATGGCGAGCAAGTCCTTGTTCAATTTGTTCAAAGCTTGCATCTCCTTCACCAAGAGCTTCTCTTCCACTAGGGACAGATCACCGGACGAAATTGCTTCTTCGATTTCAGATACCCTCTGCTTGACCTCTTGTGGGCTGGCGTATTTGGCCTTTCTGCCCAACTTTTCGGTAATTTCGCCAGACTTCCTCTTGATCTGAGCATCCAATTGCTTGACACTATCGTGAATGGTGTTTCTACGGGTCTTCAAGTCAGCCTGGGTCTTGATGATCTCCTTGGTCTTGTCTTGCAGCTTCTTTCTCTCCGATTGCGTAGCATCGTTAACTTGATTCTGGTCAATCTGCTTTCTTAACACGGAGATCTCACCATCAACTTTCTTCAATTGAGCGTTCAAAGTCTCCAATTTTTTGTCCCTAACGGTGACATCAGGTCTCTTGTACTTATGTTGCTGCTGAGAAGACATTGTAGATTGAGCACAGAGTTATACACACGATACCGAACTATTTTACCAATTGGCGACTAATTGCACAAGAATCCGTTTTTCTTGAAGTTTGATGAGTTCTTATGACTGCAATTGGCTTCAGAGAGTTGACGTTTAAAGCCACCGTTCCGACCGACGACGATCATGACAGCCAACACCTTCTGGACAAGGGCGTGTGGCACCTCGGACAGACCAACAATCGTCCTCGATCCAGTTTTTCAGACGTGTCACACGATCTCAAAGCCCTATATTAGGGCTTGTGTAGTTTGCCCTACTTTAAAATGTTTCTTTTTCCTTCGCCCTATCTAGATGGCCGGTTTCCTGTTGCCAGGTCTGTAGAGAAAGTGAAAAACTTGGACTTGCACGATAAAAGTGGTTGAGACAACCAGGAATCAAGTCAGTTATTGATAGTGTCATTCGCTTATTATCACAGCATTGCAAGGCTCAAATAGCGAGTGCCATGTCACAGTATGCTAAGCTTGTTGAGAGCCTGAGTGCTCAAGATATTTTGGACAGATTCCCCGAGGTTATTCCATTGCAAAAGAGGCCCAACACTAAATCCAGTGAATCAAGCTCAGAGGACGCCAAAGATAAGGTCTTTTCGGGTCACGACGAAGAACAAATCAGGCTGATGAATGAGAACTGCATTGTTCTAGACTGGGACGACGAAGCTGTGGGGGCCGGCACCAAGAAGTTGTGTCATCTCATGGAGAATATCGAAAAGGGACTGTTGCATCGGGCCTTCTCTGCCTTTGTCTTTAACAATGAGAAGAAATTGTTGCTGCAACAACGTGCCGAACAGAAGATCACGTTTCCTGATCTGTGGACCAACACTTGTTGTTCGCATCCTCTGTGTGTCGACGACGAGTTGGGTTTGGAGGGCAGCCTGGAGGTCAAGGTTGAAGGTGCAATCACCGCTGCCATAAGGAAGTTGGAACACGAACTTGGAATCCCCCAGGAAGAAACGGTGAGCAACGGTAAGTTTCATTTCTTGAACAGAATTCACTACATGGCAGAGAGTAATGAGCCATGGGGTGAGCACGAGATCGACTACATTCTGTTCTACAAATTGAATGATAAGAAGCAACTAAGCGTGGATCCAAACGTGAACGAAGTCAAGGATTTCAAATGGGTGGACGCTGAGACACTGAAGCAAATGTTCGCTGATCCAAACTTAAAATTCACGCCATGGTTCAAATTGATCTGTGAGAGCTATTTATTTAAATGGTGGGAGCAGCTCGATGATTTGTCATCTGTTGAAAATGACGCCGAAATACATAGAATGTTATAGTAGTCTTATGTAGTTTATGCATTGATCCCCGCAGTGCATGAATTTCTCAAAAAGCTTTCCTGCTTTTTTTCACACCTTTTCATGTTTTGTTGATGGTTTCTAATTTTTATTTACATGTATAAAAAATAATTCAAGCATTTTTAACTAAACTATTTATCAGTAACGCTGTAGCCACACTTACGTTGAGCGAATCTACTGGACTCTTTGGCGAATTGGCCGCTATTGGTCTCCCATAAGGAATCTCTACGAAGAAATCACTTCTCATTTTCAAGTTTGTTCTGACGCCGTTTCCTTCGTTTCCCACAACCAGAACAATGGGTAGTTTATTGCACATGCCTCCTAAATCACCCAGAGAGAGATTTTTACCAACAGAATATTTTTTTTCCTGGAATGATAGATCGGTCAGACAACTGGTTATAAAAGTCCATCCTCCTTCTTCTTGAGATTTAGCGAAAAAATTCAGTGGTTTATCCACATAGTAAATCGGCATCAGCTCTAATGCACCACTACTAGTCTTTGAAACAGCAGGGGACAATGGCGCGCAATTCCTTCTCGACATGACGATGAAATCTGCGCCCAGGAAATATGCACTTCTGATGATGGCGCCTATGTTATGCGGATCGACAACTTCATCCAAATAAATACCTAGCGGGAAACTCTTTTCGGTGCTTTTGATGTACGATGACTCTTGAATTTTGAACTCATTCTCAAACACCATTTCGCTGAATTGAAACTTACCAGCTTCTGGGTCACAGAGTTGCAAATGCGATATTTCTAAAGGCTGCAGAGGTTTTGTCTCAAGAACAACATTATTGTGGACAGCATAGTTTGTTATAAGATTCAACCTATGTTTGTCTGTCTCTTCTACTTTAATTTTCTTCTCCCTTGCTTGATTTTGTATCTCCGGCGATAATGTCCCGTGGTATAATAGCCTTGTGAAGTACTCCCTCTTGTTTCCTTGCAGGGCTGCTAAAATCCCATTATTGCCGTAAACATATTCCATCAAAGGATTAACCTGTAAACCCTGTCTTGCACTACGTTTTTCAAATCTGTTTCTATGCTCTCTCAAATCAACTCTGTTGTTATTCTGAATTTCAGCTAATTTGTCTATATGGGCTTTTTTCTTACCAAATGGATCTTTTTGTTCAGTTTGTTTTTCCCTGGCATGAACATGAGCATATTTTCTTTTGAACCATGCTTCCTTGTCCTCACCAGCCTTCTCCCAAGCCTTCTTCCTACCCATTTCTGGCATATTCTTCTCAAAGCTCGAACGCCTGTTAGGCTTTGCCCCAGCAGAACGGATCGCCAAATAGCGCTTGCTCAGTAAGGAGGGAATGAACCTATTCATAAGCATGTGATTTATGTTATAATTGGAATACCAGGATACCTCTACCTCCTTTTTATTACTTCTTTGAACTTCAAGTTAAACTCATCGCTTGTACATTTTTTTTCATCGAGATTCAATCCAGAGTCATCTTGAAAAATGGAGAAAATAGAATTTTGAGATTCAGAATCGTAAATGGTCACCACGGAAGACATTATCTTCAACTTTTTGGCTCTCATAGAAACTTCAACGAAGTGCTACGAATAATGTCGCAACGTACAGCTTTCGTGAACCGTATTACTAACGAAACCCAGATTCAAATTCTTATATGCATTGATGGTGGTCATATTGAACTTGAAAATTCCATCCTAGCGAAAGAAAATGGCGAGGAGCTAGCTAATGGCAAAGATGCTGCTGCTCAAAACACCAATAGTCAAGTGATTAATATCCAAACTGGAGTTGGATTTCTCGATCATATGATTCATGCGTTAGCCAAGCATTCGGGCTGGTCTTTAATAGTTGAGTGCATCGGAGATTTGCATATTGATGATCATCATACCACAGAAGATTGTGGTATTGCACTAGGAGAGGCTTTTAAACAGGCCTTAGGTCAAGTTCGTGGTGTAAAGAGATTCGGAACAGGATTTGCACCACTTGACGAAGCTTTGTCTAGGGCAGTTGTTGATCTATCTAACAGACCATTCGCGGTCATCAATCTAGGCTTGAAGAGAGAAAGGATTGGCGATCTCTCATGTGAAATGATTCCTCACTTCTTGGAAAGTTTTGTTGAAGCTGCCAGACTAACTGTTCATGTCGATTGTCTGAGAGGTTTCAACGACCATCACAGAAGTGAAAGCGCATTCAAGGCGTTGGCGGTGGCACTCAGAGAAGCACTAGCACCTAATGGTACTAACGATGTCCCGTCAACAAAAGGTGTATTGATGTGAAGCAAGGTAGCCAATGTCCGCACTTTTTAATGCACAATGAAAAAAATGCGAGAGGAATTGCAGTATAATATGTCTCTATTTATTGTTTATTTTTTTTATGTACATGTGGAAGTTTATAACTCCATCAATTGAAGTTGGATAGAAGGATATTCAATAGCTCATCAGCCTGCATCTTAGGATCAATAGGACTCACGGCGGGCGATGCAGTTTTGTTTGACCGTAACGGACGCTGTTGATAACTTCTTCCTTGAATCTTGCCTCTGATTCTCTGACTTATGCCACTGATGACTTGAGCCCTGATCATTAGCTTACCGCTTTCATCGACAGAGACTTTTTGAACATCAAATGGGAAGGTCAATTCTCTGACAAAGTCCCCCATGTTATATGCGACTTTGGAGGACATCGGAGTCGAAGAAGACGCATTTGCCACAAACCCACCAATAGCGGCCAATCTGTCGTTACCATCCAAATTCAAAAATCTGCCGGGAACTATCGTTTTCTGAACGACACCATTGGGCGAGTTCTTAAGTTTTCCACCCAGATTATATGTCAAACCACCAGTACCAACAATGCTCTTAAATGAAGCTTTGTTAATATCTAGGACCGAGCTGGAGGAAGACGCAAAACGCTCCGTCAAGAACTGGATGGCGCTTTCGTTCATGTCCTTCACATTAAAGGTCTTATTTTTCAAAGCCTCCGGGTCCTTTTTTAACAGCCATTGTTTGAACTCTTTGCGTAAAGATTTCAATTGCGACAACTTGTTGGTCAAGTCCGCTGGAGATGATTCTGTTTCCCCCTCATGCTTCAAAAGTGACGACAGTGGAGCCATCTTATCTGTAGAAGAAGAGGAGCCCTCGAACAGCGGATTGGCCTTGCCCGGATTGTATGACGGGGCCAACCCCATCTCTTGAAACCGAAGCCTATTCCATTGGGAGCCACCGTTTGCTTCGAACGTACTTATGCGCTCCAGCGTGTCCAAATCGTTGTAGACCAGATACCTCGATTTGACCTTAGAGGGAATCGGCGCTTTTAGACCCCATTCCTGACGAGCCAACGTAGCCGGCTTAGTCTCAATGATTTGATGTGTGGGATAATACTTTGCGCCGGAGGACACAAATGGTTTGGAGTTCTTGGGAACTTGCGACAGCCGCGCACCCCTAAGCAGTTGTGCCAGCTGTGATGATGAAGACATGCCTAAAAGCGCTCTAACAATGCGTCTAATCTTTTAATCTCTGCCCTTCTCTACTCTTGAAGAGGTTTATCTTGACCATTTTTCATTAGTTGGTATTATGGTCATGGAAAACGAAAGCAAGTTACCCGCCTGAAAGTTTTAAACTAACTTAACGGTCACCCGCTTTTGCCGAGCGCGATGTCTGGGTGCAGTAAAAATTTTCAAAAAAAGTAAGCATCAGATGCAATAGAATAAGATGCGTTCTATTGAAATATCGAGGTCCATGAGCTGATCAAGCACAAGAACATAGATAATATTTGTAACTCGATAGTATTACAGAGAGCTATTATAAGGCTTGTATTTTGAGAGATATAGAAAGAGAAGATAGAACAAGCAAGAATATCTGATTATTGAGTATTATGGCTGATTTGACTAACGAAGTGAAAAATTTAAGCATCGATGATGCTGCTGAGAAGGGAGGTTATGTCCCACCACACCTAAGAAGCAGTGGTGGCAGACGTCCAAGAAATGAAGATGGTAACTCTTTTGACCAAGGATCATCTGGTGGCAACAGAGGAAGCTTTTTCGGATTTAGCAACCGTCGTGGTGGTGGTAAGAACGAGTTCTCTAAAGGTAGAGGTGGTTTCAAGAACGATGGCGGGTTTAGACCAGCTGGTACTGGTAGATGGATAGATGGTAAACACGCTCCTGCTGAAAAAAATGAAAGAATGGAAGTACAGTTATTCGGTGTCGCTGAAGATCCAAACTTCCAGTCTTCGGGTATCAATTTTGATAATTATGACGATATTCCTGTTGACGCTTCTGGTGAAAACGTTCCTGATCCTATCACTGAGTTCACTAGTCCACCATTAGACCCATTGCTGTTGGAAAACATCAAGATGGCAAGATTCACCAAGCCAACTCCCGTTCAAAAATATTCTGTTCCTATTGTTGCTAACGGTAGAGATTTAATGGCATGTGCCCAAACTGGTTCCGGTAAGACTGGTGGGTTCTTATTCCCAGTTTTGTCCGAGTCCTTCAAGACCGGACCCTCTGAGACCCCAGAGAGTGCAAGAAGTTCTTACATGAGAAAAGCTTTACCAACTGCGGTCATCTTGGCACCAACAAGAGAGTTGGCCACCCAAATTTTCGACGAGGCTAAAAAATTCACCTACAGATCTTGGGTTAGACCAACTGTTGTTTACGGTGGTGCCGACGTCTACAGTCAAATGAAGGAATTGGATCGTGGCTGTGATCTATTGGTAGCCACTCCTGGTCGTTTAAACGATTTATTGGAACGTGGTAAGATCTCTCTGGCTAAGGTTAAATACTTAGTCCTTGATGAAGCTGACAGAATGTTGGATATGGGTTTCGAACCACAAATCAGACACATCGTCGATGGGTGCGATATGCCATCAACCGATAATAGACAAACCCTTATGTTCTCAGCCACGTTCCCTGTTGATATTCAACATCTGGCTCGTGATTTCTTAAGTGATTACATCTTTTTATCTGTCGGTAGAGTTGGTTCCACCTCTGAAAATATTACCCAGAGAGTTCTTTATGTTGAAGATGAGGATAAGAAGTCTGCTTTGCTAGATTTATTGTCTGCTTCGAACGATGGTTTAACATTGATCTTTGTTGAGACAAAGAGAATGGCCGACCAATTAACGGATTTCTTGATCATGCAAGATTTTGCTGCCACTGCTATCCATGGTGATCGTACTCAAGGTGAACGTGAACGTGCATTGGCTGCCTTCAAATCTGGTAAAGCCAATTTATTAGTCGCTACTGCTGTTGCTGCTAGAGGTTTAGATATTCCAAATGTTACCCACGTTATCAACTATGATCTACCAAGTGACGTCGATGATTACGTTCATAGAATCGGTAGAACTGGTCGTGCTGGTAATACTGGTGTCTCCACCGCTTTCTTCAACAGAGGTAGTAAGAATATCGCCAAGGGTTTGCTCGAAATTTTAACTGAAGCTAACCAAGAAGTTCCAGATTTCTTGAACGATGTATCTAGAGAATCATCATTTGGTTCTAAAGGTGGAAGCAGAGGCTTTTCTAATAGTCGTTCCGGCGGTGCAAGAGATTACCGTAAACAAGGTAATGGTAATGGCTCCTGGGGCGCATCCAGAGGTGGTGGTGCAAGCAGCAGTGGCGGTTGGGGCTCTTCCAGAGGTGGCTCCAGCGCTGGCTGGGGTAACACTAGATCCTCTTCTGGCTGGGGTAATGGCGCCGCTTCCGGCACTGGCTCTGGCTCTGGCGCTGGCACTGGCTCCGGATCAGGTAATTCATCTTGGTGGTAAGTTATTCGGGCAATCGCCTGAATTCCATTCAATTCCTGGTTTTTTTATTATTGATTTTCAACTTTTTTTTTTCAACAACAGTTTGAGACAATCTAAGAATTTCTTTTGTTTTTTAAATTGTGTTTAAACTCGCATTATCATATCGCTATCCTTTGTTTTTTTATTATTGTTTATTGGTATTTTTTCCATGGTTACGATATTATACATCTGTACATTAAAGTCTTCTGATAAACAGAGTGATAAGCATGGAAATAAGGGTATTCATACTCACTTCACTATATTCTACGTTTTTTTTTCATTTTATTAAGAATACAATTTCAATTCTGCATTGTATCCCCACACAAGAACGCATGGTAACTCATGGTACAGTTGTATAATAATATTTTTTATTTAGTTTATATATCATAACAAAACTATCAAACCTACTTTGTCCGTGTGCTCAGGTATACAGCGCACCTTAACTTTTGATCCACTTAGGACTTGCAATCCAAGCGAACGTATAAGGGTGACCACCCAGTGCGGAGGGACCAGACGTTCCCTCAATTTCAATCGAATTTTCACAAGAGTACGTGAGCATGATGCTTTTATTTTTCACGAAATAGAGGCCGGACAATCTGTGCATTACCAGGGCTGAATTTTTTCACCTCGTTCTGTCAACCCCTATGGCGATTCTGCTTCTTCTTTTCTCTGACTTGAGCATAGTGGGACTGTAGTTGATATTGTCGACGCAGCAGCTGTGATACTCCCATAAATGCTTTTCTTTTGACTTAAACAACGTCATATTCGCAATCATGGCATGTCAGGAACGTTCGGATGCGCGGCGATCGAATGTGTAGAAGTCGGCGTAGCGCTCCTCTCAAGTGATTAGCGCGTCAAAGCAGAAAGAAATGCTACTTCCCAGAGCAAGCCCTTTCAATTTTCGAGCAATTATAATAATCATCAAATCAACGTCCCTTCTCGATTTAAGTACTTCTTCAGTGATAAAAGGGTATCACGAGATGTCTACTATAATGCGACATGGATGCATACCTTCGCGCCACGGAATGACAGACGTTATAAGTATAGCACTGAGTGAGTGGTACCCCTTGAGCATGGCTTCCTTATGGCTGGCAGTCAGGCATATTGGAATGTCATGCGGCCTAACCAAAATTTTGGTCACCCCTGCTGAAGTCAGCCTCTCATAGGAAGCCCAAATTGAAGTGTTTTACTGAATTTCATGATATAGAACCGTGCCACCAGGAGATCTCGGTGGGAGCTACCTCGCGAACCCTTGAGCCTTGTCAAAATTGTGCCTAAGGTTGTGAAAATTTGCTCAATATCGAAATTCCCTTAACCGGAACAGCTTTCACAAAGTTCGTCATCTTTTATATTACATGCTAATGGTGTGCTATCATGAATTCCAAAAACATCGTCGTCAGGCTCCAATTTAGGTTTGTCCCTTTCTTCACTACTTCCGACGCACACACTTGATCTGTCAAAAAAGTGAATAAACATATTCTTGTTCGTATTGGCAGAGTATTTGCCTACAATTGGAAGATTTGATTCTTCTTTGCTGTGGGAGGGAATCTCCACGCTGCCAGCCAACGTATTTTCACTATTGATGGTGAATTGAATGGCAGCAGCAGCAGCTTGCGTCCTTAAGTAATACATGCCGGTTTTCAATCCTTTCTTCCACGCATAGAAGTGCATTCCCGTTAACTTACCCATTGTAGGTGTCTTCATGAACAAATTTAGACTTTGCGATTGATCGATGAATGGGGAGCGTTCTCGTGCCATATCAATCAATCGTCGTTGCGGTATCTCCCATACGGTTTTATAAATGTTTTTGATCCATTTTGGTAACCCATCGACCTGTTGAACAGATCCATTATTCATTATAATTTTATTTTTTAGTTTTTCATTCCATATGCCAAGCTCACAGAAATGCTCGACCATGTGTCGGTTAACTACTATGAATTCACCACTTAGCACTCTTCTGGTGTAAACATTCGATGTCATCGGCTCGAAGGACTCATTGAAGCCTAAAATTTGAGAAGTGGACGCTGTTGGCATCGGACCTACCAGAAGAGAGTTTCTTAACCCATTTTTATTTTTTATTCTATCTTTCAAAACATCCCAATCATTATATAATAGTTCATGTTTTCCATCTGGTGGCTCCCAGAAGTCAAATTGAAGTATACCCTCACTTGCAGGCGATTTTTTGAAGCTGCTGTAAGGACCATATATGTCTGCCAGTTCATTTGAAGCTTCTATTGCACCGTGATAAATAGTTTCAAAAATTTGCTTGTTCAGTATACTCGCTTGCTCTGATTCGAAAGGAATCCTCATCATAAAGAAGACATCCGCCAGGCCTTGCACCCCTATAGCTTGTGGCCGGTGCCTCTTATTGCTTCTCTCAGCTTCTTCAACTGGGTAGTGACAAACATCTATAACTCTATCGAGATTCCTTGTAACTACTTTGACAACACTATGCAATTCTTCGAAGTTGAAAAAAAAGCCTTCATTTTCCATTGGCTTGACAAAAGAAGGAAGTGCAAGCGACGCCAAATTACAAACCGCTATTTCATCATTGGAGCTGTATTCCACTATTTCACAACAGAGATTGGACGATTTTATTGTCCCCAAATTTTTCTGATTGGATTTTTTATTGCAAGAGTCTTTATACAGCATAAAAGGACCACCAGTTTCCGTCTGACTTTGCAGTATCTCTGACCATAGCTTTTGTGCTTTAATAGTTCTCATTGGACTCACTGTCGCCTCATATTGCTCATATAATGCATCAAACTCGTCACCGTATACATCGCTCAAACCAGGAGCTTCATCTGGACTGAAAAGAGCCCAATCTCCATTCGATTCGACACGCTTCATGAAAAGATCAGGTATCCACAAGGCCAAAAACAAGTCGCGAGCCCTTAGTTCCTCTTTACCATGGTTCTTCCGAAGCTGCAAGAAATCAAAAATATCCGCGTGCCAGGGTTCAAGATATATACAATAAGCGCCTGGCCTTTTATTACCTCCTTGATCAACATACCTAGCAGTATTGTTGAAAACCCTGAGCATAGGAACCAATCCATTAGAAATGCCATTCGACCCAGAAACAAACGATCCTTTTGCTCTTATATTAGAAGAATGGATCCCTATTCCGCCGGAGGCTTTCGAAATCAAAGCGGTTTTATGAAGAGTTTTGAATATTCCATCAATGGAGTCTTCTGTCATCCCCAGAAGAAAGCAGGATGACAAATACTGATTGACTGTCCCTGCGTTAAAAAGAGTGGGTGACGCATGAATAAAGTATCTTTTAGACATCAACTCGTAAGTATTCAACACCGAATCAAGATCACCAAACGGTCCGTGAATTGCCAGCGCGACCCTCATGAACATAAATTGTGGAGTTTCATGAATACAATTACCTTTTCTTATCAGATAAGATTGACAAAGGGTCTTCCATCCAAAATATGAAAAATCATAATCTCTTTCGGGACGTATCGCCTCATCTAAACGTTCATGATACTTTTTTGCCAGATTATAGAATTCTTGAGATATCACACCTTTTTTGGGCGCCCTTAATAGTTTCTGACGCTTTTGTAATCGGTCAGCACTGTCAGTTGATTCGACATCAGCTCTCGAAACAGCCAAAAGTTGGGATAAGTTTTTTGTGAATGACAAGCCTCCCAGATGTTTGTGAAGTTCGTCGACCTCCAACCTCGCTGCCAGTATAGCGTAATGCGGATGGATGCTTGCCAAGGTTGCCAAAGTCTCCGCAACATATTCGGTGATCTCAGACTCTGATGAGGCAATTGCTATTCCTTTAGTGACCTTTTCCAATACTTTCTTGATGTCAATATGCTGTTCATTGAGCCCAAATGACAATTTATGCAGGGTTTTCGACAGTTTGTCGGGATCAAAATTATTAGCACTTCCTGCTGATTTCCGAGTCATGGCTGCGATAATCAGATCAGAGAATGATCTGCAGTTTTATTTCAGTCTTTATAATGAACTGAGAACTTCTTACGTAAATCCTAATAAACAGCATAGTTGTTATAAGTCATCTCGGTATAATACCTGGTGGTATAATACTATACGGCTTTCTAAATTCCAAAGCACCTTTTTGAAATGAACCATCATCACATATAATTATATGAGCTAAAGATTCATAATTTAATAAATCATCCAACATGAGTACGAAATCAAGAACTTCAAAAGTAACCAGTCTCAAACCATTGTCTTAGATACAAATGTTTTTGACATGTTCTAACAATGAATAGGTAGGTATATTACTTCAAACAGTTCGCTTCAAACATTTCGACACCCTAAAATGGTGATAGACTCTACTGAATATGACAGCGGCTCTACAGAGATTAAAAGGGCTAACTTTAAATAAAAAATACACACGTAGAGGGTCATTTGCCGCAGAATTTTTCGGATTTCATTGTGCTTTCGCTGAAACAAGTTTGTCGTTTACTGCGTGGGGTCCGCACTGAAAATGATTCCTCTCAAACCCAAGGATGCCAATGTCTGGTAAGGTCAACCAAGTTTAGTGGACGAAAATGCGAAAAGCCATTTTGTATTCGTGAGTAAAAATTTCATGGCGGTAGTCCATTCTATATTTGGTTTCCCTCCTAACAACTTGACCGAGATGCCGTTAATTTTGTCCTTGTGCATCACGTAAGGTAGCTCAATTTCTTCGTCATTCAGTTCGTCACTCTCATTAGCATTCGCGTAAGTGCTTCCATGCCTTTGTGATCCAGAGCGAGATAGCCATATTGCCATTTGTCTGACAACGGTTAATAAGCTTTCCATTGCCTTGTCGAAGCTGGTTTCCTTTCGGAAAAGCTTTCCGATTTTGAAATTGTCGTTATTGAACGCATCGTATACCACCCACTCCTGGCTATCATCTTGATATTTTGATATCTTTGAGTAGGAACCCATTGGTAGCAATTTGTACCCATTCAGTGTAACTTCAAGTCTTGTGGTGATCGTTGCCAGAAGCAATATCACTTGACCAAGCGCTGCATTGATTTCTTGCCATGGAACTTTAATGTCTTCAAAGCCCCCTATTCTTAGTCCGTTTATAATTCCAAAGGGTCCGTTATGCGAGATCTTGAAAGTTTCGTTATAGATGTTGATCTTTCGTAGCTTATCAAGATTATTCAATGAGAACTCGTATTGATTTTTTAACGATTGGATTTCTTTGGCAAATTCCAATTGTTCAAGCTCATATGTATTCTTTCTTTTTAAATCCTCTTCTTCCAGTCTTTGTTTCTCTTGCAGTTCTTCCTCTAATTCAACGATCTGTTTATCCAATTTCTCATCTTCATTTTCTAATCTGACAAGTTCTTTGAATAATGACTCTCGTTCGAGCTTCAGTTTTTCTGCTTCAGCATTCGTAACAGCAGGTGATTCATCGGAGTGAATAGATTTCTGCTTCTCTATCCTAGACAAAAATTGTGTGTAAAGATCTCTTTCTTTGATAGCATCATCGTATTCACTCTGTAATCTTTGAACCAGTACGTTACAGCAATCTTGGCAAACTGGATAGTCAATATTACTCTTTGAAGATAACAAATTGAAGACATTCGCCAAAGCACTGACTTGTGTAGACAAGGTCCTGGCAGCTGATGCGGAATATCTATGGTGAGTACGATCCTCTTCCATTTGTTCATCACCAGAATCATCATCCCTTCGTGCCGAAGACGCAGTCGCTGAAGTCTCAACAGAATTCACGGTACTCGGCCCATTGTGTTTCAAATCTTCCTGTAACAGAACGTAGGACTCTAAACCCAGTTTTTGCAAGCTAGCATCATTTGGATTGATGGCTTTATTTAGCCTTTGTAACCTTTCTTGAGGTATCTTGCAATTCGTGGGTGTGTAATCACCACCGGAGCTGACTAGAATATCGGTCTGAGCGAAACTCAAATCCAACAAGGAGCTATCCATCTTCAACGGCAGTTGGCAGTTTTGGCATTTAAGTATGCTCTCCTCAGCGCTGTTAGTATTGCTCATAATTGAAAAGCAATTAAAGTTCAAAACTTATTCATTACTGTTCTTAAGCTCCTACGGGTATCGCATTTATGATTAGAGATTATTTTTCCCTCTATGTAGCACACAGCGAACAGAAGAAACATTTACCTAAAGACGGCTATTTAAATATACATGAATAAAAGTTCTAAATGCTATAATCACCAGTTATAATGCCAATATAGGTTTGGAGGCTCATCATGCAATTCGCGAACAATTTTGAAGGGGTCGTCGTTTGCAAACCTTCTCGAGGAAAGATCATTTTGAGTCCGCTCCAAATACATTTCTCTCATTTTACTCAAGGTGTTTGACTCACATGGATCCATCATGTAGGTAGAGCTTATTACTGGTCTCTTTCGCGGACATGCTGGCAAACTACCGCGGGACTCAGTGTGGTTTTTAAACCCTTGTTCGACGACTAATTCCAGAGGCTCCCGAATACATACTTCTATGGATTTTGGAACCCAAATCTCATGTAAAGATGTGAAATTGTACTTTCCTGTCGTCCTAAGAAGAATATATCCGATATCTTTGAGTACAACTTCAATACTTCCTTGAAAAGGGGGAATGACATGCCTTGTATACTTATCCAAGTGACAAACATCGTGCTTTATGCCACAGTATTTTTCCAGAGGGTGGGAAATGTCACTGCGAAGCTCATTGCAAGATTTGAAAACTTCCAATCCCTTTTCAATAGTTCTAAACTCATATTCCTCCCCGGGAATGTACTTTACAATTTGATTCACAGTTCCTACCGGCGGCTTGAGAAAGAAGATGCCTCCAACAGAATAACAGCTTCCGGCTTCAGACCCAGTCATTGAATAATAGTTCTTCTTCCTGAGTTTTCTGCCTTTAAAAAGGTCAGTTTTCCTAATTCTGTCGAGCCATTCCTTTTTAATAATATCCTCAATATGAACTTCGGCCAGATCTGACGTAAACCCAGGTAGGTCACTTACAATTTTATCACCAATTTTATATTCCTGAGCGCTCCTAGTCATATTAGGTATATGCGACACACCCGCGTATTGGGATTTGAGGAATCTTGATGGATTTTCCAAATCATTCTTTGACAGTTCGGGGACGACTATACCTCCCGCGCGGTCTCTTTTGACCTTATAACCCATGTATTCCTTCATCAACACATTAATTAAGGTCGATTTACCTACGTTTGCATTACCCAATAGGTAGTTATGGGCTCTTAGCGACGAGTAAACGCTTTTGATATTCCATCCTTTAATGGCAGAAGCTGCAATTGTCTTATTCGATGAGATACCTAGTTGGTACCTCAGAAAATCTTTGAGAAAAATGGGTGCCTTCTTCTGCAATGCAACCTTGTCCTTAAACACCTGGTCAGCCTTTGTGAATAATAAAGATACGGAGAATCGGTCATCCTCCAAGACTCTTCTTGACAGGTGGAATGGAAATTCCGGTAGTGGTACGAGGTGTATAGCATTACTGTCCCCTGGCATCCTCTTAGATATCTCATCGTAAGGGACTCTTCTGAACTCATCCAACGAGTATTGGTTCTTGTTAATCGCATCATTGCATCGTTTGCATATCAATGGTACCGGGGACAGTTCTCTCACTTCCTGCAGCGAACCTATAGCCTCCTTTTCTTTCGCGCTTTGAATACTCTGACTAAACAACAAATATTTAACGTCTTTCAAACTCTGAGATTTATTATGCCCAATTGCCTTGGGCTTAAGATAGTAACCCACTTTACTGGCATCGCCATCCTGCAATTTCACTCCACATGTGTTACAGTTCAGTAATCTTTTCCAGGTACAAGATAAATTCCTGACTAATGAAAGTCTTGTGCAGTAACTCAGCATCGCAGCATTCTATGTATGCGTTCTAATGCTCAATTCTCCGACTAGTATCATATGCCTTCCATTAATACTTTAAATTATCATTCAATTCGATATCATCAAAAACGGACATACTATTGAAAATTTTTTTTCACTTTGAGATGAAAGTGAAAAAAGCGATGAGATGCGCTATCGAGATGAGATGAGCTATAAACAGGGCTATTTGGCAAAGACATACAATTTGTCCGATCGATTTTAAAGTAGACTATTCACGATGGGTAAAGTTTCAAAGGCCACTAAGAAGTTTCAGACGAAACATCTGAAGCATACACTTGACCACCGCAGACAAGAGAAAGATAATAAAAAGAGAGTTCAAGGTCGCCGTGGTAATAAATCTGAGGAAGAGAAAAGAAATGCTGCACTGACCAAAGACGAGCAGTTGATGAAGAAATCTGCTAAGGAGGAAGTGTTTAAGGACATGTCGATGGAAAAATTTTTCGACGGTGGGTTCCAAGTCCCAAAAGAGAGTAAGAAGAATTCCAGGTCTGCCGCGAAGGCTGCGAAGAATAAAGAATCATCTGAGGAGGAATCCTCAGAAGAGGAAGATATGACCGAGAACATGGCCGAGCTCTCAAAGAAAGACCCTGAATTCTACAAATATCTACAAGATAATGATAAAGATTTGTTAGATTTCAGCGGAAGTAATCCTTTGGACGGAATTGAGAACGAAGAAAATGTTGAAGAGGATGGAGAAGTCGAGGAGCCAAAACAAGAGAAGGACAAGAATTCTTCAAAGGACTCCACGCAGGTTGAGCTAACTCTGAAATTGGTCAGAAAATGGAAAGAGCAAGCAAAAGAGTCCCCAAATTTAAAATTGATCAGAAACGTAGTATCTGCCTTCAAAGTTGCCATTAATTTGAACAAGGAAGAAAATATTGAAGAATACAAGTATGCAATCACTGATGCGAAAGCTTTTCAAGAATTACTGTATTTCACTTTGAAGGATTTACCAAAGGTTATTCAAAGCTTAGTGCCTTACAAAAATACAAAGGGATCAAGAACATTACCAACGGGTCCAAATGCTTCAAAGATGTCTTCTATCATGAAATCCCATGCAGGTGCTCTAATCACATTAATTAACGATATCACTAATACAGAAACTGCTGCGTTAGTCTTACATTCTTTGGGTCAACTGATGCCGTATTTCCTATCTTACAGAAGAATTCTGAAGGAAATTGTGAAGAGTATCGTGGACATTTGGGCTACCACAAGGGATATCGAGACCCAAATTGCCACATTTGCCTTTTTGCACAGCGCCGCAAAAGAATTTAAGAAATCTACTTTGGAATTGATCTTGAAAACTACTTACTCCACTTTTATTAAGAGTTGTCGCTCAACAAATATGCGCACCATGCCATTAATAAACTTTCAAAAAAATTCAGCTGCAGAACTATTCGCGATCGATGAGACATCTGGCTATCAAATCGGGTTCGAATATATTAGACAACTAGCAATTCACTTGAGAAATACCATGAACGCTACTACGAAGAAAACAGCTAAAACAAATCCTTCTGAAGCCTATAGAATTGTTTACAATTGGCAGTTCTGTCACTCCTTAGACTTTTGGTCTCGTGTGTTGTCATTCTCCTGCAATCCAGAGAAAGAGAATGGCCAGCAATCACCACTGAGAGAATTAATTTATCCTTTGGTCCAAGTTACCATGGGTGTCATCAGACTGATCCCAACCCCGCAGTTTTTCCCATTAAGGTTCTATCTGATTAGATCGTTAATCAGATTATCCCAAAATACTGGCGTGTTCATTCCAATTTTCCCACTTTTATCAGAAATCCTGGTATCGAAAGCTTTTACCAAAGTTCCAAAGAAAAAGGAATCTTTGGTAGCCTTTGACTTTGATCATAACATTAAATGTAACAAGGCATACTTGGGAACCAGAGTGTATCAAGAGGGTTTGTCGGAGCAATTTGTTGATTTATTGGGCGAGTATTTTGTTCTTTATTGTAAGAATGTTGCATTTCCGGAATTGGTAACACCAGTTGTAATCTCACTTCGTCGCTATATGAAAAATTTAACTAACGTCAAGCACAGCAAACAATTATCCAATATTGTTGAAAAGCTAAAGCAGAACAGTTCTTATATTCAATCAAAACGAGCTGACGTCGATTTTAGTCCCACCAACAAGACCGAAGTTGCTAGATTCTTGAATGACGTTCCTTGGGAGAAAACCCCATTGGGATCTTATCTCGTTATCCAACGTGAGGTTAAAGATGAGAGAACGAAAATCTTGAGAGAAAGTTTGGAGGAGGAAGACAGAGAGAAACGTGCGAAGGACAATGAAGTAGCTCGTGTTGACGTCGAAGAGAGCTCTGATGAAGATGTTGAAATGTCCGATTGATTTCGGATTGATTTATATTTCCCATTCACTCAAGTATCTTTGTACATATTTTATAAATGTAAATTATTATACCGGCTCTACTTTTTATTATCGAACGCATGCAGAAATATTGAAAACCTAGTTCACAACATTTGAAAAACACAACCGTCCACAACAGTAATAGCATCTTCAGTATCTTTTCAAAACTATTATTCTACTGTGAATATCGATTAAAGAATATCCAGGAAAGACTAGTGTGTGATTTTCTTCACGCTTCAATAAAATACTACGTCGGCGGCTAATGGATGACACAACAATAGTCGGCAGTTCTTCTCCCCCCTCAGTTAAAAAGCATCAATATAGCATCAAAGTTGATATAAAGGCTCCATTAGGTCAGAAACTCGATTCCAAACAGGGTATACAAAAGTCAGTGCACAGGAAAAATATCACTTCTGTAGAAGATAGAAAGCTCGCGATTCAGAAGAAAATTCTGAATGAAGAATTGACTAAGCAAGTGTTATTCTATAAAAATAGTATAAATCAACTTCAACAAGCGGTTAAGATAATGAGATCTTACCACAAGGAGGAGAAGGTTTTGAATCTGATTCAGAAATGGAGAGCAGTTTCACAGGCTGGGATGTCTTATATTATGAATTCAACATTGATCAAAATATCCAGAATTGGGGGGTACGAGGAGTTTAGAAGAAAAGAGCTTGAGGCAGAAAAGGCTAAATTAGAATATCAAGTAGATGATAATTTGCAAGAACAAATGAACGAGGTTTTAGAGTCAAATGAATTTCAAATGCTTCCGGAAGAAATGCAACAAGAATATAAAGAGGAAATGGAAGAAAGAATGAAGGAAGCAGAAATTTGGAAGGAGAAAGAGTTCAACAAACTGGACAACCAAATGAAAGAAATTGGAAATCAAGAGCTGACCATGGAAGAGCTTTCAAAAAGACTTAAAATTGAGTACCATTTGATATTCCCAGAGTAACTTCTTATACATAACCTCTAAGTATATAATGCTATTTATTATGTTGGCAAAGGCAAATCACAACTCAACGATAAATTAGCCTTTTATAGCTAAAGAGATGGCCTTCGAAATTTGGTTTTGAAAAAAGTATCTCTCTCTATTCCTGAAATATATCGTCTAATCTCAACCTTGGCGCGATGTTCATTGACAGCAATTCTTGAAATAGTAATTTTGCTGCATATGGAATGGTCATCTTGGTGATATATTCGGCACTTCTACACGTCTTACACCAGCCGCTATAGCCCATTAGACCACATTTTTCACAAATATCTACTTCGAAGGCGTCCGAACTTATCATTAGTCTTTCCAATAGTAACTGCGACGCCCCATATGCAATAACACAATCTCTTTCCATTTCACCCAATCTCAGACCACCATCTCTGGATCTGCCTTCAGTTGGTTGACGAGTAAGAACAGCCCTTGGACCTCTTGCTCTGGCATGCATTTTGTCTAGGACCATGTGCTTCAGTTTTTGGTAATATATAGGACCGAAGAAAATATATGCTTGTAGACATTCACCTGTGATGCCTGAATATAACATATCTTTACCGGAATAGCTGAACCCCTGATCTACTAGAATTTTAGACATGTCTTCTAATTTAGATCCACCAAAACATGTACCATATTCAAGTGATCCATTCAGAACACCAGCCTTACCAGATATCAACTCGATCATTTTACCAACTGTCATACGAGAAGGGAAACCGTGAGGGTTCATAATAATGTCTGGAACTATCCCTTGATCATTGAATGGCATATCTTCCTGTTTTACGATGATACCACAAACACCTTTTTGGCCATGTCTGGAGGAAAATTTATCACCTAATTCTGGCCTACGATTTTGTCGCAACAGTACCTTGATCAGCGCTTGATCATTATCCGAAACAGACATCATCACTTGGTCGATATGCGACGGTTCGGGTCCCCTGTATGTGACTGGGGTTTCTTTGAATTGAGCCTGCGCTGTGTTTAATACACCTTCAGATGCATTAGTAGGGATCGATTTATTGATGTATACTTGCCCACTTTCAACTTTCATTCCCACTTCACCTAAACCATCCGCACCCAAAGATTTATGCTGCCATATCGGGTTTTCATTCTCATCAACACGCATGCCACCAATGATGTCTTGTGTATGGTTTGGATATCTTTTTAATACCGCAGTGGTTTTTCTTCGTGTTTCACAGCGACCGAAACCTCTGTCGATTGAGGCTTTATTCAAGACCAAAGCATCTTCAATATCGTAGCCGGAATACGACATAACAGCAACTGTCGCGTTTTGTCCAGCAGGCAATTTATCGTAATCAATCAACTCGATTGTCTTTGTCTTCACCATAGGCTGTTGAGGATAAATCATTAGATACAATAATGTGTCTATTCTCTTAAATTGATTATATGCAATAGCTCCTATTGCTTGCTTACCCATCGCACATTGATAAGTATTACGTGGCGATTGATTATGGTGTGGGTAAGGAATTAACCCAGCAACGGCCCCCAAAATGGTGAATGGTTCGATCTCCAAGTGTGTAAAGTTTTCATCAATATCTTTTTCGTATAATGCAATATATGAATCATTTTCCTCATTCACGTCCAGATATTCAACAAGCCCCAACTTGAGAAAATCATCAAACACCAATTTTCCGCTCATTAATTCTCTTAGATGTCCTGCTTGAACTCTTGATATACCATCTGATACGATAATCAGTGGCCTACAAATTCTCCCACCATCCGTAGCAATATGGACAGCCTTTTGATGCGAGTTCGTGTAGATAGAAATAAACGCAGATATTTTACCACATCGTCTTAAGTTCCTAAATTGTGAAACGAATTTGATAGGAAATTTTGTTGTGCCGATGAGTGTTCCGTTCAAATAAACACCATAATTCAAGTGAAGCGAAGAGCTATCAACCAGGCTTATATCTTCAACACCAAGGATGTAGCAAAGTTTCTTGATAGGGACTTCTTCATCATCTGTAGTAATATGAGTCATGAGTGCCAAATTTTTCACTAAACCACATGCTTCACCTTCTGGTGTATCCGCAGTACATAGCATACCAAATTGAGAGGGTTGCAATGCTCTTGGACCTGAAACTTTTCGTGATTTTTCGAATTGAGATGATATTCTTGTCATCATACCTAGTGCTGAAATGTAGGATAGTCTGGAAAGCACATGTGTCACACCGGCTCTTTCCATCTTGAATCTCTTCAAAGACCAATTACCCGTTGAGATAGCTCTATTCAAACCGCTCGTTATGTTATTAGAGTGAACGTTGATAGATAATAAAGCATCATATTCCATGGCTCTATTAGGCTTCTTCAAAACTTTATCTATGCTTGCTTTGAAATCATTATTGAATTTTTTGAATAAATCTTCAAACAACAAAGAAATTAACTGACCTGCCAATTCTAAACGCTTATTACCCACGTAATCCCTGTCATCCACCATTTTTGTATTATGAGTAGCCATGACAACTCTTCTTGTCATCATTGCAATATACAATGCCTTTTCCCTAAAATCGAGTGCTTCTACGGTCAAATGGGCAATTACAGTAGTAGCAATAGCTTCAATACCCTCTTGTAAAATTGACAGCTTTTGTCTTCTGACAGTTTTGACTTTGCAACCAATGTATTCTAAAGCCTGTTGTTGAGTATAAAGCCCTAACTTGGAAGCTTCTTCTAAGTTTATAGCAAAAATATCCTGATAACTACTATCGTTACCGCATACCAATTGCATAACTTCTAAATCGGAAACAATGCCACATGCTTTAAGAACTACCACAATGGGGATCTCCTCCGCAATAGAGTTGTGCTTTAAATAGATTTTTTCATTCTTTGTAACAACATATGTTTTAGATTTTCTTTCGTGAGTCGAAGAAGTGACGGATGCTTGAACAATCCCTTTCTTTTCATCAGCTTCCACAATGATACGGTTCTTCGATAACTGTTCTTGAACTAGGATAACTTTCTCCGTACCATTGACAATGAAATAGCCACCAGGATCTAAAGGGCACTCGTTGAACCTTGCCATAGCTTTTTCATCTGAGCCATGCAATATACATTTGTTGGATCTCAGCATAATTGGCATTCTACCGATTTCTACATCCTTATGCATGATAATGTTTCTACCCCTCGTGTACTCTATATCCACATATATAGGGGCCGAGTATGTCATGTCTCTTAATCTGCATTCGTGTGGGGGAGTCATATTATATTTTACAGAGTTGGACTTTTGGCCCACTCTTATATCAACGTATTTCAGGTAGAATTCCGGATCGACATCACTCAGGATCAATTGGTTTGCCTTGATAATTTTTTTTAAATCAACGTCAACAAAATAATTAAAAGAGTCCAGATGTTGTTTTACCAGACCTTTAACTTTGAGGAAAGCCGGTAGCAGATTCCATTTATCCTCGGTAGTACTGACCTCATCGGTCAACTTCTTACCTTTATAAATGGGCTTCAGTAGGTCTTCAAACGCATCATCTTTCTTAAAATGCGTATGCTTCTTTACCTTCTTCTCAACCATGACCCCGCTTCTGACCCTCTGAATATGTAAGTTCAAGCCAATCTCCTGAACTACCTGTCAATTTGTAATATGATGAGATTGAAATTCCATTTCGTTTTTTGATCTCGAAGCTCATCGGGACAAATTCTACTTAAAAATTTTCTATTATGCTGACGTGACAAACGATCAGTTACTCTACGATTCATTCGAACAGTTCAGCAGTTCAATTAAGTAATTGATATGTAGCTAAATGACACAGGGACTGACATCTTTACTTCAAAGATCCCACTTCCCCAGACCATCCGTACTGAGCACTATTCTTCGTGCGCGCTCTATTTCTGGTTGTTCTCGAGACCAACATGAGTGACCATAGTCTTCTGAAGAGCTCTGTCAATCAGTACTTAGAGGAGCTACCACAACAGATACAGAGCAGGTTATATGAGTCACCCGCAACATGCCTTGCGATATACCGTCTACTGCCGCAATTGGCCAAATTCTTCATCATGTCAATGGTTTTCAATGAGAGTGAAATATCACTCCGAGACCTGGACAGATGGGTGAAGGCGAGCGGTAAGACACAATTCCAAGAGGCAATTAAGTCCATGAAGTCGCTACATTTGCTAATTCCTGTAAGAGGAAATGGTCCCATGATGATAAATTTGAATAAAACGTTCAAAGAAAGTTTTAAAAACGCGCTGACCGGGGGTGAGGTCAACAACTCGTTTGGCATCGTTGTCGAAGAAGCTAACGATGTCGTCACTATGGGAATGCTGGACAGTTACTCGGCAGATAAATGGGAAACAATTCTTCATTTCATGGTGGGTACATCCCTAAGCAACATTCCTTCTGAGAATGTTTTGAACTTACTAAAGCACAGTAAACTAATGGAGGACTCAAGCACGCCTCGAGGCTTTAAAATCACCAATGAGGGTTTCCAATTTCTACTGCAAGACGTCAACTCTCAAATATGGGCACTGTTGTTGCAATATCTGAAAATGACTGAAACTTTACAAATGGATCCAGTTGAAGTTCTTAATTTCATATTCATGCTGGGTGCTTTAGAATTTGGAAAGCCGTATAGCATCAGTGGATTGAGTGAAACGCAAAAGATAATGTCGAAAGATATGAGAGACTACGGATTAGTTTTCCAAAAAAACTCAAACGCAAATGTTTTCTATCCAACGAGACTAGCGACGATGTTGACATCGGACTCTAGAAGTATAAGAAGTGCCTCAGGTGCTATGGACAGTGTTTTAAAGCAAAATAAGGAGGAAATCGTAAATAAAACAGCACCATCTGATGGCGAAATGAACGAGGATGAAATTGGTCTGAAGACTCGAGCGGTACAAGATGGTGCTTTGATTGTGGAGACAAATTTTAAGCTATACTCATATTCTAATTCGCCGCTACAGATAGCCATTTTAAGTCTATTTGTTCATCTAAAATCAAGGTTTTCGAATATGGTTACTGGTCAGTTGACAAGAGAATCGATCAGACGAGCCCTGACGAACGGGATAACTGCCGATCAAATTATTGCATATCTTGAAACACATGCTCATCCACAGATGAGAAGACTAGCTGAAGAGAAACTTGAGAAGAAATTGGAGCTGGACGGAAACTGTAAAGACCAGCTGCAAATTCTGCCGCCAACGGTCGTTGATCAAATAAAATTATGGCAGTTGGAGTTGGATCGTATTATAAGTTATGACGGTTCGCTATATTGTGACTTTGAGAATCATCAAGAATATCTAATGTTGAGTTCATATGCTCAGGACATAGGTGTATTAATTTGGAAAGATGATAGAAAGAAAAAATTTTTCGTGTCTAAGGAAGGTAATTCACAGGTTCTAGATTATGCCAAGAGAAAGTTAAAAAAGAAGCAAACTCCATAATATCATAGTTTCAAAAATTTGCTTGTTCAGTATACTCGCTTGCTCCGATTCGAAAATAATTGTCATCATAAAAAGACCTCCGCCAGACCTTGCACCTCTATAGCCTGCGGTCGGCGCCTCTTGTTGCTTCTCTCAGCTTCTGAAACTTGGCGGTGGGAAACATCCATAGTTCTATTGAGATTTCTTGTATGCAATTCTTCGAAGTTGAGAAAAGCCTCTAGGAACCATGGGCTTAACGAAAGAGGGACGAAAAAGAAGAGTGCAAGTGAGACCAAATCGCAAACCGCTATTTCATCGTTTAGAGCGGTATTGATGTATTCCAGTAGTTCGAAACAGAGAATAAACGATTTTATAATACCCATTTAATTCAAATTTTTTTGATTTGATGATCTACTGCAAGAGTCTTTACACAGTATATAAGGATCCGCAGCCTCCTTTATTGAAGGGGGCGTCAGATGATACATTATCCTAGATGGATCTCATCACTTCTTTTCTAGTCATCACTTCTTACCTAGTTGACAGAAAGGCGTCAAAGTACGCTAATTCCAAAATCTCTTTTTATCACATTAATTTCTAGTTTTTAAGGGTAGAAAAAAAGAGCGCGATAAGAGTTTTTGAACTGTCAGACGCTACTACAAAAGCCTTATCAACCCCAACTGGACCAAGACAAATTGGCCTTAAAAATCCTTCAGCAGCTACTCAAACGATGTATATCAATGCAATTGCTCCATTGGCACTCTTTTCAGAACTTTTCAAAGAAAGCTACACTGTATCCCCTCAATGCCCGACAGATTTACCCTTAACATGTAGAAACGATACGGCTGTCCCAGATACATGTTGTTTTGAGTACCCAGGGGGGATCTTCTTGCAAACACAATTTTGGGATTATAGACCTTCGCGCCCAAACTTGGATAAAGAGGCATTGGAGAAGGAATTGGGTCCTTTGGACGAATTTACCATTCATGGCTTATGGCCGGATAAGTGTGATGGGGGGTACGAGCAATTCTGCGACAATTCGAGAGCTATTGATGACATTTACCACCTACTGAATTCCGAGCAATTCAACGACCCCAAGAGCGGCTTGGAGATCTCTGGAGTGGATTTATTGGCTGAGCTGAATAGGTTGTGGAAGAGTAATAACGGCAACGATGAATCATTATGGATCCATGAATACAACAAGCACGGAACGTGCATCAAAACTATTAGACCTAAATGTTATGAGAACTGGAAAACAAAAGCGCAGAAAACTAACGTGAATCTCGAGAAGCAGTCCGTTTATGACTACTTCCGCACTGCGTACAACTTGTATAAGAAACTGAACACGAGCTCCATCTTGGAAGCACACGGCATACGCCCTAGTGCAACTGCAACTTATTCCAGGAATGAAATTGCATCTGCTTTGTCTCATGGGTTTGATGGGCACTCTGTTTTCTTTGCATGCGATAGACACAATGCGATTAACGAAATATGGTATTACCATCTTCTTAAAGGCTCGCTTTTGGGCGAAGAATTTACTTCTATAGACTCAATTTACAGAGGCAGGGAGAGATGTCCCGAGCAAGGCATTAAATTTTTCCCAAAAGGCTATACACCTCCCGACAATAGAGCCCCCTCGCCTAAGTTTAGTGGTATTATCAGACTAAGTGGCATCGAGGGAGGTTTAATCAGAAATGGCCACTGGATGGTTAACATGAGTCCTGCCACCTTCTTTTTGTCGGAGTCAGAATTTGGGAATTATTACCTGAGATCAAGATTGGGATACTGTGGCTTTAATCAGGACCAGGCGCTTGCCTGCAACAAGAACCTCGGCCAGGCCGCGCAATTTGAGTACGAGGGCGGGTATATTGGTTATTCAGGCTCCTTTAAATGGGGGGCCGATGCATACCCAAGTCACAGGTCCCAAAGTATTATCTATCATGATCCCGAGGGAAGCGATGAGTATTCTTTTAAACTGAAATTCATTAAAAAAACAATATAAATTAAGTAGAAGTAAAAGTTCGTTTTGAATGTATTATTTAGGACCAGACATCTGTATCAATCTCGTGGTGTTATCTTCCATCACTGTCGGGTAGCTTGTCGAGCTTCTATTTGTCGTGCTAGGAGTAGTCGCACTTGAAGGCGCTGTCATCGACTGAAAGGGCCTTGAATTTCCTAAAAAGTTCATCATATCACTTTCCAAATATCCAATATGGTCCTGTAGTTGCGAAACCTTATCCTGCAGTTGGAAATTTAGATTTCTCGTCATTTGGAGATCGTGACCAAGTCTTTTAATTTGGCCCTGTTGATCGTTGACGATTGTCTTCAAGGATCGCAGCTCATTTAGAATGATTAGATCATCAGCCGGAACTTTAAAGTTTGAATGCAAGTTTGGGACTGCCCGGGGGGGCTCTGCGGGCGGTATTTGAGCGGTTTGTATTCGTACAGGAGAGGCATTCTGGCTGTTACTTAAGGTAGACTGTTTCAACATTAAGTCATGCAAATTTTTCTTAGAAGCCAAGTATTGCTTCCTGATATTTTGTAAAGTGTCATCAGTCTCCGTCTTATCAAAGAACTCTCTTGTGAGTCCGTCAGCCATGCTATTCGAGTACGAACTTAAGCCACTTTGTGCGCTAGGTTATGTTGGATAAACCATCGAGATTTCTTACGCGCGTGCCACAAATAACGATCGCGTCCCACTCGGGCGCCACGCGCGCATGGCACCTAAACACAGATATGCCGTCTATGCGCCCTATGTACACTTTAAATCGACTGGGGCTTTCAATACCCGCAACGCCACGGAAGATGCAGCCCCAGCGGAGTGGACTGAAGGTCCCACGACCGCCGTCGGGTGCTCAGTGAAGTATTTGAACACGACGTTTCCCGCTTCATCGAGGGCCCAGTCGAAATTCGAGAGCGTTCTGGGCAACAGTGCCTCTAGGAAAAACCAGGATCCAGCCTGATGTTGCGCAGTTGCAGCGGGTCTGGGAGGTGCGAGAATTCAGCTCGGGCAAAGACGCTATGGAAGTTTTTGCGGAGGCAGGGCGGCGGCCTTCTATGTTACATAGGGATATACGAAAACGGCCACAACTCTGACGCCACTAACGCCAACAGCTCAACGTAGCTCTTCAACGACGCATTTAACATATTGAGCTCTTTCTTGATGCCTATTTATTATTGGTTTATTTACTGGTGAAACTACTCAATATTCTTGGCATTAACCAAGTCCCAGCGTATTTATAGATGACCGCCCTTGCTTTTCACCTTGAAATTTGTCTTTCGTCAAGAAAAAAACTCTAAGGTCAACTCATGACATGCTCACACAAATTTTGTAGTTTTCTACTGCTCTCAGAACTAGAGCTCTATTAGATTCGTCCTCCAAAAAATCTGGATCTTACCTAGAGTGCCTATGTAGTAGTTCCCATCCTCCAGAGGCTTCACTACCTTTTCAATAAAGTATTGAAGGCATTGGCTGCTTCCGTAAAATGTAGGGGATGGATGTCCACTCCCTAGTTCTTTTGCAAGTTGATTTGCCGAGTACGCAATGTGACGCCAATCTATTCCCCACTCACGGGATCCACACATTCGACGTCTTTAAGTAGTTGCCAGAGTACCTTGTCCGTGATCAAAATTTGACTAATGTTGTCACTGGTAGCTAATTCACAAAAGAGGCCGAATAGAAGGCCTCCGGCGATTGAAAGGGCTCCACCTAGAGGCAAATAATCCGCGAAGTAGGTGAATAATATAGCGAAGGCTGCGCTAAATAGAAGCGTACCAAAAAAAAGGAAAGTGGGGCTACCCATAGTCTGAGAAAGTAGGTAACCTTAACAAAAAATCTGTCTTCTAGAAGCTGATTCTTTTCCAAATCTTCGGAAACCATAGGTGTCTTCCATATTTTCATAATATTCATGCTGCACGTCGATAACAGGCGAAGGAAGGTGTGCTCCAATTAATCCATTTCAATTGATTATCAGACAAGTGTCGAAGCGCTCATGCCTTTTATACATATATTCTAAGAATGTTTCTACCAGCCTAAGTGGGCGCCAGGCCAACCCGGCGCGTCTGCACATATATACGTGCGCTGTACGCATAACGGCACACAGAAAACCACTTGACCATGATGTTTCCTGCTTCATCGTAGCTCGACTTCGGCGGGATTTTGGGCAACAGTGCTTCTAGGCAGACCCGAGACCCTGCCTGATGTTCCCGCAGTGCCAACAAGTCTTGAAGGCGCGAGAGCCCAGCTCGGGCAGAAAGACGCTCTGGAAGTTCTGCGGAGGCAGGGCGGCGACCTCCAAAGGATTACGCTACATAGGAATATATAAAATGGACTACAATTCTGGTGCCGGCAACGACTCAACGTGGCTCTTCAACGACGCATTGAACATCTCGAACCCCTTCTTGGTGTCTTCCCCGAGGAGCTTCAGAATCGGCCAGGCCAAAAGCCCGGAAAACTCTTCAGACTGCACAACCTTGGTCTTGGCGCCATCTTCGGCAGGCAAGAATTCGAATTTGTGCGTACCTGAAAAGACCGTATCGAATGCCAGATTGCCCTTCCACTGGAAACGCGCCTGCGAATTCTCTACCACCACAGGGTCGAAAATGCTCTCCCTTTTCGAAAGTGGCAGCAGGATCTTGACCTTCAGAACATCACCCTGGGCTAAGTCAGCGGGCGTCTTGCCGGCAGTGGCGATATCAATTGACTGGATGAATTCAGCAAACTTGGGGTACTCCTTGAAGTTAAGAAACACATTGCGCACATTGTCGATCCTACTGTCGATCACGACGGAGCTTTCGATGACCGTCATACTTGTCCAAGCAGCAGCACGTCACTTCACGACCAGGGGCTGGCCGGCTTTTGAATCGAGCGCGCACGTCCCACCTTTATACAGACGACCTCTTGCGATAAACTAGCCTTGCGGATGGCGCTTACCCTACCGGCCCAGACAGTTTTGCAGCGCGCAGGCCGCGGCCTGCGCCCGTTGTGGCGCAAGCGCCGGTTCTGCCCTGTACGCTGCCGCGGAAAAAGGGGGCCACTGCCTGCTTTTGCAGGCGCCGACCGGGTGACACCGGAAGTCTCACCAGGGCGGCTAAATGCTCCATCAGCCTATATATACCCATGCTGAGAGCCGCACATGCTAAACACGGCGCACCAGCTGTACCTCGAAGCTCTGCTGCGAGACCGAGCCTACTGTGCGCCAAATTCCGACTAATTTGCAGCACTCAGGCGTCTGGCAGGGACGGGGTCCGGCGGCCGCCGACCATCAGTGGGCATGCAGAGGAAGAACCGGTGGACACTTTGGCCACGTGAGCGCCCTGTGTTCCGTGGCTGGCCCTCCGGCCCTCTTTTTTTTTAGACAGAGCGAGCTCCGTTGGGTAAATTGTCGTTCCCAAGCACCAACAAGAATATATTATCTCCCACTTAGGAAGTAAAATACCCAAACAGGAAGTGTCATTGGTGCATTACGTCGCTTTGCACAGAGCCGAAGAAAAAGTTGCCGGCAACGATTAGCGGCGGAACATGGAAAGTCGATCGAGCAGAGCCTAATCATTCGAGCAAACCACTGTTTAACCCTGCAAAAGTACCACTGGATCTCTTCTTGTCCGACAGAGAGGTATTAGCAAAGCGGCAACTTCAAGAGCAGCTGGTTCAGAAGCGTGAGCGGTTAGTGCTTGCAAGTGTAGCGGGGAATTATTTTACCATCTTTGTGGTCTTAGTGATTTGGTCTGAAGTGGTGTTTAATTGCAATAGATCCCTATTCTGTGATTCCCGTTGGCTCTTTTTTATGTCAATCTAGTTTGGATTGTACCGCAAGGGAAATTTATTTTACAATACAGCCGGCTCAGATGATGTTGAATACCGAAGCTACAGATACCGAGAGCCCTCGAAGCATGGAGCCCTCTGGCCTAAATCTGAATATATATTCCTCAACCTCTATCAAAAGGCCTGTGCTGCTTTCGATGAAAACCGCGCCTGTCTTGACGACTTCCCCGACGAAGGGCAAGGAAACTGTCGATTTAGTGGACTCCAAAGAGTTTCGAATACCCGACCTGCAAATATGCGAGAAAGTGGATGACTTGTTTGTGGGCCACGACAATAACATGATTCTGATCTTCGACCTGACGACAAGCGGGTCGCTTGTCTCGTCGTCCGCAGCATTCAGCGGACCGTCGAACAACACGATTCCTGAGAACGGCAGAGAGGCTAATAATAGCGTCAAAAAGGCCAAAGACATATACAGAATCCATTTGTCGTTGCCAAGTACGCTGGTCAAAAGACCGAAGTTTCACTTTGAGAAACTGTTGCAGACTGTAATAGATGACTCCAAGAGGCTGAAGCTGCTCAACTTGATTGACAACTGCAGTAAGTTCCTGTTTTTCGACGGAGTTAGCACTCTCAAGTCATGTTCATTGACCACCTACTGGTTGATCAAGAAATTCAAGGCCTTTTTGCATGACAAGCTATGCAAATCAAAGATCGATTTGTGTCTACTCCAAAGAATGGACACCCCATCAAATAATACCGTCAAGAACGTGACGAACAACCTGCCCTTTGACGATAATTTTGCTGCGGATGGCAAGACCCCCCAAAGAAAGATTAGTTTAACTGTGAAGGTCCTACCGAGGTCAAGTGAAAAAATGTTCATACAGTCGATTAAAAAGGACTCAATCCATTATTCTCCTACCTCTTTGAAGAAGTTTTTCAAGTTCAAAATTCCCCAAAATTTGAGCGTCAACGATCCGATCCTGCCGAACTGGCTGAAACCGTTTGGCAACTTGAGCGAGAGTGATTCTCTTTTACAGAAGTTACTATCCAATTTCGAGTTTTTGGAGAATCTGGAGTTGAAAAGGTTAGAAAGAGGTCTAACAGCGGAGCATCACCAATCTCAAACACAACAGTCCAAACAGCAGCCCCAGGTGTTGCGAGAGAGAGAATTACAAAAGTCTAAGTCCTATCAAAAAATTTACTCGCTGTCCAGTTTGCAAAGGGAATTTCGAACTCAAAGGAATTCTACTCACGATGCGAGCAGCAGCGAAGTAAAGGGCAAGGGCAAATCCGCGTCCTGTCCGCCTTCACCATGTCATGAAATTCTGGATCTTAAGCTTTCAATACCAAGGGAGGAGGATAATCAGCAGGGGTTGGAGACTAGTCTACCAACTATCTCGGTTGTGGCACCAAAAAATCTAACTTCAACCACGTCATACGATTCAGCAACATCACCTACATCTTCGCCACATGCCGATACGGATAGCGATTCGCTATTAACACCTATGAATCATTATGAAATGTCGGAAGGCATCAGGTCGTTTGCCAAAAATAGATATTCCAATATTTTACCTTACGAGCACTCCAGAGTCAAATTACAGCCTTCGCCACTCTGCGGGCCACCAAGCATCAACCAGAAGGCACAGTCCTTCTCACCCAACGAAGCTCCAAAGTTGCATCCTGCTTCAAGTATTTCCACGTCAGCGAGAACAACGTCGACGACCACAGCATCCACAGCGCAGGAGGACAGTTGCTGTTCTCAAAACATCAAAAAGAGAAGGAACTCATCTTCAATCTCCCAGAACTCATCGCCCTCGTCTCCTGTGTCATATTTCAACCAATCCGCTGATCCGACTGCACAAATAGATCCTAGGGAAGAAAAAGTAGAAACGGAGTCCAAAGAATATTTCAACGATTATTTCAACGCAAATTACTTGAGATTACCGCAAGTAAATCCGGACTTCGAATACATCGCAACACAGGCTCCTTTGCCTTCAACGATTGATGATTTTTGGAAAGTTATTAGTACAAACGGTGTCAAAGTTATCATATCGCTGAACTCTAATGATGAATTATTCATGAGAAAATGGGACATATATTGGAATAACAATCGGTCAAATCAAAAGTACAAAATTGATATGATGGAAAGTTTTGAAAATGTCTGTGGAGTGGACGGATGTATATTGAGAATTTTCTCATTTTATAAGAGTTCCCATCCGAATGGTGAAACAAATGCAGAACCGAACGGTAAAGAAAACGCCAATGAAGATGTCAGCGAGAGCGCTAGCGTTGAAACAGAAGGGTCGGAAACAAACAAGCTGATTGTTTACCAACTGCAGTACACTAAGTGGTTAGATTCTTGCGGAATTGTTATGAAAGACATATTGAACCTCTACACAATTAAGAATATGTTATTGAACAATCCTGATGGATTGATAAAAGATCTAAGATCTAATAACACGCAAGATATGTCCGTCTATCACCAAGATTTATGGTCCAATGACTTGAAAAAGGGCATAACTTCGATTAAGCAACCACCCTTATTGGTACACTGCTCCGCAGGGTGTGGTAGGACCGGCGTTTTCATAACGTTAGACTTTCTGTTGAACGTTTTAACGTATCCGACCAACTCGAATAATAAAATTGATGTTTGGAACATGTCACAAGATCTCATCTTCATCACCGTTAATGAATTAAGGAAACAAAGAATTTCCATGGTTCAAAATTTAACACAATACATAACATGCTATGAGTCGATCCTAGAATATTTTTCTTTGAAGAAAGACAAATTCAAAGATGAAAAGCAAGGGAGTGATTAATGAATATACCAGGGTTTAGTTAATTATGCTGGGAGATATTGGGTAGAATCGCCGGCAGATAAATAAATGAACACAAATGAATAATATAAAATAATAAATAGCAGTAACTATTCCCTTATCTTCTCATACAGCGGATTATTATTAAATGTTCAAGTACGTGAGATGTTATTCCTATGATATTGATTTTTTTGCAGTACTTATTTCGCGTAATATTGTTGGTTTGTGACTATTTATGATAAGTATTTAATGACCGAAGTAGTAAAGATTACTTTTGTGGTGTTATGCCCAAGAAAAGCTGTAGATTCTCCATCAACTTCGAGTCGACATTGCCCAACAAAACAATATATTTAGAGCCCAAATTTTGCTCCAAGAAGTTCATTGTTTGATTGATGAATTCCTTCAAACTGATGTTATGAACGGGGTCATTATTTTTCGATAGCTCATATTGTCTCAATTGTTCTGAGTTTAAAGGATTGTACTCAATTGACTGTGGTGTCGCAAGATCATTCAAATGATATTTTTCACAATCGCCATTGTTCGACTCGTTTATCTCTTCCAGCATTTCTATCCACATTGATGCAATCAATGGGAATTCGGAAAGTATTGATACCAGACCAGTCCTCAGCAGACTGGATATTCCAAGAAGGTGTACTTTCTTATATTTTGGATCGTAGATGTCTTTGTAACAAACTATCCAAATAGAAAGGAGTTTGTTGACTACTTCATCATAAGGCATATCTTGATTTACAACGGTTCTCTCGGCCAACGGTAATGAGTTATTAGCAAGATTGTTTGGAAGCGAACGGTGATAAACAGCGAGGGAGTCCATTAAAGCTTGCGGATTTACATAAGCAATTCTCGCCACATTCTGCAATACCTGAACACATTGGTAGCTGGACAAGGACTCATCTCTAAAGATGCTGTCAAAAAGACATTTTAATACACCAGTAGCGTGGAAATTCTGAAGGAGTAGTTCTTCATAGTTGGACTCGTTAGACAGTATCAATATCTCCCATATCTCCAAAACTAGGTGAAATGAATCGTCCCTCAGCTTCAAGATGTATTTTGAGATTTGAGAAAAGACCTGAGCGAACACTTCACAGGAAAAAAACTCCTGCGTATTGAGGATCAATGAATAGCTTTTCACGATCTCCAATAAAGTAGGTAATATTTCGGTATGACTTTCAACTCCGAACTCCAAAAACGGCAGCAGTTGATAAAATTCAGAATCGAATTTCGATTCCATGGATGAGAAATTTTGCAAGAGGGCACTCCATAATTCATAACCATCCTCGTTCAATAGCTGGTAGTGAATTGATTGTGGATTACAGGCCTCGGCAACAACTGGGACGGATATCGACCATGTCGAACATGATTGTGATCCAAGTGAAACCACCAGATGTCTGAGTAATCTTATTAAAGAGTTTGACAGAATGGCCTCTGCGGGATTCTTGGTTGATATTTCCCATAGCTTTGGTACTATTTGAAGAATTTCCATTAGTAAGTTTTTATCGACAAGAGGTTTAGATTGAATAATTATGTCACTCAACGTATTCAAAATGTACATTCTTGTCTCCGTCAGTGATACTGATGGAAGCAGCTTTCTCAATAAAATTTGAACAATTTCATTTAAAAAGGGTTCAATAGTCTCTTTATTGAAGTTCCAATCATCAATCATGGTTCTTAATGACTTCACACAAGTCAACAAGACAACTTTATCATCCTCGTTCATCAATAGGTTGCAAAAAAATTGATAGCATAATTTCTTGCTTTCCTCGGAGCACTTGATTGTGCTCCATTCATTAATAATGAGGCACACTCTTCTTTCGATTATCTTCATTTGGTCTCTCGGAGTATTTGATGAGGTGGCCTCTGGTAAGAAAACTTGAATTAACAACCTATCGAAGTCAACCATTCCACTCACGGCGGCCGCACTTAACTCAAAACTGGCGTAAATGGAATCTTTCATCAGGAAATCTTCTAATGAGTTAGACAACTGAGCAGCTTCATTTTCAATCTTATTTAGAAGATATGGAACTAAGATATCAGGAAAGGTATTAATCAAATCTTGAAAAAAATTCTCTGCACAGGGTCTAATTTGGTACTCGTAGCTAGACGACATCTGTTCGTTAATCCATTCTTCTGGGTCCATAAACCAGTTCTCCAGTTCAGAAGGTCTTAATTTCAAATACCATTTCATCAAAGTATCAACTAAGTTGGTGATTAGCTGCTCATTTAGAAATTCGGCGTTGATTCTTTGAATGGATGCATCAATACTAATTTTATCACTTCTAGCTTTCAAGGTCACCGTACCCTTTTTATTCAGAAAATTAATCACCCTTTTGAGTATCAGAAAGCCTCTGATAGCCGTCTGCTCCCAAAAGTCACCACTCAAGTCGGAATTTTCATTATATACAGCGGCGGCTTTCTCAAACAATAACTTTGTGTATGTTATTAGAATTCGGGTAGAGCATGGGAATAAGATGAAATTTGCAGGCGATCCGGTGAGCAAATTGTAGTATAGCTTTCCGTAACACCGAATGAATTTTTCGTATACGTCGAAATCCTTGAATTTCTCTTGATTTGCAATGAGCAGTTCAAAATGACTGACAGTAACATTCATGAACTCGCACACTGTTTCATCGCGGTTCGGACGCTCGTAGCCTTCTGTGACAATTCTCCTTAGGACCTTTAACGCGAGGTAAGACACTTGCAATTTAGTGAGATCATCTGCAATAACAGAAGGAGATGTGGACCACTCATCGAAAGACTTAATGTACGCCCGCACGATCAAAGGAAATATCAAAGGAACTTTGCTTTGCATTGCTGGTTTGCACCTTCCAATTCTTGCAGCACCCAAAATTTTTATTATTTGGTTGACGTGGATCAAGATATTGTAAACCTTTACGTTGTCACGTAAAATGGCTTCGTTGTTAAGCAATTGCTCTATTTGTTCAAATAGGTTAGGCCACTCTACGGGAAAATCCAGACGGGAAATCTTGGCTGTCGCCTGAGCATTTTGTATGCAAAGCTGATTATTCTGCTCATCTACCATATCAAACAGTCTTGCTCTGATAGATGTCTTTTCATCTTTATTTATAGCGTTGATTCTAGTCGATCTCCAAAACTTATCCACACCATTTTTGAACTGTATCACAGCAAGCCATCTAATTTGTAGGGAATTGGTTAGATCAAGGTATATCGATTGCAGCAAAAAATGGAACCCGGGTAGAACGCACCAATCCCGTAGTTGCTGTTCCGCTACCTTCTGTACTTGTGAGCCCGCATGCTGGGGATTGCTCGCTTGTTCCAAGGTTTCCACAAGGTTTAATTCGTTTAATGAGGCAAGGTTTGACATTGTACCTTTTTTACCTTAAAAAGCTGAGAGCTCTCTTCAAGTTTGCAAACCAACTTAGGAATTTGTTTAACCTGCCGAAGAGCAATTGGAGGCAGCTAGATGCTACAGAAGAGCAAAGCAAAATACAAATAGTAAAAAAGTTACTGTTATATAAAGATCAATCAAACTGTTCATAATGAACGTCCTTGCTTACGACGGTGACAGGCAGAATGAAAAAACAAAAGTCCGGGTAGCGCAAAATAAAACACTTCCCAATTAAAAGTTAAGCAGTCCACCTATGGGCCTCGTTATCGCCAGTCCATGTTTTTTCAACATATCCTAGTTCTTGCTTGACCTTACCAACAGTATTAGGATCACCCATATTTTTACCCAAGTTATCAGAAATTTTAATGGCATGATTGCTGTTTACCTCTAATAGTTTAATGACAATATTTAGAGGTTCACTTTTCACTGAAGGGCTGGATTTCTTTTGAAAATCATTCGTAAAATTTGTGCCAATTCCGAATGTGGCTAGGAGACCGTACTCATGAGCGGCACGAGCATATTGTATGGCCTTTTCAACATTCAAAGAATCAGAGTAGCAAATAACCTTGGAGAACTTTGGCAATTTCAAAACATCATGATAATGGTGAGAAATTTTCTTGGTGTATTCCAATGGATCACCGGAGTCTTGTCTTACACCAATATAAGCATCAGAATATGGGGGCTTGAAAGACCTCAAGAAATCGTCTGTACCAAAAGTGTCCGTTAGTGCTAATCCTGCATTTTCAGGACCAAACGTTTTAATCCAGTATTCCATAGCATTCTTGTTGGCATGGATATAATCATTAGTTATGGCAGCAATACCCATCACCCATTCATGCGCTACTGTTCCAATTGGTCTAAGATTGAATTTTTTAGCGAACGAGACGTTTGAAGTACCAAGCAGCAGCTTTCCGTACTCGTCAGGTTTTCTTTCCACTGCTTTCATTATGCCCTGCATAATAAGGTCATGAGTATTTTTGGATCTACGACGTCTTGAGCCGAATTCGCTGAATTTTATCCCATTCTCGAACAGCTTTAATGCCTTCGCTTGAGCATTCTCCAATTGGCCACTATACGTCCAATCCGTATCAACGAACTTGAAGTAGGCCTCTGAAACTAAGGCCAGCAAAGGGATTTCGTAAAGTATTGTGTCGATCCATTTTCCCTTGACCAAAAGCTTCAAATTGTGTTGGTCATCAGTCCCCTCCACCTTTTTGGTGGTGAAACATAGTTGTTCTTTGGGATCTAATTGAAAGTTTCGAATGAAGTCCAAATAATTTTGGGGCAAGCATGGTATCTCTTTTTGAAGATACTCAACTTCCTCTTCTGTAAATCTTAATTGACCCAGGAGTTCAAATTGTTGACGTAGCCACTCGATAGAGCTTGTGTTAAAAGACAGCTGCGAGGATCTATTTGTATATTTATAGACAACCTCTGCATCGGGGAAGTTTGTGAATACCGCAGCGTGCATGGTTAGCTTGTACAAATCGGTATCCAAAAACGATGTTATGACTGCCTCGGTCATCTTTAAACGCCACTAGAAACTTCACAAAAATTCCACACTTCTTTCCGAGAAGCAAAGTGTATATTGTTGCAAAAACAAATCAGCGCTTTGAATTATTTTGTACCCCTGTAAGTATTTAATAGTCATAGTAGTTGATATGGGTTTGGAATTTTTCCGGTGACAACCCAACCAGGGCGGGAAAAAATATGTGCAAATTTGTCTGACGCACCTTTAAAAAATATAAAAAGTATACATAGAATTTGTTCATGTTGGCTATGTTATAACTTTCATAACTCTATCGAATAAAGTGTCCATTTGGACGTTTTGAATATTTTCGAACATTGTTGTGAAGCTGTTCATATTTATCAGTTTATCTTTTCTGTCACCATTGATAAATTCTAAAGCGATATCATCTTCTTGATCCACCGCAATTTCATCACTATGCTTTGATGATGAAAGTTTCAACAACTGCTCCTGGAAATCGTTTTTGCCTGGCTGTAAGTTGTCTAATATTATATCGTTATCAACCTCATCCAGCATTTCCGTGTTGATCGTGGTCCCCACGACACCTAGACGGCTTTCTATATCAACGAATATGAAGTCAGTGTCGTGGTTCCAACCTATCCAGGATATGTATTCTGAGTGAGTAAAGCTTCCGAGCCTGCTGGATAGATCTGCATTGAAGATGAGAATGCGCGCTTTGTACCCCATAGCGAGCTTTAGTGTATCATCCTTATATTGCTGATTGATAACTAAAGCGACCCTACCTGTCTTCTCGTCACAGCTAATTAATCTATCCAAATGGCCGTTTTTGTAAACACCATTGACGTAGGGGTATAGATCAAAGCTATTTACCATTTGACCCTGTAAAAGGTTGATTGTGTTCAAAGTAGTTCTTGTTGCCACTATTAGATTCGTGTTGTTAATAACTTTTATGGCCTGGATCTCAGAATCCAGGTTGAATTCATTGTTACCTGTGGATGAAGCCGAATCCTTGAAGGGAGCGAAGGTGTCAAAATCTATGGTAAACAGTTTTTCATCAAATCCATGAAAAATTAAACTACCGTCCTGTGACCAAGCTAACGACACAGAATTGCTGAAATGATTAAAATTTGGCAGAGATAACTTCTTCAGACACCAACTGTTTTCACGTTCTTCATAGGACCAGTATTTTAATCCGCCTGCATTATCTGCAGTCAAAAAGCCTTGAGAGTCGTTGATGACCATTGGCGCAGGTAAAATCTTTGTCACAGGAACCCCAATACTATGTGGATTAATCACTTTTGTCTTTAGAGTCCAATTGACTTCATTGGCTTCTTGGTACCAAAATTTTAGAGTGTGGGCCAAGTATTTCGAAGAGAGTAAATCTTCGGGTGAATACTCCACCTCATAAGTAATCATCCATTTCCCATTCTTGGTGAATTTAATATCAATGAGCTCTGGATCTTTGATACTCAACTCAAACCGAACCTTTCCCATCGAGTTATTAATACCGGACGTTAAATATTGGTATGAAACTTGCTCGTTTTTATAAAAGTCATACACTTGCATCGCCGAAATGTGAGGGAAGAAAATTTGCTTTGTTAGAGGATTTATCTCGGCGCAAGCAGTGTAATCCTGCCTTTTGCTTTTCAATAGTTTCTTCTTCAATTTGCGCTTTGAATTGTTAATTGAGGAAACGGTTGAAGATGACTTCGAAGAAATAGCGGAAAAAGGTTGGACAGTATTTTTTACCACGCTATTGAACACTGGTAATGGCCCATTTACAGAAACTTTCGAGGTTAAGTCAGCTGCATTTAGCAATAAAAGCTGGAAATCGGATGTGGTAAAGTTATCGGTCATCTGTAATGCTAACGAGTAATACTTGTCATTCCCCAGAGATTGACAGTCAATAATAACACCGTTTAAACGTGGCAAAAATTGCTGTAAATTAGTGGATAACTGCCAAAAGCTCAAAACCTTTTCCCAACCACCAGATAATAGATAGGTCCCGTCCTGAGTAAAAGACAACGAAAGAACGGAATCTATATGCCATTTGAGTAATCTGCTTTGTAAATCTTCCAAAGTAACGATATTTATAACACCAGACGCAAACCCTAAAGCCAACTGGGATCCTGTTGTATCGAGTGCCATGCAGGTGATATACCTAGAGTTAGATGATGCCGATGATAGGGCGTTCTGGGATCCCAAAATTCCCTGTTGTAGGAACTCCTTTCTTAGAGACTCATCAAATACAGAATTGACCATCAAGTGTTTCTTCTTTTCTTTTTGGTATAACATTCCTAAGAACATATCGTTTTGTGACCAACAGGATAATATTACATTTTCGAAAGTTTGTAGAAGCACGGTCTTCATCTCCTCTTTGGGTTCCAGGGAATAGATTCTGTAAGTGTATTGGGATCCATGTAACTCGCATGGCTCTGTAGTTAACAGTCTGAAGCCTTTTGTCTTCGACTCAAATATTTTACAGATGCTTTCGTTTTCATCAAGCTTGATTTGGAAAAACTTGGGAGAATCGATCAGCTTGCCTTTGTAATTCAGAACTAAAACACTGCCATCATTTGTGAAAACAGTTAGTTGACGATCTATGTCTCTATTGTCGCTTGTGATATCACCGATACTGATATGGGCCACACAAGTGTCATCGTTGGAAAATATCTTCGATAAGACCTCATTATTGGAGTATTTCAACGTTTTGATACACTGTCTGGTATCGACCGAGTATATCTTGATTTGATTATTGAATGCAACGATGTAGCCAAGTTCGTCCGGGGTCAAACATGCTTGGCCTTTGTTCGAACTAGATGTATTTGCACTTCTGGGTAAGATCGGCTTACCACCAGATACAACAGATAGTTTATACTTCTGGTACACACCTGATTGTGTCATTGGATCCACCTTATATCTCAAAAAAGCACGAACTTATCCCTGCAGGTAATACCACTGCTTCCTACCCATCTCTTCTATGTCTAACCGATTTTTTCAGCTCATCTCATCTCATCGCTGCATAAAGAAAAAATTTTCAAATGATCATAAAACACGAAGGCGTTCGAAACCTCGCAGGGGCATGCATCCACGTATCTTCGCTTATAGCTAATAAATATGTCTAAGACTTGCATTACAAGTGCAATTTATATAAAGACTTCTACCGGTAGTTCTCCTATAGACCCGGCAATCTCTCGAAAATGTTCCAGCACATAAGCGTTTCTACAAGAAGTGCCAGTCGACGAAAAATTCTGCTGAAGCTTTCTATTTACAAAGATAGATAATATAGGCAGGATGGAACTTTCCTTTAGTACGTAAACCCAGAAGTATCTCTTATCGTTCTTCCAGTTTATCACCTTTATTAAAGTGTATGTCAACCATGGCTCACTTAGAATCTATAGGGCCTGCAACATTTGAATGTGCCAAAGAGTAGCCAGGGATAGGGTGTGACAAAAACATTCGGCAGGATCAACATGTCACCGGCGTAAGATAAAATTGTGTTGGCCAGCTCAATAACCTTCAAAACACGCAGTTTTTTATATACCAGTTTGTGTAGCATAGTGCAAGTGCAAGTATTCGTGCAGCACGACATATGTTTTTTCATCCGGCGAAAAATTTCAGTTGAATGCTCATCAGGTTATTGAGCAGCCTCCCATTCCTCAAGTCCTATATACTGAAGGAGTGTTGAAGGCTTTTTCGAGTAGGTGAGCAGTTGTGAACAGTGTTGATAGAGGTGCGAGATGATTGTTCCAGTGAGATGTTTTTCCTGTGGCAAGGTTGTCGGTGACAAATGGGAAAGCTATTTAAACATGTTGCAAGAGGATGAACTGGACGAAGGTACAGCTTTGACCAAATTGGGTTTGAAAAGATACTGCTGTAGAAGAATGATTCTCACACACGTGGATCTTATCGAGAAGTTCTTGAGATACAACCCATTAGAAAGAAGGGATTAAAGAGGAGAGACGACGTAACGTGACGTGCTAATGGGGCAGATACAAATTGGAGCTCAACAAAATTATTGTATAATAACTGGAATCAGCATTGGTTCTTTTTAAAAAATTTGGCGTCTGAAGGCCTGGTTATTATGTATATACATATGTACATGTTTACAGAAGGTATTAAGATTTAGGTAGTCAGGAATTGCTATTTTTTCTTCGAGACACTTTTGTAACTCTTCTTGAATACAAGGATTGCGTCAATCTTTTCGAGAGCTAAGTCTAGGAGTTCTTTCCTCTTTTGCAGTTCAATATGTCTTGCAATCTTCGGGTCTTCTTTGGCGAACATTTCTACTTGCTCATCACTCAGAATGTTTAGTTTCCTGTCCAATTCAATTGGAAAGTTATAAAAAAAGTCACTTAATAATTCAACGTTCAAAAACAACACAGCTGTCGATGTCAACTTATCACTTACCGCGTTCAGAAATATTTCGGGGCAGTGATCTTTTTCAGTCACTGAGTGACATTTGTTCTTTAAAAGCTTCAGTCTGAAAGATAGGATTTGCAGCCTCTTGTTCAAAAACAAGGCTTCTGAGCCTCTCTCTAGAAGCAATTTGGACATCCCAAGCGTTTCTGTCTTCGTGGAATCATGTTGCAAATATCCCATGACCTGTTGGAGTTTTCTTCCACCAATCGCGTTCTTGATGGTTTGATATCTTTCGTTACACTGCTTCAATTCTTCCTTCATCAACATGACGGAGTGTTCTCGAGCTATGTTCCAGTCTCTTGAATCTAGGTCAATCTCGTACTTAAAGGGTTTGATACAATTCTCAACTTGATCGGCTGTAGCGTAGTATTTGGAATTTAGTACATTCACTGCGGTATTTGTCACTAATTCTTTGATTAAATCGTGGTTCTTCAATTGGGTCTCCTGCAAAATGTTCTGGAGCTCCTTTAATATGGCGTTTGTGACTAGCATGGTCGATAATCTGCCCACTCCGATCTTCGTGAGGCTCGATGAGGCCAGTTCCAATTTTTTATGCCAGTACAGAATTTCATCATCATTGTTCATCTTCGATGATAATTCTTGCAAATTTTCATCCTTCCAGTACCTCGTAGCTAAGAAATCAAGGACTCGTTGGTCCAAGTCCGCTTTGAGAATAGACTTCAATTCATTACGGTGAAACTTTTCTTGAAATTCCTTTATTGCTAGTTTCAGAACGTCGATATTGTTCAGCAAGTATGATTTTGGTGTTAATTGACGGTCGTTAAATTCGACTTTGAAAAGATAGGAAGTGTCATCTAACTCCTGTTGTATCAAAGTTGACGTTGGCTCGAGCGCATTTGACATTGAAATCTCTAGGATCTTGATTAACTTTTCTCTTAATCGCCTAGTGGACACTTCACAGTTTGAGAAAACTTGCTTATTTTTCTTAAAATACGTTCTCTCAAACTCTCTTGTCACAAGCTGTTCAGGCTCTATACTGGGTGTTGATGATTGTTTGGAGACCGCCAAATCGCCGTAATCCATACTTTTGTTACCAAAAAGACCTACATGTACTTTACCAGCATTTGGGGACTTCGTTATAACACCAACGTAGCCCATCTTCAGCGGGTACTTCCTATTGTTCAGGATAGCGCGGGCAGCCTCTGGCGTCACCAAATCTAGCTTGGTAATGACACCAATAGTTCTCAAACCCTGAGGGTCGGCAGTTTTGGCCGCTCTTAGCGCGGAGCTGTTCGCAAGATCAACGTCGGCCGCTGAGATCGCTAAAATAATGTTTGGCTCGTTCAGATATTTGTCACAAAGCTGTTTAATTTTGCTTTTCAACTCGAAAGGTTGATCGGCAGCTTCCACCTGGATGTAGCCCGGCAAGTCAACCAGCGAGAGATCCGGAACGCGAGAAGATTTGATGGTTAGTTGAATGGGCTCCTCTGAAACGGCCTCCGTTGAGGGGACAGCCATATTCAGTTCCATCAACAGCCTTTTAACCTCTTTGAAGTTTTTCAAGTTATACATTCTCAGGGCCGGAAAGTCGGCAGTGACTTCCGCAGAGTTTGGAGTGTTCACCAAGGTCAACTCTATTGGTCTTCTCGTGACCATGTTCGAGCCCTTTGGCAGAAACTCTTTGCCAACGATCGACTCCAGCACCGAGGACTTCCCCGACGATTGTGAACCAATCACGACGATCGAGGGAAGTGTGAGATGAGCAGATGCCGAGTCTATCTTGTTCAATATGGCTCTGATCTCGATCATTTGCTTGGTCAAATTCAGCATTTCGTCCTGCGTGTTATCCTCGTCTGCACCATCCCCGTCATCGTCATCGTCATCGTCCTCGTCGTCGGCACGTCGATGCCTTCCATCCTCGTCCACTGTGGACGCAAGTAGCGCTGCACTTCCTGCCGAATCTCCACCGCCACCACCGTCGCCGTCGCTGCCATCGCCACGGCCCCCCTCGGCCGGGAACAGTCCCGACAGCTTATCCCGGAACTGGCCCCATTTGTCTTGAGCGTAGTGATTAGCCTTCTCCATCTTGTACGCAAAATAACTCCCGGCAGCCGCCATACCACCTCCCAAGTACGCGGGCACTTTGATGGCCCTCGCGATGATATTAGGGAATATATTGATAAACCTTTTGGACGTGTAATTCAAGCCTTGGAAAAGTCTGAACTGAAATGGGTGCGCCCTGGCATACGAATGATAGTGCAATCTGCTCATCCCGACCGCCGGCGACCTCGCCATGCTACCGATTCCCCGGGACAGCGCCTTGGACCTGCACACATAACCAAGCGACCGCGACACGGTCGTCACCCTCAGAGACAGCCCCAAGAGCGAACCGCCAACGCCAGTGCTCAGTCCACTAGAAAGAACTCTCATAACCTGATGTGATCCTGTACTTCACGCCTGGTGTTTTCGCCTAGACTGCTTGCCCATTTCATCACTCTCCTGCTAATCTAATACCATTACCCGATTAATCATCGCAGTTCCATCTGCGCAAACTGAGTACCACTCAGGTCACACTGTACGTAATCACTGTGCACGTCGACACAACGCGCGACGCGAAAAATAAAGACAAAACCCGAAAAACAGCATTGAAGAGTATCCCTTTTTCTGCAAGTTGTGGAGCTAGTCGAGTGTGAGGACGCGCGCGAAGATTTTGACATGATGAGACAAGATAACGAAAGGTCTGGGAGGGCACGCGCAGTGGGCAGACCAGAGACGCACGTATGGCGATGAGTAGGACGTGCCTTTGCTGCGGCTGCCATGGCCTCTCGCAGGACATCGGTATGGTGTCTCTTATGCTCTCCTTGTTTATTTTGTTTTGTTCTGTCTCTCGCTTGTGTCACTAAAATATAAGATCCCGACAACACGAAAGGGCCTGTTTGTTTACTTGAAGACACTTTGACAACAAACAAGAACACGACTTGATACATCAACACAATTTGTAACCGCGATGGCTCCAAAAAAATCAGCTATGAAGAAAACGAAACCAGGCAAGACCACTGCTAGGCCTACGGCCAAAGCAGTGGCAAAGCCTGCTGTCAAGACTGCCCCTGCAAAGAGCAAGGGAAAGAGTGCCGTTGTGAAAAAACAAGAGCCCGAACCTACGAAAAGCTACAAAGACTTGATAACGGAAGCGCTGCTAGCCTTGAACGAGCGCAAGGGTTCCAGCCGTCCGGCGTTGAAGAAGTACATCAAGGACAAGTATCCAAAGATTGGTGGCTCCGCGAACTTCGATCTGTACTTCAACAACGCTGTGAAGAAGGGCGTCGAGACCAAAGATTTCGATCAACCAAAAGGTCCTTCGGGCACCTTGAAGGTGGCAAAGAAGGCAGCAAGCCCTACCGCCGCCGCTGTTCCAACGTCCACTACCGCTGCGCCTGCAGCTACACCTGCAACTAACGGCAAAGGCTCGGTCACAAAGAAAGCTCATGAAAAGGAAAAGTCGATCAAGAAGGAGAAGTCGATCAAAAAAAAAATACCTTCCCCCGTCGCTAATCCGACCTACAAAGACATGATCCTTGCCGGGATCATGCAGCTGAATGAGGGCAAAGGCTCCAGCCGTAGCGCTTTGAAAAAGTTTGTTAAAGATCAGTATTTCACGACGGCCAAAGCCACCGCTAATTTCGATCACTTGTTTAATAGCGCCATCAAGAGGGGTGTAGAAACAGGTGCTTTTGCGCAGCCCAAGGGCCCCTCCGGTGTTCTGAAGAAGGGCAAGGGGAAGTCCATAGTGCAGAAGATTACCGCCTAAGACTCAGACTCTCGAACTCTGCCTTAAACAAGACGCAAAGTAGCCTCAAACATATTCGCTTCTCCACCCCTTCAAAGTTTACTTCCCTATTCCTTATTTTCTATCTCTAATTGGTATTGTATCACTATCGATGTGCATATGTATAAGTGTGCATGTGCGTATGTATCTATATATAATTGTCTCTCTCTATGTTGTGTGTGTTGTACATGTTTTAACCTTTAATTCGTATTTCAACCGTCCTGAGGTGATATTTCATTACCCGCCATGCCTTGATTTGTTTGTCTTTTTACTTTTCTGGTGTCAAATTTCAGAAAAATGAGAAAGCCCTAACTTTTGACCATTGGACTTCAGAACCCTCATCGTTCTGGCATTGACATCGACTGGACCGTGCCAGCTAGCTTATTTAAGGCATATTGTGACGCTAGGAGTGTCGTTGAAGATCGATTGTTATACTGAGCAAATCGCTCAATTTTTCCGAGCAACTCGAGCTACAACGGTGGGTGTTTTTTGAATACATGCGACAAGAGAAATTCGTTGTGTAATTATGTCAGAAGTGTTTTCGGATAATTTGAGCCGATTCAATGATATCATACAGAGTTTGCCTCTGCGGCTGCGTTTAAAGATATCTTCATTGTGTCTCCTGGATAATGTCTCGACACAGCTATTGAGGCTGCTAGTTTTGAATTCTAGCTCTCCACAAATAATAGAGATGTTGAGTGAACAGAGCCAATATTCCGGTTCTGGCGAGGGCGAAATTTTCCAAACGCTCCTGAAATTATTCCGACAGATACGTTTGATTTATAGCAGTGGTGCGGTTTTGTTGAGTGTTCATGACGTCGCACCGGGTTTATGGCTACCGAATTCTTCGCCCCCATTACTTTTAAGAGGGCATGAGACTTACATCCTGACGACCATCCGTAAGGCAAACCTTTTGACCTATGTCCTGACATTACTAGGATGTTTCCACTACGGATTTGAGTTCCTGCAAGATTCGTTCTTTGAGGTCTTTTGTCCAAATGCGATGTTCGCCAACACCAATTCACTGGACCAAAGCGGCAAACTATTAAAATCGCAAGGGATATTGTATCTAGGTTTGAAGACGCAAGCATTTATATCTGGAGTGAAAGAGCTTAGTAACGAAAGTGATGATAACGAGATCTCAATGTCCAAGATGCAACAATTGTTGGATATGATTTTTCCAGATAACCTAGGGGATCTATTGATCCTGAGGAGGACCGGAAGAACGAACGAGAATGCTAATGAATTAATGACACCATCAGAAAGAGAGTTTATCGAAAGATGTGTTCGTCGCAAAGAAAATTTGTCGCAGTATGTTAGCTACAAAAGTCTGACCCAAGATTATGATTGGAGCCAGTTTGTCAAAGAACTACTAGACTACTGCCACAAAAACATGGGAGTCATCATTTTGGGCCGTAAGAATCGCGGTAAATCGACTCTTTATTCCTTCAGTACTTCTGATTTTGATCCACAGGTATTGTACGCATCTGGCGCCGTCAACTCAGAGGATGCTGATCCCTCACCGACGGAACAAAATTCAATGGCGACTGCGAATAATGGCGCAACAACTAATTCTTTCAACTCGACGGACCTGGTCAACCAGCTATCTGCTGGAAGCAAAATGAGTCCGCAAGAAGCGCACGATATTACAAAATCTATTGCAGATGCAGCCGTAACGGCCACGGTCAACCATACGAATACCATGGCAAAGAAACTGAAGCCGAAAAGAACATGGTCGAAGGATGAAGAAGATGCACTTATTGAGGGACTAAAGGAGGTAGGTCCTTCGTGGTCTAAAATCCTAGATCTTTACGGTCCTGGCGGCAAAATCACGGAATCTCTGAAGAATAGAACTCAAGTTCAGCTGAAGGACAAGGCACGAAATTGGAAATTACAGTATTTGAAATCAGGTCGCGTCTTACCGGAGTATTTGGTGAGAGTGACGGGGACTCTAGAGAGGACCTTCCGATCCAAAAAAAAGAGTACCAGGTCCACCCCAATGGAACAGATACGAGAATCTAGTACGGCATCAGAGCTCTTCGGCACTCCCACAACAGACACAGCAGGTTTCGATCCAAACCTTGAGTCGGCTATGTAATTTAAGTATGTAGATAATCTGGTCAGAGGCCTTGGGACCTCAGCAGCGTACTACAGCGCCCCCAATAATTGTATTCTCACGAGTAACCCGTGTCTTTTGTCTCACACAAAGCTATTGCTAATTTCAAATGCTGTTTTCTCGAGCTTTAAGTGGTTTCAGAACTCGAAAAAGCGATTTGGCGGCTAACAAGATCAGCAGCGTTTCCGGCCTCTAGCAAACGTTCGAGAGCAGCATCTTGCCGCAGGGTACGCTGTACTATGGCCATTAATATGCTACCATGGAAGAAGCAATTGAACGCGCGGGAAAGTTGCCTAAATGTCGGATGCGACAGGAACAGTGGAGAGTTAAAGGCCAGTAACTACAGAAGGGCGAGGAGCGGCTTGTTCAGGACTGCAATGGCAAACACGTATCGTACTACAGGCTTTCATGTACGAATAACGCTATGTCATATCAATCCAAGCCTTGAGAACAGTCGCAAGGCTTACTTGCGGCGTTAATAGGCATCCTAAGGCAACAGCTGCAATTGCAAGATCTGGTGAAAGGTCGGGGCGACAAGTGGAGGGGCGCGAAAATATATCATGCGTCGATATCATAGATCTGCCTCTGGGTATGTTGTTCTACAGACCCTGATACATATCCCACTCTTCGGTAGGTGCAATGTGTTTGTGTTATATTTGGCAGCCATGTAAAGCAACGGAGTTACTTTGGGACTTTTTTTTGGGGCTCATCACAAACTGGGAAGTTTCTTTGAAAATAGAAAGCGAGAATACGCTCTTAACAGATCTGTAGTGGTGCCGTACGCACGAGATCGAACGTCCCTCCCTACATTGGTTGTCATCTTCATACCGAACGTTTATCCGGATCTTTCAAGGAGGAGATGGGTGTGCGCTGTGTCCTTTTAGTTATGACGTCCCTTACTGCGGAGTTCAGTTGTACCTGTGCTAAGCTAGTCTTAATCTATATGATTTTCATCAGTTTGCTGATTTATAATACACCTGATGCTTTTGACGTTTGAAAGGTAGTTTTATATGAGGTTTAAACAAGCTCAGGAGTTGGGATAGACCTGATCTAACAGTCCAAGAAACAAGGCGATATTATGAATTGCTATCCAATGGACTCCTTGAAGCCGGTGGGAAGCCAGTCGCAATACACCCAGCCGCAAACTCTGAAGATTTCCAGCGCTTCAAAATTGAGCGAAGAGTTGCAGTCGAAGATTGATTCTGCCAGACGGGAGACTGAGCAGCTTCACCGACAAATAGATAAGGTAAGAAATAAAGTCCGTGATGCAAATCTGCTCAGCATGGCGAATAATATTAGACCGTTAAACAAAAACGATATCAATTTAAAGCCTGTTCTACTATTAAAAGGTCATAATAATAAGATTTTCAGCTTTAAATGGAGCCATGACTCCAAAAGCATACTGAGTGCTAGCCAAGATGGGTTCATGATAATTTGGGATAGCGCCTCTGGCCTCAAAAAAAATGCGATACCGCTAGATTCCCAGTGGGTTTTGTCTTGCGCAATATCTCCTTCGAATACATTGGTTGCCAGTGCGGGCCTGAATAATAATTGTACGATATATCGAGTCTCCCGGGAACACCAAGTTCAACAAAACGTTGTTTCAATTTTTAAGGGACATACGGGTTATATTTCGGATACTCTCTTCATGGGCAACTCGCACGTTGTAACATCTAGCGGCGACATGACGTGCGCTTATTGGGACATTCCCAAGGCGAAGCGAGTCAGGGAATATGCAGATCATTTGGGTGATGTCTTGGCTTTATCAAGTCCCCAAACGGTTGAAGATGATGGCAACAACATTTTTGCAAGCTGCGGTTCAGATGGATATACCTATATTTGGGATATAAGGGCACCTGCAATGGTTCAGAATTTTTTTGTTAGTGATACAGACGTGAATACGGTGCAATTTTTCAAAGACAACAATTCAATATTAACGGGAAGTGACGATGGAATAATAAGGATGTTTGACTTGCGGTCAGATTGTTCTATTGCAGACTATTCTCTTGCGTACTCTATGAAGCATGAAAAGCATCCTACCTACACGGCGTCAGCCATGGACTACAAGAAGCGATCTCCACAAACTGCATTAGCTTCGGCTATAAGCTCCAATAGCCTAGACAATCAAGGTGTCGTGTCATTAGATTTTAGTGGCTCCGGTAGATTGATGTATTCGTGTTACACAGATGTAGGATGTTACGTTTGGGATCTTCTAAAGGCCGAGATCGTTGGAAAGTTGGAAGGGCACTCCAAGCGAATATCAGGAGTGCGAACCAGTCCCGATGGTCTGGCGGTATGCACAGGATCATGGGACTCAACAATGAAGATATGGACGCCCAGTTACATATAGCAGTATTTATTGTAAATTAATTTAACCCAGTGTCTTAACAGTTCTCTGAACAGCCTTTTCCGTGCACAAAAACTACTTGGGTCCAATCTTTCTCGCTTTAAAGTTATCAATTCCCTAGTACTTTTCTGCATCCTCTGGTGCCACCCCTTTACATATGTAGTCACCAATTTTTTCCAGCAAATCATTTGGTAATTGATGGAATCCCATCAAAAAGTCTTCGTGCCTTGGTCGTTTATTAATTTCTTCTTGAACAGCCGGATGAGCTACTATCATCTGAACGATATCTGTAACGGTGTCTTCATCAGCCGTGGCTATTTGACTGATCCAATTACATACCGCAGGTCTGCTATCAGTTTTCTCCACCTTGACGATGTCTGCCAAATTGCAATTCTTCGATAGAAGCTCTCTTAAGACAGGCGCATTACAAGGGACCTGGATTTCATAATCAATGGCATACGCAGATTCTTCGAATGTCAAAGGATGGCGAATGGTAAATTTTCCACCATTTTCTATGCACTCACATACAATTTTGATATCGAATTCTCCCCATCCATCTTCCTCAACAGTGTAGGGAGGATGATCAAAGGATCGTACGGGTTCTTTAAACGTTTCGTGTAAATAAAAGGTGCAGCGGGCAAGTATTTCAATTTCAGTTTCTCTTTCTGCTTCGTCGAGCATGCAGACATCTACTTTCCAATGTCTTTGAGGCAAATCATTGACCGCAATTGCGCCTGGAATCACCACATGTTGGGTCTTGACTCGTATGGTAACATTAATAGTCGGCTAGTGAAAAGTGGTTAGTGAATTAGTCCAATGACAGTTATCGTAAACTGCATTCTCGTACTTACGGTTTCCATCAAAGTTTTTCGCTTTTCTTCTTGGCTTTTATCGACCAAATCTCCTACATTCCTTAAGATGTGAAGTGTATAAATGTCAACACAAGAGAAAAAAGTACAGCATTGTAGAATAGAATATTACAATCATATATAATCTTGTAGGTGCAAAATTTCAGTTTATTCAGTATTCTTTTTTACATAGTCCCATAAACTTTTCAGTAATCCCTCAGGTAGGCTATACAGATCAATTATAAACTCGCCTTCTTCGACATTATTTGTTACGTTCATCTCTGGGGTCTTGTTATCGGTCACCATTTGAACGACACCTACCAAATCATCCTCATTCAGCTTGGTTAACCCGAACGCTAGTTTCTCAATATCGACATTGCCCTTAACCGTGGTTGCACTTGCAGTTTTGGCTTTCTTTATCTTCGGCTCACTACTTGTTGTTGATGCTTTGCGCTTAGCGCTTGCGTCGTCGACAGGTCCACTCTTGATCAATTCGGTAGCCAATAACGGTTTGTTCGTGGGTACTTGGATTATATGGTCTATCTCATATGCTTCCTTTAAAAAATTCAAATCATGGGTAATTTTTCTTTCTCCTGCCTTCTCTAATAAGAAAACGCTGATATCCAATGGGAATCCTCCCCATCCTTGCTCCTCGATTCTGAAAGGAGGGTCCGGGAAGGATCTGTTGGGGTTGGAAAACGTTGGATGTAGGTGATATACAACTTTATCAAATATCGTCGCGGGTATCTCTTTTCCCTCGTCATCTAGCAAGTAGATCTCGATGCTCCACTGACGCATGGGAAAGTTTTCCACTGGGGGGAGTTCCGGCATAACATGCTGGCTCGTTTTGATGCGCACTGTTCTCTTGACGGTCTGTATAAACATTTGTTAAATTTTACAATTTGAATGTTAGTAAAAACATCGCTTTCTGGCAGGCTTCACATTGATCGCAAAACTCAGTAAGTCGCTTCACATACAGTAACCATAGTTCTTCAGTTTCGGATGTTGTAATGGGCTTTATGGTGGCAGGCTATCCTCGGCAATTATGCTTGCTACGTATTCCAAAATACAGGCTCCCAGTCTTCGATACTCTGCAAGTTGTCGCTTTAGCCAAAAAGTGACTGGCGAGCTCTTCGTCAAATACGATTGAATTGAATGTCAGTAATTATTAAGCGAGGATTAATATTATTAAACTATAAAACTATGTAAATAATCTAAAGTCAAAGTCTTTTATGAAAAGTTGAGCTATCTCAGCATCGGAGAGGTCTATCGTAGCGTGCTTTTGGCAGTACTTTTCTCAGTAGGTCTGAACAAAAATAAGTGTCGTGAGAAGGACCGCCATGATGAAAGTAGTCGGCATGACGAATGAGGAGCCATTGTCTAGTTCACCATTTATGGTGACGTTGGTGTTATTCCCCACCTGCTTCCATGGACCAGTTGGATTAGATTCCAATGAGCGAGACCTTCTCGTTGGCTTCATCTCACCACGCGAGGACGTGAGAGAAGCATGAGAGGTCAAAGTTACGTTTTTGTGCCATGACGAGAGTGTGTCAGAAGAATGCTTCCCGGACATTGAGTACACTGAGCTTGGAATCCCGTGCTTTGAAGAGCTGGTTGACTTGTGAGAGACAACCTGGGTCAATGAAGAAGTGTCGTATTTTTTTTCTTCTTTAGTTAGTTGAGTGTGGCTGGCGTTAACCGTAGTGCCCCAGAACAGTTCTTGTGGAGAATCTTTTCTTTCAGTTGTCTCTACCATCACAGGGCTCTTCCCCTTTACGTTGGGTTTAGAACCTCCGAGATCTGTGGTACTTTGTGGTGCAACAGCGCTTTCCTCGCTGATTATCTCTTGTAAAATGGCCTCAATTTCTGAATATTTTTCATTCTGCTTGACAGACTCTAAAGCAAGATTGTGTTCATTCATTAACTGGTTTAGTAGTTCTTCGGTAGCATACTTCATGCTTTCGTATTCCTTTAAATTGATAAACTCAGGAACCTCCGGAAAATCAGCAAAGACAATATTAGAAGTGTGATATAATTTCTCTAAAATTTCCGGTGCCATGTTCTGTTTGTCGACATGAACTACTAATGGCTGAACAGTCATAGAGTTTGTGGAATCACCGCCCAACTCGTCTGTGGTCAAAGTAAAGGAAAACTTAGACCCAGCAGTTTGGTGAATAAAAACAAAACATAATAAAGATACTATACTAATATGTTGCAACATTGAGATGATTGATTGAGCTTGTTTGGTTTCAAAATGAAGAGCAAGCGGAATAAAACAAACATCTCTGTCTGTGTCGTTCTCTTATATTCTGACGTTTATTTACAGAAAAAGCCAATCAATGAGAACGAAGCGACCACAAAAATTCTAAGCAATGTGAGTCGGTACAAACATGGTTTCTGTGATACTTAGTCGAGTTCTCGTGAAATTCTCGGGCCCTATTTCCTATTTACACATTTACTACGTCATTGAAGTGTTGTGGCTCAGTTACTAAATACCTTTTTGTACTGCGAGGCCAGACTACTTTTGACAAACTTAGGTGAAGTTTTCCATTCGGATGAGATTGAGTCCCAGTTGACCCTGGAAAAAACCTGTTTCATTTGTAGATTCGGGTCGGCTGCCTTCAGTTTCTCGAGATACTGCAGGGCTTTAGAGTCAACCTCCTCCTTAGAAGCTATTGGTAAGCCCTTCAAATAATTTTCAATGAGTTCACCTTCTTGACGTTCTTTGCTTACAAGATCTGCTCTGCCGTTTTCCAAAAACCCTTTGATAGAATCTTTTCTTTGATTTAATAACTTCGAGTATATGTCAAAGAGTGTAAATTCGTCGAGTTTGCTGTCCTTATTTTCGATTTCCTTGTTCTTAATAGCAGAAAGTAGTCCTCGAATAGTGTTTTTCTTCAGGTCATCCTTTGAGATCATTGCTTGCTTCAGATCTTTTTTTAAAGTCGTCAACGCTGTGTTAAAGGTACCTGTACTAGCGCACCTAACGAATTGCCTCAGTTGGGGGACAACCATTAAACGAATATTAGGCATCTTGGATGAAAGGTATGGAATGTGCGTGAACGCCCTTCCTTAATTCTTTCTTCAGGATGTTCTTACTTTTAGTTGTTCCTAAAGCTCGCATGAAAATGACAGAACAGTATATACATTTACACGTGATTCTCTTGCCATTCCACTCAAAGTGGCCGTCTACATAACATCTCAACAAGGACCTGTAATAGATCAAAATACTACGAGGACTCTGTGTTAAATAATGTTTTTAGATGCTAAATTGTTGATGCAGCTCTATATATTTTCGCTTTCTTTTTCAAGAAAATCTGTCCACATAGAAACAAAATTCTCAGTTCTTGAGCCAGAAGGATTAGAACCCGGTTCCTTGTCGTAAATCAATCCAGCTTGTCTTTTTTTATCATCGTCCCAACTCAAGAAACTGGAGATCAGCTCAAGAACTTCGAATTTTCTGGGATCCGCTCTAGGGATGGCAACAAACGATATTAGCAAATTGGATATCAGTTCTTTATCTACAGACTCGGAGTCACTGGATTGTTTCAGCATTGTCAATGCTTTGGTGAGATGCTCATTCAGGATGATCGCTTCATGCCGTAATTTCCCTATTTGTAAAACACGATCTTTACATTCCTTCTCGTATTTTTCCTTCAGAGAGACATCTTCTTTCATTGATTCGACTTGCTGTTTCAATTTTTCAATGGCTGTAGAAGCTTTTTTAGCGGAATCAAGTTCACTGTCTAGTTGAGCTCTTAGGGATTTTACCTCTAAGTTTTTCTCCTGTAAATCTTTTTGAAACCTGGTTGCCCTTTCGTCTAAATCGGATTCAAGTTCTTTCAAAGTGGCTTGTAACGTAGACTTTTCCTTCAGACTGTTCTCTAGGTTAGATATTAAATCAGCCTTCTCTTGCTTTAAAAGTGCGATGTCTTGTTTGTTATTATCTAGAATGATCGCCAATTCTTCTATTTGCGACTTCAAATGACTGTTTTCTTCGCGACTTGTGTCTAACTGTTCAGACATTTCATCGGAGAAATTTTCAAGTTTTGAATTAAGAGTGGATACCTCTTGCCTGTATTGATCACACAGGTTTTGCAGGTTCGCATGTTCATGATCCAAATCAGAAAATTCTCTATTTAAAGTGGCAACAGTATGCTCCAATTCATTTCTTTCCTTATGAGATATTTCAACCTTGGTTTTCAGCCTGATATTTTGAGATTCGTATTCCTCTAGTTGCTCTTTCACTACGTTCAATTCCTCTTGAGATTCTTTCATTTTGTTGAAAAATGTCTTCATCGATGAAATTCTGCTCAGCAGATGGTTGTATTGAGTTTCGAGTTCATCCCGTTCGCTCTTCACCTTCTCTAGTTCCTCGTTTGCGGTATTGTCACCTTCTGCCTCCCCATTGAGTTGAGCTTCTTGAAGCTGTTTATTCATTTTTTGTTGCTCTTCGAGCTCATTCTCTAACCTTCCAATTTCATTCTGCAACCCAAGCAGTCTACCGTCGTCGACATCGGTTTGCACTTTCTGAAGCTCTTCATTCTTTTTATGTTGCCCTTCGAGCTCACTTTTCAATCTTACAATTTCATCTTGCAACTCATGCAGCCTGCTGTTGTTGATATCGGTTTGCACTCTCTGAAGCTCTTCATTCTTTTTTTGTTCCTCTTCGAGGTCTTCCTTCAATTTTTTAATTTCATCTTGTAATTCGCGTACCTTCGAATCTTTTGATATCTCGTTGAAATCCTCAACAAGGGTTTCTTTCACGTCATCTATCGATACCTGTTCACATTGAAGAGCCGCTTGATCCGTAACTTCTTGTGTTTCCCTTTCCTTTTCGACGTCTAATTTTGGCCCTTCCTTGTGACTGCTATTACTAGGAATTGAGGCGCCTTGATTGGATTTTTTGCCACCCTTTTTCTTATTCTTTCCCATCAATATACATTCGCCAACCTCGACTTCGAGAACTAGTTTCTTTGAGGGTTCTTGAAATTGAAGTGTTCTTATTGAAGAATCATATTTTTTGGGCATTCCTCGGCCGGCGCGTTTTCAAGTTTGTAGGTAAGGTTGGCTGGCAGGTAAGCAGGTAGGCAGTTGATGGATGAAGTAAATGAAGAAGGAAAATTCGAACAGTCAAACGAATAATAGGGTGTATAGAGACATATTTATTATAGTTTGCCAATGGTTGACGTGACTGAGTTTTTTTCTAAGGGGAAGAAGTCTCAAAGACCGAGCTCGTCAACAAGACCAGCTATTCCAAAGCCGAACGCCAAGGTAGCTGAAATAATTGATCTCGACGATAGTGATCACAATGACTATGTAAAGCCTGTAAAGAGGGTTAAGAAGGAACCCGTGGTCAAGAAAGAGGCACAGGTTACTATGACTGGGCAGAGAAAAAAACAAGTGCCACCACCGCAGTCACAAGCAAAATCAGATTCTCCTAGGCAAGCTCTCACTGTTCAAGATGTTCTGGAAAAGATTCCTTCCATCGACCTTTCAGGTGTCCACGTAAAAGAAAATATACAGCGATTTGGCAGCAGCAAAGGCACTAATGACTCGCCTGATTTGGGAAACATTGGCGATTTTCCTGAGGGCCAACCAAATTGTTTACTCGGGTTAACAATGGTATTCACCGGTGTGTTACCTAACCTGGAGAGAGGCCAGGCCGAGGGCATTGCCAAGAGGTATGGTGCCCGTGTCACAAAATCAATCTCAAGTAAAACTTCTGTGGTGGTTCTTGGCGATGAGGCAGGTCCGAAAAAGGTTGAAAATATCAAGAAACTAAAGGTAAAAGCCATTGACGAAGATGGGTTCAAACAACTTGTGGCAGGAATGCCAGCAGCGGGTGGAGGTGGTGCTATGGCTGAGAAAGCTCGTCAAAAATTGGAAGATCAAGAACAGCAAGCAATAAAAGATGCAGAGTCAATGGCCAATTTGGAACGCGTTAGAGCTGCTAAGATTGCGGCTGCAAGGAAATCTGGGAAAGAATTGAAACCTTCTGATCGTGTGGACGAGCAACATAAATTATGGACTGATAAATACGCGCCAACTAGTTTGCAACAGCTATGCGGAAATAAGGGTAGTATAACCAAGTTGAAGAATTGGTTAACCAACTGGGAATCCAGCAAAAGGAATGGTTTCAAGACTGCAGGAAGGGATGGGACTGGTATTTTTAGAGCCGCGATGCTTTATGGTCCACCCGGTATAGGCAAGACAACAGCCGCCCATCTTGTCGCAAAAGAATTGGGCTATGATATCTTGGAACAAAACGCTTCTGATGTTAGATCAAAATCATTACTTAATAATGGAGTAAAAAATGCACTTGATAATACCTCAATTGTTGGCTATTTTAAAAGTAAAGAAGAACCAGCAGAAGGAAATGGTAAAAGATTTGTAATTATCATGGATGAAGTAGATGGTATGAGTGGTGGTGATCGTGGTGGTGTTGGCCAGTTAGCGCAGTTCTGCCGTAAAACCTCAACACCCATGATTCTTATTTGCAATGAGAGAAATCAGCCCAAGATGAGACCATTTGATAGAGTTTGTCTAGATGTTCAATTTAGGAGGCCAGACGCAAACAGCGTAAAGGCAAGACTCATGACAATTGCTGTTCGGGAACATTTTAAGCTCGATCCAAATATCATAGATAGATTGGTTCAAACTACCGGTGCCGATATAAGACAGATAATTAATTTACTGTCCACAGTTTCGAAAACGGCTAGAAAAATAGATCATGAAAATATCGCCGAAATTGCGCTTGCTTGGCAGAAGAATATCGCATTAAAGCCATTTGATATAGCCCATAAGCTACTGGATGGTCGTCTTTACACAGATTTGGGATCTCAGAATTTCACTCTAAATGACAAAATTGCGTTGTATTTTGATGATTTCGATTTTGCACCATTGATGATACAAGAAAATTACTTGAATACAAAACCTTCAAACTTGGCTCCCGGAGAGTCACACTTGCTTGCAGTTGCCAAAGCTGCGGAGAGCATTTCATTTTCGAACTTGGTGGAAGCGAAAATTCGCAGCGGTGAGCAATTGTGGAGTCTTTTACCACTGCATGCTGTGGTGTCCTCTGTTTACCCATCTTCTAAAGTTGCAGGCCAAATGTCGGGGAGAATCAACTTTACTTCTTGGTTAGGGCAGAACTCAAAATCAGGTAAGTTTTACCGGTTGTTGCAGGGGCTTCAGTATCACACCAGGTTAAGCACATCTACAGATAAAATGGGCCTAAGATTAGACTATATCCCCACTTTAAAACGAAAGCTTTTGAATCCAATCATGAAAGACGGAGCAGATGGCATTTCTTCTGTCATCCAACTAATGGATGATTACTACCTTACAAAAGAGGATTGGGATACTATCATGGAATTTGTGATAGGTCCTGATTCGGCAGATGCACAGTTGAAAAAAATTCCAACTTCGGTAAAGTCAGCCTTTACTAGAAAGTACAATAGCACAACGCACCCGGTGTCGATCTACAGGACGGGAGCAACAACCGCTGTAAGTTCTGCTACCTCTAATGCAACTCCTGATTTTGAGGATATCGTGGATGCCGATGACGCAGCACAGCCAGGCGAAGAAGATGATGTTCAAGAAGACAATGATTTAAAGAAAGACAAGCTGATCAAGCAGAAGGCGAAACCTACGAAGAAGAGAGCAAAACCCTCGACAACGTCCGCAACAAAAAAAAGAAAGACGAAGTAAAAAGATCGCTTTCGTCAATGCAAAAATTTGATTGTTTCACTAAGCACTACGTATATTATTTTTAGCGGTAGTTCTAAGAGCTTGAAGAGTCAAAATGGCCAGCAAATGCATCCTTCAGCCAAGAATATAGTTTTCTAAAAATTATGTGTTGAGCATTATGGAACTGTATGGAATGGTCAGAATCTGGGAATATATGCATGTCATAATTTTCAACATTTGATAGATCCAGTTGATCTAGAAAATTGTAAGTATTCTGAATATGAACGTTATCATCAGCAGTTCCGTGCATGATTAGAAACCTTTCCAATTTCTCGAAGCTCTTGATATTTTGGACAGCAGAGATATCTTCGTATTCTTTGTAATTAGCTCTAGGATCACCCATGTATCTCTCTGTGTAGAATGAATCGTAATATGTCCAATTTGTCACAGGCGCAACGGCCATGGCATATTTAAATACTTGACCCGCGTCATATTCGACACTTTTTAAGGTGGAAAAGCCTCCATATGACCAACCCCAGATGGCAATCCGCTCTTCATCGATTAAATCTCTGTTTTGGGCAATATATCTTTTAGTTGTTTCGACGATATCTCGAGGCTCCCAGTAACCCATTCTTTCCTTCGCCCATTTCTTGAATTTCCAACCTTTCCCTCCAGTGCCTCTGGGTTCAATTTCTAAAACGATGGCATCTAATCCGGATGATATAGCTTCTTCAAAGAATACAGAATATTTTGTCGTATATGTCTGAGATCCTGGGCCTCCATAAACGCTTACAAGTATAGGATATTTTCTCTTGGGGTCCATATTAGCTGGTCTTATCTCCACATAGTTGATAGTCACATCATCATCTATTGTCATGCTCCGATAACTCTTTTGGGGAAGATGGTATTTTGCAAGGGCATCTTCGAGTGTACTGTTATTGCTCAGAACTAGAACGTATTCTTCAGGGATCGATGCCGCATCGAGCACTTCTTGCAAGAGGCCGGCGGCAGTCATCGGAATGTTGGGACCCAGGCTTTTCATTACAGCAAATCTGCTGCTTGAACTCAGTTCAAAGTCATAAAAATCATGTTTTCCATTGGGATTCTGTAAAGTTATTAAAGCCGAATCTTCATTGTTTCGAGTGAAGCTTACTCCATAGAGGTGTTGAGACATTGTGCCGATTTCATTTGCAGTGAAAAATACCGTATCTGACTCGTATTCGTAGCCTACAATGCCAGTACCTGTCACCTCCCACTCGCCGTATGTTATCTGCTTCCCTTCCTGCGAATAAACAGTTTCGAAGTAGAATAAATGGTTGTAACCGTTGATATCAGCTTGAACGTCAACGTAGCCGTACTCATTTCTGCCGATTTCTTTTTTAGGGGGGATTGGCAGTATTTTTCTTGCCTTCTCGATCCAGCCATCATACGGCTCGGTATTTAGTATTCTCACTATTTTCAGCGACTCGGGATCTCTTTTGTAGGCCAGTACTAGCATATTTTTAGAGGTTCGATCTGCCACCTTAAATATACACGTCTCGGAGTCTACCCAGTGTACGTCATAAAGTATGATATCTTTGGAGAAATTCGGGAGTTTTTCGTGGATGTGCTTCGTTATGTTTATCAAATAGATGGTACCAGTCCTCAGATCCACCATGTAAAAATCAATCTTGGGGTTTTCGGTGCCTGGTTTGGGGTATCGCAAGCTGGAGAGGGGTGAATAAACTTCCTTTGTTGTATACCTCGGCATATAATATTCTTCGACATTCGTATCGTCTATTCTTGCAAAAAGCATTTTTGAGTCATCAGGAGCCCACCAAACGGCCTGCTCACTTGATAAAATTTCTTCCTCGTATATCCAATCAGGCTTGCCATTGAAGATGTCGCTCGAGCCATCTGTTGTTACTTGTTGCGGACCTGCATCGGAATTAGAGTTTTGGATGTAAAGGTTATTTTCGTGCACAAAATAAATGAAGTTGTATTGAGGAGAGAAATGGGCGTAGGATATCTCTTCGAGACTGTTGGCGGAGGAAGGAGATATTGGCCGGGCCACATTTGTATTCAAATCCTTGAGAAAATACAAACCCTGAGAGGAATGCCTGTATTTACGTTTTATGTTAACCCCAATAATCATTTTGCTCAGTTCGTAATTGACTCTCAATTTTTTTATTGGGTATTCAACATCATTATATCTCATACTTGTTTTGCCCAAATCTCGCAAGAAGGAAGCATTGAATAGCTGCTTTGCAACAAAGTTCATTTCATTCCCTTCCTCAAGAGCTGTTAAGTAGAGACCTGGGTCAAAGTCCTGAGATAATAGTGGGTACGGGGGTTTAATAAAATGGAAGCTCGTTTCGTCGTAAAGAAATTCGCCATTAAGGACCTCATCAACAGTAAACGAGCGCTTGATATTTTTATCACTTGACAGGGGATTTTTAGTTATATGTAGAGCTGGTGATATGAGGAAAGCCAGCAGAATTAACAGTGTTATTGTTATGATCAGGCCAAATCTTTTATACTTCGGGAGGTGCTTCAAATTCCAGCCCATCGAACGTTTCGGTATCAATTGACTCTCTATGTCCTCTCGGTCGTCCGTGTGTAACTGATCATTTGATGATTTATTACCATCCGCGTCCGTTGCGGTGTCTGAATTATTGGTATCCATTGGATTCATTTCATAAGACGCCATGTCTGCACTACTTGAGTTTTTTCTCTGCAAGAATAGATGGCTATTTTTCCTCTTGTGTGAATGGGTTGACGACATTGGTACCTCTAATCTGGAGCCCCTAATGAGCTATTGCGTATTTTTTTTAGATTTAGCGGTGCCTCTTTTGAGGTTCATCTTTGTTCATTCCTCCACCACCGAAATATAAGCTGCACGAAACTGAAGACAAAAAATTTCAGATATTATAGATACATACAGAGATGGATACACATGTATATATATTTAGAGTATTTATTGATCTGATATTTATTGACCGGCCAAAGCAGCGATCTTGGCAGCGACACGTTCTTGTCTTTGTTCTCTGGTCAATTTGACTTGTCTGTACTTCTTAGATTCAGCAGCGTATTGCTCCTTGGTGAATTTCTTCTCGGTTGGTTTGAAAGAAGGATCTTCTCTAATGGCTTCGTGAGCGTTGGTGTAGATGTCTTCGACGGAATCAGCATCGATGTCGTCAGCCAAATAACCCTTGAACAACTCGGAGAATCTTTCTTCATCATCATCGGCTAATTCTTCCATGTATTGGGAGACGTGACCAGCGAAAATATAAGATCTCAACATTTCAGCGTCCAATTCTTCAGCTTCGAAATCCCAACCTGGGAATCTGTTCTCGGAGTGAGGAACGTATAGACCACCGTCGGAGGCACCTTTCAAAGCACCGAAAACTCTAGCACCGGTAGTGGTTCTTTGTAGACCAATGTCTAAGAAGACCTTGAAAGGACGTGGGCCATCTTCAACGGCTTGGGTCAATTCGTACTCACCTTCGACTTCTTCGACACCTTGGTAGGTTTCGTCCAAGCCTAATTTTTGCAAAGCTCTTCTGGCGATCAACAGACCGGTGGCGTAAGCAGCGGCCCAGTTGGTCAAACCGTGGGTAATACCATATCTTGGTAATTCGTGAGAGTATGCGGCAGCCAACACAATGTCACCGGTGATGGTGGAGGAGATGATCTGGCAGATGATGTCCTTGTTGGTGAATCTGACCACTAATCTGTACTTTGGAGTAGCATATTTAGCCTTGTGTTGAGCAACCAATCTCTTTCTTTGGTAGAAATCGGTCTTACCTTCTCTTCTTCTTCTGAAGGGAGTTTGGAAACGAGAGTGGTAAGCAGAGGTCTTGACGATCTTTAAGAAAACCATGGCTGTAGTTCGTTGGTGGTAGATTGCTTTCCTAAGTATGAATTAACGTGAGTATAAAGAAGTCTGATTTAACGTCACCAGTAATCCTCAATTTTTCTTCAACAAGGCCCAACTGGCCATTTGGTGAAAAGTTAGAAGCCCATCGCCAATGGTATGCGCGTCGGCGATCGCCATCGGCACTGGTCTCTCGAGACGACCCACCGAAATGTCAACCGCGCGATAACGTGTGGTTAATGGGTTCTGAAGCACAAATATGTTCCACCCTGACACCACCGCGCGTGCGCACAAGCAGTCACGTCCCAGAGGACGCTAGACGCGACCCGTCCTTCTAACTCCGCCGCGAGATACACCCACACACAATTATGCCCAGGAGACTCCCTTAACTCGAAAGAACTGGGCGCCATGAACAAGCCCAACCGTGTCGGCGGCTAATGCCCTCTCAAGATAACCGAACTCCATTCACAACTCGTTCCTCGATTGAGCTGATCGCCGTTCCTCCAACCGGTGGCTCAGCTACATCGCATGGCCGCAGCAGGCTACTTAGACCCTTATTAACTATCCGCATAGCCGTTCGTTTTCTTGCCCTCGCTTGTGGTTTCTGGCTGGCACTTACCGCGCCTTGCTGCGCCCTGCTATGTTTCCGCTTTGGCAGGAGGGATTTCTTGGTGCGATCGCCCTAAAACATGCCGCAGGGCTAGCCGGTGTTCGCCAAGGCCGGCTCATATATCGTGATATACGAGTAAGCGCGTTCCAGTGATCCCTTTGACATACCAAATATCTGAAATGTTGAACTATTGTGGCCCTAGAGTCAGACGAAACGCCTGGTGCACAAGGGTCCTTAGGTCTGCTGATAAACGTGCCCATATATCTTCTGTTTCGATATATATTCATTTTGCATCTCATTGCAGATACTGTGAGAATCGTTACATATCTTGAGGACCTTTCTAAATTCGTTGTGAAGCTAAGTCTGGAACATTAGTGGAACTTTAGCAAACAGCACATACCTGGGATACCATGCCAAAGACTCAAATACTGATTACAGATATTCCTAATGAGTGTTTCAAGCAGAAGTGGCCCGAACAGCTAGAAAAAGAGTTGTTTGAAGTCAAGTTTCCAGAATTCAAAGCTCAGCTATGTTATTACACGCCGTTGTCGTTTTTGAACCGTATAATCATCATTTTGAGTGACGAGACTACGACATTGAAAATATTCAACTATGTCCAAATCTTGGTCCGCGAGCAAGGCAGAAAAGTCAAAATGTACCTAACGGAGTCGCTGTTGACAAAGCCAAGATCGAGATCCATTAATGACATAACCTGTTCGCCAGAACAGAAGAGCCAAGATCAAGAAGCACAGACCGATAAACCTATACTCTCTATCGATACAAATCCTCTGAGCACGGGAGTTAATTCTTCTTCCCTGTCTGTAGGCAGTCCGTCGTTATCACCTGATAGGACCTGCTTGGAATCTCCGACGCTTTTGAAATTCGATAATCAATCTAAGCTACATTACTATAAAGAGCCAGTGCCAAAGCTAAATAAAAGGGAAAGTTTAGGCACCATAAGTTCGACCGATAGTACTACATATTTATTCAAGCCAAAGCAGGCAGGTGCTTCGTTGACGATTTTGACAGATCAGACACCGTCATCAACCAAAAGTTTCGACATTCCGCCACCAAGTCCTAGTATCACTCTAGATGAATTTCATCATTAAAATGGTAGTACCTACATATTTACAGGGATAATCTACATAACATCATATATATCAATGGCTTGCTTCTGGGGTCTCTAAAATTATTTCTTGACATCGTTCTGTAGATCGATGACTTCTGGCGATAGCAGCGCAGAACTAATTTCCGCTCGTTCTTTGTCTATGGTCTCGCCCTGAGTGACGGCAGATCCGTCGTTATAATGAGCTTTGAAGAAGGTGTAGTGGAGGATGATATCGTCGATATTCCTCATTTGTGGATCTGTAGCGAAATCTGGGTCTATAAAGAAGAAGACTGGCATATCAATTTCTTCTCCAGCACTTAATTTCTGTTCCTCAAAACAAAAACATTGAATTTTGTTGAAATATTGCGCTGCCTCTCCGGGAGATATACTGTACGTGGCCATGCCAATTATATCCTTGTCGCTTTTATTCTTGGCCTTGTAAAACGCTAGTGCGGTTTCACCTGGCTGGACATAAACCTCACGTTGTTCTGGTGTAAACTTCCACGGTAGAATCTGAGAAACTTCACTGGTGAACGAAATTCTTATTCTTTTCTCAGTGTTGACTGGGACTAGCTTATCGTCGGTAAATTTACGTTTGTCAGTAATGGGTATGCCACCAAACCCTGTACGAGCACAAATTGCTCTATACAGTGGGACAGCTGCATATGCTAAGCCTAGAAAAATCACTGCGACACTACTGAAATATAATGCAACCGTGCGATCCTTGTGCTTACGCTCCCTAGATATCCATGCATCACGGAGTGCCTTAATCTCTTCGGAGCTCATCTTGTCCAAGTCAATTTTGTGCCTCGATGAATTGAACCTTTTACCAACAATATCCCCGTGTTTCATTGGCATCTGTGGCCTCCTCAAACTCAAGCTTGCCCTCATTATACCGGTATGGGATCCCCTTAGTATGGGGCCAAGACCCCGCAATATCAATCTACTCATGGCTTATTCTTCTGGGCTTGCTTTCTTTGCTTGTGTGTGTAGGTCTTTATTTGTTATAATTGTCTATCTACCAACATAGACGCCGGGTGACGCCGCGTCTACTTCGACAGATATATAGATCTGCGTGAACCTGCAAAACATCAGCACACGCGAGTACATAGGGCCAAGCCACCGCCGTGGAGGAGCTTGAAGTTCCCTCATATGTCATTGAATGCTCGATAAATTACTTGGATAAGATATTTTTTGGTTTTTACTTAGGTTGAGGGCAGCCTTCTTGTGCATTTTCAGGAATAGATGGGCGGCTGACCAGGGTCTTTTGGCCCTACTGCCCTTTCTTGCATCCCTTGAGTTTATCGAGATAGGACTCGGGCTGCTGATGTTCGCAGCTGCCACAGCTGTGATACGCTCATTACTCCTTGTTTCTTGGTCAAGTCCCGTCTGGAATCATAACCTGTCAGGAACTCTCATATTTCTAAGTTGATTACAAATATATGTGAATTTGGCCGGATATTCAATTCATCAACCGTGACAGCCTATTTGGGTGGAAGGAATTGATGTTTTCCTGAGCGAGTCCTTAAGAGTCTCGAACCCAAAGGCCTTTTTCACTTGAACAGCCGACGTTTTATCTACGATGCACTGTCCTTCCCGTTGAGCAGCATTTACGATATCAACATTTTCGGGTGCAAGGAACCATTTCCATGGCGTCTGGTTTATAACTAAATAGAGCACTTGTGCCGTAAGTCTTCAATGAAAGTAAATTCAAGATGAAAAGATTCTGCCGACGACCCTCCACTGATACGTTTTTTGATTCAAAGTAGACCGCTTCAACCGGCGAAAGCCCTTGAAATATCAAGATTAGCCTGTCTTGATTTATTGAGCTCTCGATGTGTTAGAGCAACTGACCGCCGACGTATTTTTCATTGTTGAAAGAAGCCGAAATGACCGGAAAGTATAGCCGCCGAAGTTGTGCGACTGAAAACCAAGCAGATACGGCTAGAAACTGCAGCAGGAGTACCGCAGAGAACGAGAGAAACTCAATACACTTTCGGGAAAGTCTTAAATGTTCCTTCTCGGCCATAAATTGAGTCTAATGACTGACAAGACTACTTCATGAGAAGTAGACATCCCTCGGAGAATATCTGGAGTAAGAGTCCCAAGTTTCTGTATCTCGGTATATATTATGGCCGTGGCCATGTGTGAAAGATGGTTATGAAACGCGTTACCTTCGTTGTTTATGCTGGGAGGGAAATGCCAATAGAACTCGGCAAGGCTTTCCTTCTACACATGTTAGTGCCTCGTGTGAACGTCAATTCTACCAGATTCTTGCAATTCACGGGGCGAACAAGGGCCTTAGGTCTAGCTGGGCGCCTGGGACCCCGGCGCGTCTACAGAGAAACGCAGTCGGCGTGAATTTTCGGTCTATTAGGGTCCTGTAACCTTATTGAAAGTGATCTGAGCGTGGACTCAGGACGACGATGCAGCAGTTACATTTGTACAATTTCATATCAATCAGGTTACAAAATTATGATAAGCTTCTGAATACTGCAAAAAAACTGAAGTTTTTCAGAGGGTAAAACCTGACTTTGCTCGTTTGACCTCTTTCTGCGAGCTTGAAAAACATAAAACATTTTGATGTAGATAGTGGCAATTGCTGCTAAAACATATTTGAACCTTAAAGTGAACCAGAAACATCACGGAGCTACTTGATAAATATGATGAGGTTAGTTACATTTCCTGGTCAAGGTACTCCAATATCAATACCCGTACTGAAATCTGTGATTAGAAATAAGGGGAAAGAGTTTCAGCATGTTTTGGATAATAGTGGTGAAAAATCTCATGATCTTTTGCAGTTCATCTTCAAGAATCCCTCCAGTCCTGGAAGTATAGCAGCATGCTCCAATCTCTATTATCAATTGTACAAGACAACGGAAACGAGGCCGGATAAATCGGTGTTGCTGGGACATTCTCTGGGAGAACTCGTTTGTTTAAGTGCGAATAATTTATTCTCTTTAAAAGATCTTTTTGACATTGCAAACTATAGAAACGAACTTATGGTACAGTGCACTGAAAATTACTTGCATGCTCACAGGATTAGTCGCTCTTCTCTTTTTGAGATGTGGGCGCTTTCCTCACCCAGAGCCACAAACTTGCCTGAAGAGGTCAATCGGTTATTATCAACATTGCCAAATGGTACAGTTTCAATAGCGAATGCAAACTCAGTGAAGCAATGTGTTGTAACAGGTCTCGTGGAAGATTTGGAATCGTTGCGGACAGAGTTACATTCACAGTTTCCCTTATTGAGGATCACGGAACTAACAAATCCATTCAATATACCATTTCACAACCGTACCGTCTTGAGGCCCCTGCAGGAGCGATTATACGATTATATTTGGCAAATTTTAAAGAAAAACAATACACATACATTGACAGAGCTAGATTATCCAATAATAGCAAATTTAGACGGTAAAGTATCTTTTCTAGTTCGCCACGCACTAGAAAAGTTTGTTAAATGTAGTAGCAATACAGTTCAATTTACCATGTGCTACGACGCAATCAATTATGACCTTTCAGATGATGTCAATGAAGCAGTTTGTATTGGGCCTGGTAATGTTATTTACAACTTGATCAGACGAAACTGTCCCCATTTGAAAACTTTTGAATATTCTTCACTAACGACTATAGAAAAATTTCACGATGCTCATAGTAACGACGATAAGAAAACGAATAATGAAACAGCTGAGAAACCAGCTGAAAATGAAATTTAAACTGTAAATGAATTTATAGAATATATCTTTTAAAAAGATGCTCCACGAAACGCTTTTGTCCCTCATGATATAGGTATAAAATTTCCAATGATACATATTGGAATATTGTACCTGTCCCTCCTTATAGTAAAACTGAAACAGCAGGGCCTTTTTTTTCTGCCGTCTCTTGTTCTTAGATTACAACTAGTTAAAACCGCTTTTTGTCCTTTGTCAAAAGCTATTGACCCATATTTTTCCCAAAAATTTACTGCACTTTCTTCCGTCATTAATTCGTAAATTGCTAGCTTGCCATCTCTCAAATCGTCGACTGTACAATCCACCAGAGATCCAAATTCTTTGTTGGCTCTGTATATTTCTCCGGTACGTCTCCAAAGGCATGCTGGCATGCTCATAGAGGTGAAAACCCTGTCGTAAGACAACAACATCCTTTCAAAGCCCTCCTCAACCAAAACTAAATCTACATCTTTCAAGGATCTAGCAATTGCTCTAAATGCAGGCCTTATTGTTGATAAGGGCTTGAGGATCCTCTGTTTAGAAGACTGATTCATATATCTATCGATATAGCTCTGCAAACGAGAATATCCTTGAGCGTAGTTATACGGCTGCAGCAACCCCGCCTCCAATTTCGCATTGATTACGGATTTCAACCGGTCTTCAGGAGTCATTTCAGTTGATGGATCAGCTGCAGTTAAAAAAAAATTCTCCTTGGGTGTAGGTGGATTACTTTTGGAGTCCATAAGTTGGTTTCCACCTGCCGTTATTTCAGCTATGGATGAATTGGAGTTGTGCGCCATATTGGCAGAGCCTTTATCAAAATTCGGATTTGTCACTGGTACAGGATGACTCGAAATCTCGCCATTAGTTATCGACCCGTGGTTCATCAATAACGGATCGTCTAGCATATTCAGAAAGTCATTTAGTGAGCTAAACTCAGAGCCAACCTGTTCCGAAACAAAGGTAGGCTGCTGTGAAAGAAAACTAGGAGCTCTATTCATCTGTGACCCATTATTATTATTTATACTCAGGCCCTCATTGATGTCGATTCTTTTGCTGGGAGCGGTATGGTGAGATGTTTGGTCTTCTGAATCCGGTATTGAATTGGGTGTGACAGAGCTAGATATGCTTTCATCTGTGCATAAATGTGCTATATCTCTTTTTATGCATCTTTTACAGGGTCGCTGTTCATCGCATATCAAGTGTGATCTTCTGCAAAAAACACAGGACCTTGCGACTTTCTTGCGCTTCTTTTCAGGTACGTCCATATCAGGCTCCCTCAACCACTTTGGCAACAAGACTGGGCTGCGTTAAGCCTCAATGAATCCTGTATTTGAGTATGTTCATTTTTCTTCCGTCCATGGCAATCTGTTGCCCGGCGCGTCTATACAGATATTTAATATATACGTAAACTTTTGATCCACTAGGGAGTTGCAATCCAGACGAGTGCACAGGGGCTTGAGGTGCGCCCATCTGCCATTTAATGGTCAGGAAACTACTTGAGCACGGTTATTTTTGCTTAGATTGAGGGCGACCCTCCCGCGCATTTGCAGGACTAATCGGATGCCTAACCAGTGCCCCGCTGTGGTTCTGCCTCTTCTTGCATGCGCTGAATCTTGCCAGTTCTAACTGCGGCTGTTTTGATCACTGCAGCAGCTTTCACGTTCACGACTGCCTGCTTTCCAACATAGACCGCGTTCTCTTCGAAATCAGGACCTGTCCGAAACGTCTGGATACCTCAATCGATGAATGTAAAATCAGCATTGCACTTCTCTTCAACAATTGAATTGAGATTGTCAAGGAAGATGTACGTGTTATTACTTCGAGCAAGCCCTTTAGAGTCTTGAGGGGAATCTGTCGGCACGTCGCACCGATGCCCTGCCATAACAATAGGGAAAAGAAGATACCATGGGAGAAAGTCTAGCATAAAATTGAACTGACTATACATCATAATGATAGCACTTAAGCAAAAGGAAAATCACAATGTGGTGTCAGTTCAACACTATTAGGCGAATACAAATCGTTTCCTGAAGGTATTTAAGCATTCATACGATTCTTGGGGATTCGTAATCAAAACTCTTCCCCCGACTTACTAGTCCCTTGATCATCTTAGTTTCGCAGTGACAGAGGAGCCGCTAAACTCGGCCTTTTCGGATTAGTAATTTTTGTAAATCAATTGTGTACGTTGATATTCGCTCCGCGGGATCGCTAGATCTGTGTGTTTACGGTGAGGTGTTAAGTGATTAGTAAGTGTCTTTCAGTGCAACAGCAAGAATGAGATCTATTCTGTTCCTGCCTTGGTAAATCCACAAAAGATACATTTATATAATGCTTCACACTCCAGCATTGATCTTACCTCGAAGGGGATTGGGTAATATCGACGTTTTAGTCTAGAACATCACATTAGGAAGTCCGCTCTCTACGCACTTTGACAAAAAAGTATAATCAAATGGTCGAGAATAAAAAAGTTATAGCAATCGTGGGAGCAGGAATTTTTGGTGTCTCAGTTGCGAATCACCTGGTCAGGGAGTTGCCTGCCGCATCTCACACAGTCAAACTCATCACAGCATCTGATTATGTCTATTTTCTACCTTCTGCGGTACGTTTAACAATTTCAAAGGAGTACTCTAATTCTATATTGCCTCTCAAAGAAGTCACCGACAATGGCGTTGAGATAATCAGAGAAAAGGTGGTCAGCTTTAGCCATAGCAGCATTGATTTGGAATCTAGCTCAACGCTAGAATTTGACTTGTTGATACTTGCAACAGGGTCGAAATGGCCAGATCCAGTCGGCTCGACTTATGCTTTTGGAAATGATTATAAATCTTATTTTGACAAGGAGCGCGCCAAAATCAAGAACGCTGAGCACATCCTCTTTATCGGTGGTGGATTCGTCAACTCTGAAATAGCCGGTGAATTGTTGTTCAAATATGGTGATGAGATCGGTGCTGGCAAAAAACGTATTTCAATTATCCATAGCTCTGATAAACTTTTGCCTGGAAACGGTTCGTACAGCGACAAATTACGATCCAAGGTAACAGATCATCTGGCTAATAACGGTATCAAACTTTATTTAAACACTAAGGGAGCGGTGTCGGACAGCAATCCTAACCGGGTCATTTTAAAGGATAGTACGGTAGAATACCTGGACGCTGATTTGATTTACAAAGGCACAGGAATTTCACCCAACGTTCCGTTTAATGAAATCTCGAACTTGTGCGACAGCAACGGGTTTGTTAGAGTGGAGAAGAATTTTCAAGCCAAAGCTGCGGAAAGAGGTAACATTTTCGCCATTGGGGACGTTGCAGATTTTAAGTACCACGGGGTTATTAAAAGAGATAATTGGGTGAACACCTTGACTGGCAACGTTATAAGTTATCTGAAGGAAGGCAAAAATGCCAGGCTTGTTGACGCCAGCACGTTTGAGTCAGGCAATATACCGTCCGTTGTATCACTCGGGCAGGATGCGGGCTTCGGTCAACTACCGCTACCATTTTTCGGAACTTTCAGCGTCCCCAAGTTTCTCGCCGTAATGGTTAAATCAAAGAAGCTTTTCAGCGAAAAGATGAAAGGTGCTTTCACGACCTAGGATACAATTGTAATTTCCTCATCGATCTTGCTTGAATAGCAAAGTGCCTCTGTGAACGTGTTTAGCGTTTGTACGTTTGTACCCTATTTAAGTCAACTAGCCAAGCTTGGTGTGATATAGCTTCCAGATTCACGTCTCGCGCAGCGGCCGTCGGCACTTCGGCGGCTAAGGCGACTTGAGTATAAAAAGTGCATAAATGAGATTAAATCTTGGAAGAGTCATTTTATGTCTCCTTAAACCGACCTCAACGATAATGAACAGCAACTATGTTTCTTCAGAGGCTAGGTTTATGGTATGGAAAGAACTCCGGAAGAAGTAAAGGTGACTAGACCATTCTGAGAGGGACACGTTCTCCCACAGATAAAAACAAGGGCCGCATAGACAGTAAAGGCTGCTACTGGAGGCCCCGCAACGAGAATTCAAGTGTCTGCAGCGATGAGTTTGGGGTTGATCGTGTATTCCGCTGCTAATACTTCTCAGGATCACTTTGTACCTCCTATCATGAAAACTTGCGGAAAGGGCCACCACAGGCCTTTTCACGGAATACTGCATTCAACGAGGGCATGAGGTCCGAATCTGACCCGTCACTGATGCGAAGAAGTCCTGCACAAGCAATGCTGCAGTCGTTGCAGGTACAGTTTTCTGATGTTATTATAGAGTGTAAGCTGTGGCTTCAAAACAAATCTGGTTTTTGGGCCACTGAGGTTCAAATAAAAAATGCAGTTGAATTTCTGTGTAAAAATATCATGAAAACTTCGATTGGGAAATTACATCCAAAATAGAAGCAAGAGGTGACTTTGTGTGCGTAGTATCGCATAGATAAGGGAGGCTCGAGTTGTTTGCTGAGCATTTGATGGCACCACGCTGCGGCAGTCGCATGCGTCGCAAGCCCCAGTGGATTGAAAGTTTACGTAGAGTCAATATCTCAGTGTACGCGCAGGGTGGCTTAGGTCCCTTAGCGCCTTGATAGAGCCATACCTAATCGTAACGCCTATGTGGGTGGCTGGTGTTCCAGCATCTCACGTTCTTGCTAAGAACTCTGTATTTTCGCTGCATTGAACCTCTCAGACAAAGCCAGTTGTCATTATACTAGAGTGAGCCTTGCATGTCCCATCAATAAAAAACTACGGCAGCCCATTTTGTCGTAATCTAAGCATGCTGATCAGTAGGTAACAACAAATTTCTGCATGCATTTTTTGTTTAAGGTTATGTAATTGCAATTGCACCGCTATAGCGTTCAAAAAGGGCAAACAATTGGCATAATTTTACCCCAATAGTTTCGATTCACCTCTTCGTTGCAATCGTTTGTACTTTTCTTCGTGGCTAATTGCCTCAAAGTCATCTGCACTCTAAATAAAGTATCTTGACGCATACTGATGGCGTTGAGGAGTTCAATTGTAACTCTCATATGCTTGAATGTTCATGAACGTTTGCCCTGCACGATAGGATTCCTCAGCCGCCGAGATGTTCAACATCTTGCCGCCAAGCATAGAAAGAAAATGCAGGCTGCTAGTCCCGAACGAAGCTAACTATTATCCTCAGATGCAAGATGCTGGTTATTGCGTTCGCAGGGTCGCAAAAAATCAGGCATTTGTCTCTTATCCAGAGATCGGGGTCAATTTATTTTACTCGTACTGATGCTGCAAAGTACTTAAGCCACAGGCCTTGTCCTGGAATGTACCACATGGTAAAAATTCGAGAGATAGCATTGCAAGACCAAGGGCGAATCGCCAAGAAATACATGCATTAGATATAATTGCACGTCATTTCATGTGCAAGACAAGAAAATACAAAGCTGGACATGGCGCGCATCGGAAACCACAGGTGAATGGGCTCCGTTTCGTACCGCCTGCATTCATGAGGTTCACTTTCTTCATGGAGTATCGAAACTCTCCCTCGCAGATTGTTCGCTCGAGAGCTCTCACGACGGTTCCAAGCGGAAAAGGTCACATAGTGGTCCAAGATTGCCTAGGTGGTCTAAGAATGATCGCAAAGTTGTCATCAAATCAGAAATTTGGCTTCTATGAGATACCGCGTCTCGCATACTCCCGTGATCATAACTAATGATCATGATGACTCTCATGAGGCAATCAGTTGAGCTAGAAACGGACGCGATTGGGAAGTTTCTTTTTCAAGAATTTTCACCGCCAATCTATACAGCACAGTACCGATCTAAAATCATGACTCTGAAATACTGTAATAATTTTCAATTTTTCCATTGCAAATTTTCTCGCTCACCCGGCAAATTACAATCAGTGATAGGACATCGGGAAGTTTAAAAACAACTGGACTTGGGAGCAGTTCTTTTAATTTTCAATAGTTAAGGTCCTCTTGTTGTTGTAATTGCCCACTCACCATACGAAAGGAATTCATAACACAAATTGCAATGTCCGATCCAAAGCCATTACCTTTTATCTATCAATTTGCTGCTGGTGCAGTGGCAGGTATATCTGAAATCTTGGTCATGTATCCTTTAGATGTCGTCAAAACCAGAATGCAACTGCAGGTTGGTAAAGCTTCTGGCGCTGCGGCACAAGAGCAATATTCTGGTGTCGTTGACTGCATAAAGAAGATTGTCCAAAAGGAAGGTGCCTCTCGTTTGTACAAAGGTATTTCGTCACCCGTGTTAATGGAGGCTCCTAAGAGAGCAACCAAATTTGCATGTAATGATGAGTTCCAGAGGTTTTACAAAACGTTTTTTGGTGTTCCGGCATTAACGCAACCTTTATCCATTTTGAGTGGTGCCTCCGCAGGTTTATGTGAGGCTTTTGTTGTCGTGCCATTCGAATTAGTTAAAATCAGATTACAGGACTCCAAATCTAGTTATAAGGGCCCTGTCGATGTTGTCAAACAAATTATTGCCAAAGAGGGTGTTTTGGCCATGTATAATGGTTTGGAATCGACGATGTGGAGACATGCTGTTTGGAATTCAGGTTATTTTGGTATAATTTTCCAAGTCAGAGGTATGTTAGCAAAGCCTAAATCGAAAACTCAAAAAACCACCAACGATCTTATTGCCGGTACTATCGGAGGAACGTTAGGTTCATTATTAAGCACCCCTTTCGATGTCGTTAAATCAAGAATTCAAAACACAGCCATTGTCGCCGGAGCCGCCAGAAAATACAACTGGTCATGGCCATCGTTGTTCATTGTATACCGTGAAGAAGGTTTCAGAGCCTTGTATAAGGGTTTTGTTCCAAAGGTGTTGAGATTGGGTCCAGGTGGTGGTATCCTGTTAGTGGTTTTCACTGAAGTCACAGATTTCTTCAGAAGAGCGAAAAACCTACAATGATAAATAATAATATTAGCATTTATGTATATCAATAGTGTACGTCGGCAAGACACGTAATAATATTAGTATTTATGGAGCGAAACCTTTACGCTGACATGTGAGTGACGACAACACATGCGTAAACGATGTTTTCATAAGACAAGACAAGAGATAATAAGATGGCCATATGTTTGTCCCGCCAGCCCTCGCATAATTGTGTAAGCAGAACTATACAAAAGGGCGTTAAGATGAACAATTTCACTCTCTCCGATGGACTTGACGCTTAGAACCAAATGGACAATCTGTTCAAGCAACACGGTTTTATAGTCCTGGATTTTTAATCCGCACGATTAATTTTGTTGGACTATTAAGAAATAGGAAAAAAAATGTGACATAAATTTGAGGAACCGAGAAAACTTTTCAATTTGACTTGCATTTATAGTCTTCAGATGGAATTTTTAGTATTACCCGCCCTCGCGCTCTTGACTTGTCCAAGAGAGGGTACATTGTTAAAAGGGTATTTTACAAGATAAAGGCAATAAAGTCGGGTTGTTAGCCAGAACGAAAGCTCAAGGATGTCTAAAGAGCCCTTATTGCCATTGTACAACAGTCCCTCGACAAATTCAAATGCGTCCATTCAGCGATATATAGTGATAAGGTTCTCTGACGTTGGAATAACCGATGTGGACATTGATGTCACCAATGTTCCGTATACTGATATAACGACTCGTTGGCTGCGTTTAAAATGTCGAGAGCTTCGTCCCAATGAGACGTCCGATAGGAGGCTGAAGTTCATCAGGAGTGGTGCAATGCTGAACTCACACAGTGATCTCTCTCGCGAGATAAATCGCTATTTCATACAGCATAGGGATCAACAAGACAGTAATCGGTTTTATATACATTGTATTGTGGGCAGCGAACGATTGAGCCCTGAGCAGCTAGCAAACGAAGATTCCCTGGATGATGTGTCACCGTCAAACGAGGGGACCACCACACAGGCGATTGGTTTTGACCGACTTAGAGCTGTCGGCTTCACCGACCAAGAGATCGAGCTGTTGCGGCAGCAATTCAGACACACATACGGGGATCTTGAAGAAGATATGGCAAGACAAACTGGAGATGACGACAGCAGCGGGGGCGATATAAGACAACTGGAAGAGCAATGGATGGAAACAGGCGTCAACAACGGCGCAGCTCTGGACGACAATCGGTTCAACTCCATACCTGTGGCGAATTTCAAACACAACAAGGATCTGTTAATTGGAATATGTGTCGGATTTATATTCGGGATCTTTGGGCTACTTCTGATGAAGCTAGATGGGCTGTTCAACAAAAGACAGAAAATGTCGATTATCGCGGGGATACTCCTAAACGTAATGTTCAATCTGGTTAGAGGATTCTAATACAGGTCTCTATTTATCTGTAAATACATATGTAGGGTGGGGCGCCCCGGTTTAACGACGGATTAATAAGTATGCATTTTCTTGTTTCACGTTATTCAAATTTCTGTAATTACCTTCCAACCGCATCAAAAGACCCCCGAATGAGAAATATACAGCGATCAAGTCCTTGCTGACCTCCTCGAACTTGTAAGAGATACCGTAAACGACGTAGTCATAATCGTCGGCCAGGGATCTCTCATTCGGTTGCGGAGGTCTCCAGCTTCTCGTGGTTGTAGAGTCCTGCGACGTCTTGTCTAGGCTCAACGACGACGCAATCGCTATCGACAGCTGGTCTTGCAGCTGGATCGGAAACAGGTCCGTATTCACGTCCAACGACAGTTTACATTGGTCCTGCGTTGTGGATGTTGCCTCGATACGCGACACTTTGTTGTATCTGCCTGGATCCACTTCGTTCACAACGAATATGTCGTCGAATAGTGTGTTGGACATGGTGAAACGATGCGCTGCTTATCGCTGTGGCTCTGTGTGCTGAAGGGCCAGTCCCATCCATCATCACCTAAAATTTTTCAATGCTATTGCAGTACACGCGCCTGCCTGCCTTGCAATGCCACGTCACCGCGAACGAAGCGCCGCCACTAAGTAAGGTCAACTATGCCAGAAAGTATTAGGAAATGATTACATAAAGGTATATATGTTTAAAATATTGCGTACCGGAGGGGAATATTCATGCATGATTTTTGTCGCGAGGAGCCGCGTCTATGCCAACGTGGTCGGATTCCTCTTGGACTGGTAGTCCTTTATGGCAGCCTTGATTGCGTCCTCGGCCAGCATGGAACAATGCAGCTTCACCGGAGGCAAGCTCAACTCTTTGGCAATCTCCGTGTTTTTGATCTTGGCAGCGTCCTCGAGCGTCTTGCCACGCACGAGCTCAGTCATGTACGAAGACGACGCGATCGCCGACCCACAGCCAAACGTTTTGAACTTGACGTTTTGGATCACACCAGAGTCGTCTACTTGGATCTGCAGCTTCATCACGTCGCCACACGCAGGCGCACCGACCAGCCCTGTCCCCACGTTGGGTAGCGTCTTGTCCAGCGACCCGACATTCCTGGGGTTTGTATAGTGGTCGATCACCTTTGGGTGGTACAGTCTTTTGGTCAACACTGTTGCCGTGTTTGCAGTCTTAAAACTTGGTTTGATGAATCTCAACATTTTCAGCTTATTTGTCCTCTGTCAGAAGTATGCGAATGTTATACAAGCCTAGGTGTATTGCAAAGGGACATATATATAATAATTGCGATTCCTCCTATCTTTCCCTTGAATGAGTTCTGAGCCTTTTGTTATGTGTTGCTCCATTAACTCCTGCTATCGCTAGTTAATGCTTGGAGGGGTGCAGTGGGAAAAAATTTTCTGTACAGTCATCATGTCGCGAAACACGTCGCACTGATGTAATGCCGACAGCAGCACTTGCCACAGAAAGCGGTGCCCGGTGTCGGAGGAGGGTGCGCGAGGTCGAGACACAGCGGAGGATGACTAACGGACGGAAATAGAGTCACGTGGGGCGGCGACTTGCGCAAGTCCGGGTAGCGGCGGGAATAAGAGGGCGAGGGCTGTCCGGGTCGAGGCGAGTGTCCGCCTGCGTCCGAAGTGCGCTCCCCCAGCGAACTCCTAAAGAAGAGAGACCCGCCGCCGCCGGTCGCAGTGGGCCGCTTGCCATGGCGGGCATTATTAATCCGGTCTGGTATAAGTAACTGATGCTCACGCAACGACCGAGAACGAAGGTCGCATCAGAACGTATAGTGCTGTCTCTGTGTCTCTGTAACGATGATGGACCCTGTCATTGTGGATATGCCCACAGACTGGCTGTACAAGGGTAAGAAAAAGCAGGCCAAGGCTAGGCCGGGAGGGGCAGCGTCCAGCGCTGCGAGCAGTGCTAGCAGTGCGGCGCCCAGCGCCATCCCCAGTGCTGCGACTGGGAGCGGTGCCAGCACGGCTGGCACCGACTCTGTCGAGACCGCGGTGATGGACGTCGCTGAAGATGCGCCAAGTGCGGCGAGCGCTGATGGTAATATGGGCAGTGAAAACACCCCCTTGCGGAAGCGCTCTGTCTCCATCTCGAACGGAGCGCTTTCCAAGGCGACTTTCAGCCCGGCTGCGAAGACGCCAAGCTCCAACGGTGCTGCGGCACCGGCGCACGGCCAAGCCAATGGTGCGCCGAAGACGAAACTGACAAGGTCCTCCTCCATATCCTCTTCAGACCTGAAGAGAAGCGATTCGCTGAACGAGAGGTCGAAAAAGTCTTTGTTTGGGTCGCTGTTCGGGAAGAAGTCCTCTGCTTCTCAACCGGAAGTCCAGCCGCATCAGCATCAGCAGTCGGGTGGCCATGCCCATCATTCAGTCGCGGCCAATCTCCTGGCGCCCATTGTTTCTAATTCCCTCATGAAGGAACCCATGTCGCCGGAAGTCAGGCCTCAGACGCCTGGGTCGCATCCAGAAAGCCTCGAGTTACATAAGCCTTCCAAGACCATCCCGTTCGAAGAACTGGGGAGGTTGTCCTTGAAAAGGGTGACTTTCGCTGTCGACAAGTTCAGCTCGGACCCGCCGCAGCAATTGCCCTCCAGAAAGCCCAAAATTGGCAATGTGTTGGTACCGGAAGATATGATCAGTGATCTGCCCCCAATCTCCTTGGGAATAACGAATGGGAGTCCCCCACAGCAGCAGCAGCAAGCGGCAGCAACAGGTGGACAGCCGGCGCTCAAGGAACCGATGTTCACGAAGGATTCGAGAGAGTACAAGATAGCGGTGGACGGCTACCGGAGAGCACTGAAGGAGTCGATCAAGCATCAACAGGAGGCCCATTACGCTGCAATAAGGATCGAAAATGAGGTAGCGTCGTTCAAAGCGAACGCTAGTTTAAACCACTCGCAATCCCCAAAATCTGCAAATCCTGTGGAACAAGAAGCAGCAACGACCAAGGTTGACGATAAAATTGCCAACCTTTCCATCGACAAACCAATACACATGCATGAAAATCATTTCAGCCTAGACACTACAGAATCCAACTCCGTTGATCAAGCAGAGATCACTTTGGATGTTATTTATACCAGATGTTGTCACCTAAGAGAGATTCTTCCTATACCCTCAACCTTGAGGCAGGTCAAAGGCAAAACTGCTCCGCTGCATATGTTAAAGTTTTTGAACCCCAAGCCAACCTTGATCGACATACTGTCGTTTTCTGATTTTATATCGATAGTGCCAATCAGCGTTGTTATTTTCGATAAAGTTTCTTTGACGCCAGAAATGTTTAAGATTGTTTTGATGTCATTGGCGAAGTCGCAGGGACTTGATAAATTAAGTCTGAGAAACGTTCCAATTTATCAAGAAGGTTGGAAACTACTCTGTAAGTTTTTATTGATTAACGAGTCTATAACAAGACTGGACATTTCACAAACGAAAACAAGGCCCGAACTGCCAGAAACACTCCATCGTGATAACATGGACTGGTCATTGTTTTCGCAAGTATTATCCAAGAGAACAGGGAAGCCCTTAGAGGAATTGCTTCTCAACGGTATCAAATTTAGCAAGCTGCCAGTGGAACAATTTGATAACTTGATCACATCATTTGGAGAGAGGAATTTGACGACGGGACTGAGACTCGGTGTTGCTACTTCCGATATCAATGTCGATTGTTTGAAAGCCTTATTGAACTGGACATCGAAATACAAGGTTCAGGGGGTTGATTTAGCATTTAATGACCTATCTGAACTTGTTAAACCGATGGTCAGTAAACTATCTGCATTGAAGCTTGCTGATTTGGAGTATTTTACCTTGAATAGCACGAACATCCCCTCAGCTTATGATTTGGCGTTGATATTGAAGTATCTATCCACGCTGCCTTCACTGAAATTTTTGGATCTGAGCAATCTTCCCCAAGATTTCCCTGATGTTCTGCCTTACATGTTTAAATATCTCCCAAGATTTCCCAAGCTAAATAGGATACATTTGGACAATGACAATTTGAGTTTCAAAAATCTGGCAATGGTTTGCAGCATTTTGGCAAAGTGCCGCCATTTAACTCATATATCTATTCAATCGCCAGGTCCAATATACGATCTAATCAATGCTAATAAAGTGATTCAAACACCTGAAGATGTGGACCAATTCAAAAGGTTCTCTAGAAATACGTTTTCGGCTTCTCTCTATGCATTGGTAAAGGATTTGCCGAATTTGGTCATACTAGATGTAGACTACGATGATGTCACTGACGATATAAAGTCGAGAATAGCTTTGACATTGATGCGCAATATGAACAAAAATATTGACTCAAACTTTCAGAATGATGAGCTGTCGACTCAAGACGAGCTAATCTTTGATGGATCGTTAATGACTGAAACTGCAGAAGAGGTCTTGAAAAGACTAAACAATAAGGAGATGTTGAAAACAGATCCAACTAAAAGATATTTGACTAAAAAGTACTGCGAAAAACTTCAGAAGTTGCAACTCAAAGTGCAATATAAGATCGACGATATGTTTGAAAAGAGAAGTTCAGGGGAATTGCCAATGCAAGAAAAGGAGAATCTACTGCGCCTTCTACTTCTGGAGAAAAATTTGTCCAATATTCTAGAGATTTTTTCAGACATTCCGCATATATCGCAAATATTTGGTCCAGGTTCAGAGAATTTACCATTTTTAAAGCATGTTTCATCCGAGACAACTTTGTCGACCCCTAGTACAGCAGATCACGAAATTGCTGCCAGACCTCATTTGATGGCCACTGACTCAGGTCATGTTATTGACGTGATAACAGGTAAGTCCCTGCTAGTGGACCCAGCATCAAATACTTCTAGAGTGGGAAGTAGACGACAGGAAGAAGAAGAAGGTGAATTACATAAATGGGGATTTTTCGTTCAGCAACAGCGTTCGATTTATCCAGAGCATGAATCAAGAGCACCCTCTGCTCATGTAGCTCAGTCTCACCCTTCCGCTGCTGGTTCTCCTAATGCCGCAGCGGATGGAAAAATCTCGCAACCAATTATTTTACCAAAGATACCTTCAGGCACAGAACTACGCGAAGCTATCATCCAAGCTAAAGGTATAGATTCCATCGATGATTTGATTAAAAATGTCAATAAAGAGCAAGTGGAGCTAGAGAGTATTTATGGTAATTCGTTGCGGTCCAGCGGGTCGATGACTGAGCATAGCATCGATACCAAAGGAGCCTCGATTGCCTCTTCTCTGGACTCCGCCGCATTATCAGGAGCAACCAATCAGGAATCAAATTCAGATGAGAAAGATCATGAGGACAAGACAGTCAAAGAAACGTACGATAAATTGTTAAACAATTTGAAAATGGAGCGTCCTATAAAAGCAGAAGGGCAAGCTAAACTAAAATAGGGACAATATACTTATAAGGATATTGTTTGTACAATTTAAATTCATACATAAATATATATATACATATATATATTATTACAAGTGCGCGATACGTACTTTAAATTATTTAACACAAAGAAACCTCCAAAGCCCTCACAGGTCGTTTATGTACATAGATTGCGGAACTGTAGATTACTTCAAATAGAATGTTTTAAAAATCTTATCATACTGGTCAGATCCCGAAATGGCGTTTGGCCACTTGCTTAGCCTGTAGATTCCCCATATCCCTGATCCAACAAGAAACGTAATGAAGTTTGACCACTTGCGCCTCTTCGAAATGTCTTTGATTCTCAAATATTGACACATCCCCGCGAAAATATGATATGTTCCAGACCAAATTAATACGGACAAGGGTAGAATTCCTCCAAGCCATCTGATCTTCCAGTTTTCGTTTGACAGCAGCCATTTGATGAAATTGAAATCTATATTTATGAACATATTAGAAGAGTCCGGAAAGAATTTCATAATAACCAAATGATATGACAAGAATGGTAGCATTATATAGCCGCTTATTACCTGGGGGGAAACTTTGAAATTCTTGTTGAACCCAACGAAATAACCTGAAAGCCCACCTATTAGTCCTATGACTCTTTGCGAATTTCTCTCTGATGCATCTTTCAAACGTACATATTCTTGGCCTTTATGGCGTGAGTGGCGTCTCCTCTTTTTAAAGCTTAATGCTGAACTTGACCATAATTGCCACAGGCGAAGAATGAGGCCACTACCCAAATGTATCAAAGACGAGCTTACAAGTAACTTGGTGGTGAACGATGGTAACAATTCCCTGACCATTATAAGTACGTCGTCGGGGGCCGAGTTGGGAGAAAGGGAGGGTATAAGGAGAGTGTTCACAGCATGCAACGGAAAATAGGCAGCCATGGGTATAACTGAGTATTTTTGAATAGTTCGTAATCCGATTATCACGGATCTACTGGAAATGGAATATATAGGAAGTCCTAAAAACCTCTTAGTATTGTACGGATCCTGGGGAGGATCCGTCAGCTCGATAGGTTCAGGAGGAACCTCTTTCAAGGGGATATTGGGCAATCTTTTGTACAGTTTTTCATCCATATTTTCATGTTCCTTTATGGCTCGAATTTCTGGAGTACCTTTGTCCCTTCAATTGCTTTAAAGCGAGATGGAACTCATTTAAAGTAATACAAATACGCGCCCGGTTCGACAAGAGTAAAAGTCACAAAAGAGCTTCACAGATGTCTTTACCAAGCTGGTGTCCTCCTTATTCCGACAGGAGATTGTCTCCCACCACCAGAGAGGAAGTTTTCTGCATATGTAAGAAACCAGACACTGGTAAGCTGATGGTTGGATGCGATGGTTGTGACGATTGGTTCCATTTCTCATGTATGAAGATTCCTGAGAAATATAAGGATCTCGTTTTCTCATTTTACTGTCCTTACTGTCAAGCTGGTATCACAGGGCCTGCTTCGCTAGCTATTGAGCGTAGTGAATTTCCAAGGACCATTTGGAAAAGGAAGTGTCGTCTATACAATTGCTACAAAGAGTGCCAACCAAACAGCAAATACTGTTGCGATGAACATGGAGAGATGTATATGAAACAAGCTTTGTCGAAAGTTAGCGTTGAGGGACAGAAGGAAGATTATCAAAGGAATCTAATAATTCGAATGGCAAGATACGCTAAAATAGGCAACCCTGATGAGAGCTTTCAAAAACTTGGGAATCCTCACTTCATCCAAGAAGATGTCGAAAAAAGCCGGGACCCGGAGCTCTTCGCTAGGCTCATAGCCAATGATGAACGATTGGAAAAATTGAAGAAAGAAGATTGCGAATTGCAGAGTGAGACAATTCCTCGATGTAATCAAAATATAGAACTTCTCAATCAGTATTTGGAGTGGCTGAATGAGGTGAATAACAAGCTGTTCGCAGAGGACTTTTCTCTGGCTGAACAAAACGATGGGAACAGCGGTCGTAAAAAGAAGAAAGCTGTGAGAAAGAAACAAACAAGATCTATATGTGGCTATAATCGCGATTTCGAAAAAACCCCTCCCAACGTTGAAGAATTTGTTCGCCAATATGACAATTCGAAAGCTGTCATGGACGGCATATGTACGAAACTCAAATGTCACAAGCATCATGACTGGTCTGCAATGTTGATGCAGCAGTACACTAATCAACTGAGATCTTTACAAAGTCACCGCGAGAGGCTTGCACTGCTGATCAGCACAAGAAAAGAACATTTGCACGTTCAATGCTATGAGCAACTTCTACGAAAGAAGGAGGGGCTAAGTTCGTCATTAACTCATGAATTCACTGGTCACCTGGCATGATAATTTTTGAGATATCAATATCCTCCGAAAATTTGTGCAAGAGCCTACCGCATGTACCACAGTCACGTTTTCCGATTGTACTCCTTCCGTCCAGTGCACTACTTTTTTCCTCCTCTAAACGAAAGTCACTGAGATTGGGCCACACAACTGCAGGGACCTCCGTGCATATTTCGAAATTACAATTCATTTCTCATATTCGCATGGTTGCCTTACCGTGTGAAAAGCACGATTACGGAGTGGCTAAGCGCTTCTCAACTGATATTCTGTTGCAAATGGTTTGTCTTATCATGGCGTGATGTACGTTAGTCCTCGTTAATGGCGACTCGATTTGGAAAAACTTACCATTGATAAATAAACCAGGAATGATCTGGTCAGGGGCCTACATAAAAGGAATAGGTTATCCCGAGTTTAGGTGCATATTTTGATCATCACAAATAAATTGTTGAATTTTGGGAGGAATTTAATTTCATCTAAATTTCGCAATTAGGTCTTTGAGAGTTGTAAAAGTTATCTTCGGGTTCTAAACTGTTAAGAGAGATGAGCAATGACATTAAGAGAAATAAACTAAAAAATGAAGAATACAAGATTTGGAAAAAGTCGATTCCACTCTTGTACAACCACATTTCAAGTTTTAAACCAAAATTCGATACTCGCTTTGATGACATACTAAGATTCGATAAGAGATTCACTTTCACCAATAGTGTTGTCCCCGATAAGAAACATGGTCTACTTTCAGCAACTGCGTTGTACTCTCAAGGCAGCGATATCTACGAGATCGAATGCTCTTTGCCATTAGGTGCGTGTTATAAAACTGCCGAGAAAGACGCGGATAAGTCATTACCTGATCCCGATTATGGTGACGCCTTTAGTAAAGTTGAGAGCACTTCCTTGAAAAGTAAATGGGATTTCCCGGGCGAGAATATCATTAAAATGGTACATATGGGCGGAGTAAAAAGTGATAGCTGTCTTCTTGTGATGTCCACTAATGGTTCTCTAGCATGGTTCAAGGACGGAATTAAGGTTCCGGTTCATATTATGCAAGAAATAATGGGACCTGGAACAAGTTTTTCCAGCATTCACTCTTATAAGCACCAAAATTCTCTTGCTGTATCTGATTTCGCACTATCTGAAGACCTGGAGACTTTAGTTAAGTGTCAGTCGTCTGGTGGTGAAGAAGAGAGTATTTTGAAGATTGCCGATAATTCTGGTAAGCCAGGGGAAGTCCTGCGGAAGATAAATATTCCTGCTACAGTGACACACTCGGTACGGTTCTTTGACAACCATCTGTTTGCTACATGTTCGGACGATAATATAATCAGATTTTGGGATACCAGAACGAGTGATAAGCCATTGTGGAACCTCCAAGATCCAAATCACGGGAAAATCCTATCGTTCGACGTTTCACAAGTGGTTGATACCTTGTTTGCCACTGGGTCTGATACCGGCATCGTTAAAGTATGGGACGTACGCGCCTGTGCAGCTGCCACAGAAGACTTTACGAATAGGCAAAATGGTCAGGATCCTATACAAAACGAGTTAATATCATTATACCATTCGGGCGGTGATTCTGTTGTTGATCTTCAATTTTCATACACATCGTCGTCAGAATTCTTGACCGTTGGAGGTTCAGGTAACGTTTATCACTGGGATATGGAATACTTCTTCTCTGAATATGACGATGACAATGCAGACTCGGCAGAAATGGATATGGCCACGACTGAGATTCTGCAAAAGCAATGTTTAAAATTCCTTCACACGGGCGGTAGTAGAAGATCGATGGGACAGACTGGCAAGAGAAATACAGTTGCGTGGCACCCAGTAATCGATAATCTTGTGGGAACTGTTGACAGCGATAGCTTGATCACGGTTTACAAACCGTTTTCCGGAAGAGAAACAGCTGAAGATGATGAGAATGAAACGCAAGAAATCACGGCTGCGGAAGAAGTGCACAAGGGCGACACTTGAAACCTGGTTTCAAACTTTTTAGAGTCTCTGTCTGAGAGAGTTTATATTTTAATATCTGTTACAACTTATTTATTATCAATCGTCAATTTGTTTAACAGAAATTGTTTTCATAGGCTTTTGGCACTTTTTATGTTTTGGTCCGAAAGGTGAAATATTAAAATTAAAATCATTATGCGTTAAAAAGGGCTATAAATTGCGTTAATTACTCTATAAAAACAAAAAACTGGAGACAAAAAATGCGTTTCCGGGAACAAATATATATTATTCCACGAAGAAATGGAAGCTATACTCTTGAAATTCCATCTGGTTGCCAATCCAGTCCTAATCTTTGATAAACTTGTGCCTGACAATGCGACCAAAGCATCGCTTTCTCATCCTTGGTTAGCGAAACCTTCCCAGTAGCGTGATTCGAGCCTGTCGATGTACTACCGTTGTTATCATTGGGTGAATGTTCATTATTATAATCTTGATCTTTATGGAAATTCTTCAGTTGCAGATTCTTCATGAGAGTTCTCTTTAAAAGACTTGCCCCACCGTTACTGGTAGACGAAGATGATCTTTGCTTGTTTGCCGGTATGAAGCTTGGCGGCGGCATATCAGGCCTTTTCAAATTTGATTGTTGTTGCTGCAGCTTGAATTTCTTGAATTCCGAACACCTGTGTTTAAAATCGAATCTACACTGAGCTTCAACGGCAATATTCAACAAATAGTTTTCTATGATGTTTCTCCATTCAGGCTTTGACAAATGCATGACTGGCTCATTTCTGCCGGTGATTTCCTCGTGCCTCTTTCTGGCTGACGTTACAGTATACTTCGCACTGGTTAATTTGAATGAAAAATCCAAGCTTGCCTCCAAATACAAATCAGAGTTCACAAGCGTTTCAATAATGAAATCATCAGAAGAGTTCAAGGGGAGCAGTTGAAATCTGAAATTCGGCAGATTCTCATGATTTGTGATAATTGTGGGTAATCCAGTTCCCCATTCTGGTCTCAAGTTCTCGACAATCAGTAATGATCTAATGTCATTCAGTTCCCAGTCCAATAGTTCTCTTTCGGTGAATTTTGGTCTGCCATTACATAGCAAATTTGCAGGATCGGCCAGCAAAATTTCCGGTGGATACATGTCGAAGAAAGTTTTGGGCAGGGCATCTTGCAAAGTTACCTGTGTTATTATTTCCTTCTGCGTCGGGAGAAGAGAGCTCTGGTGGGTGCTTTGCGTATAGACAGTGGCGGGCTGCGAAAATATACTGGACGCATTATCTGACACGACGCTTCGATTATCCACAATACTACTAGCCCTGCTGCTACGATGAGATCTCACGGATGACTGGGATGAGGAGGTACCAGACTGAGAATGCAATAACCTTTTTCTAATTTCATCCCTGGCACGATCTGCATATTCTGGCGGTGCGTTAACAAAATTTGTGGTTTCCTTCTTCAGAGGCAATTGCAAGATGGGCAACGGTTGGTGGCCCTGCTGCGGTTGATACATAGGTTGTTCTTCTGCCGGCACATTTGTGCCAACAAAATTCTCTGGGATAGACTGCAACGCGGAACCATTACCATTTGTGTTTGCGTTTCCTTGAAGATAACCATGTCTCCTACCCAAACCCTGTACCTTCGTACTCGCTGGCGGTGGTGATACAAACATTTAGTTCAGTGGAAAACCTTTACTTTTGATTAGTCAAATACTATATCTATACTGTTATTGTTCGTTACCTTGAGGACTTTTAAGCCTTAAATTGTTTTGAGGATGAACTTTTTGAGTTCCCGAAGTTAATCCTTTTTAAATTATAATTTTCATTGTGTTCATCATCACACAACCTCTAAGCCTTGGTTCTCTTCAGTACAAGCTCGCATAGAGGAATGGCATTTTTCCAAACGACCTGTGCGCGTTTTCTTAGAGCACCCACACTTCTCTTAGAAACTGCAGCAGAAAACAGATACGGAACGTCGTTGGGCTGAAGTTTTTCCGGCCGGAAATCTTTGTACTGGTATTTCTGTGCCACTCCACTCTTCTCTTTCGAATTATTTCACTCCTTGCTTGATACGTACCTACACCACCGCAATTTCCTGTCCATTTTTGTCCTTTTTGCTTCGGACGCTTTAATTCCGGGCGCTGGCCTCCAAAAGGACATTAAAAGACCGAGCTGCCCGAGAAAAGACGGCACGAAGATTTACAAGCAAATGATTGAATGACCGGTGGTGCGGGGTGCACATTTACCCCCCGCCGCTTTAAACGCGCACCGCAGAAGAGTGCGCTAGCTCGGAAAAACCTCGGACAAATTGTATTTTAACATCATAAAATACTAGAACTGCAAATGCATAGAGGATTTCAGAGCAAAAAATAAAAAATAAAATATAATGTTCTCCGAAGCGGGGAGTCGAACCCCGGTTTCCACGGTGAGAGCGTGATGTGATAGCCGTTACACTACATCGGATAGTTATTTGATATGTTATTATGGCTAACTGACAGGTACTAGTACCATAGAATGTAAGTTTCCATTCTTCACCAAGCAATGTTATCCGAGCTGTAGTTCAATTGGATTGGTAGGATAAGGGTTAATAGACTGCAGACGTCTCGCTCCTTATAGAACAGCATTTATCTGCTGCGATCTTGCTTGTTGCATTAAACTGTAGCCAAAGGCCACTGGATTAATTCCTGTGTATAGTGTATTCGGTATATTCTTTTAATGAGCGGTATGTTCCATCTCGTTAGTATCTACAACTGCAATATCGAGATACCGAGGTATATGCGCTACCACAATACTATCAATCAATACAACAAGAACACAAGTTATTTTGAGGAATTAGTTGCCGGCAGAATAAAAAAGTAAGGCGTCACTTCCTCCTGGGGGATGTTGTATTCTTACTGATAAAGCCATGCTGCAGCTGAGGAAGATTCAAAAGCCACCAAGAATATTATGAGACGTTTAAATTCCTTCGTACATTGTTTAGTGCTTGCTGATTTACTGTCCTTTGCAGACGCTAGCACTATAGAAGTAAACTACTGTGAGGCCTATTGTTGCCTTATTGCACAGCGCTCCCATTTTATGTCAGTAGGTGAGTCACTTTTTTGACGCACTAGAAATAATCACTATACAGTCTTATGTATCCTATCTGCGACGGGATATGGCACCCGTTTTCGCCCTTGGTGGCATGCCCCGCGAACCTTGATATCTGCTGTTACCAGATCTCTGAGAATTGTTCGAGCCGCCGTATCTGCTTCCTTGATTATAGCCGTTCTCCGGTCTGCTCTCGTAACTGCTATAACTGTTCTGATTTCCATAGTTGTTTGGCGCGTTTCCATACGCACCATTGTTCGCATTTTGGTTGGAATTAGTGTTCGTTTGTGCAAAATAGAAGAATGCCCTGAAACCACCGAGCCTTGGCTTGTATTGGGTTATGCCACTTGGGCCAATAGGTACGACATTTTGCTTCATCGTATTCTCAAAATTCCAATTCCCAGATCGATTAAAATTTTGATTGCTATGCTTATATTGGATAGAGTCGATATCGTAGTTGTTTAAAGCGGGTTCACTTGGTATATATCCATTCAATATCACAGATTTATTGGGGCTTGGCATTTCTGGAAATATGTATCTCATCTTCAAAAAGAGATTATTCGAGAGCTCCGGTAACGAACCAGTTTGAATGGGACATGGTGTTTTGCTGTTCAGCGTAAAGCCTTCATCATCAACCATGATAATTCCACTCAAGCCACTTTTGAAATGCTGAAACGCCAGCTCAAAGTCCTCTCGATCTACCGGCTCTTTATACAGCTTTTTAGAAAATTTCTCATAATTGACGTTTTTGTTGCTAATCAGTAGAATTGGATTCTTCCGAACATTTCTCGAACTTTCTTCTTCCGTTAATGAACTGTATTGCTCTCTAACTGCCTTTAACAACCGCTCAGAATCAATGAATGGCAGTAATGCAATACCTTGCCACGACATCTTTTTACCGTTCATGTCGATGGGAAATTCAACGGGATAGAAATCAACAATTTCGGAGGTAGGCTCGCTCATTAAAGGTCTGAATATGGGGGGCAAAGCATGACCTGAAGCGGCTGGCAAGACACTCATCAACTGTTCATATGGTAAAAATGGTTCACCTTTCTCAAACTCCACTGTCATATCTGAAAACCCGAAAAAATCTTGCGCAAACGGAGCATAATGATATGGATAGTACCAATCCCACGATGCACAACCTTGATAATAATAGGCAAGAACCCATGAGACACCTTCAATGTAACATTTCACCAAATCCTTCCTCAAAGGTTCAATTTGATGTCTTTCGATGTTGAATTTAGCAATATAATATCTTTCCCTGAAGCCTGGTTCGTAAAGCTTAACGATGGTATCCGAATCGAAGACCCCAGTTTTCATTCCTCCATGAGAAACAACCGGAACCTCTTCTTTTTCTGGAAATGACTTTTGGTCGGAGGAAGCATCACTTTCTTCTTTATCATTATCCTCGTCGTCAACTTCTTTCTTGACCTCTTCTTCAATTTCATGGGTAAGTTCATCATTCAAACTAGAGTTCTTACCGATGTTCGCTTTTTTGGCAGCCTTTTCGCCAGATTTCTGCTCTTCCTCTTCTTCATGTTCTAGCTTATGTTTTCTGGCGATAAGTTTTTTTTTCATCATATCAGCCACGCTGAAATTCGCCTTGTTGGCATCACTCACAAATTTGTCCATATCTTCTTTGCTTATCTCTTCCATTAGCTTGTTATTCTTATCGCTCTGCGCCTTAACGATTGCAATAGCTTTGGGATCTCCTTCATTGGCAAGCATTATCTCTTTCTTCAAGTTTACCATGTCGCTTGTAGTCAAATTCCAGGATCCTGTAGCTAATTCACCATTTGTGCCATATAACTGTAATTGCTCGTTCGGGATAATAGGATGTCTATCTTGTCCCTTGGACATATTCTTTTGTATCTTTTTTCTTTGAACAGCTTCCTGCTTCCTTACTTCTTGAATATGCCTTGTTTTAAAAATATCAGGCTCACGATAGCCCAACTGTTGTAACAGTTTTTCCACTGATTCCAAATTTAACTTTCCATCACAAGTCATATAAGTTTTCATATTTGGCAAAACTACTTTCCAGATGTCTAATAGGATATCGATACTATTTTCTCTAACATCCAAACTTGGCAGATGCGGCAAAAAATCGTTACCACAGAAAAAACACATAAATACCCAATCATCTATCGCCCTTTCCAAGTCAAAGGGAAACGAAAGTTTAGGAACAGACAACTCAACTGCTAAGTATTCTCTCAACACACTGACATGCAACCATAGAAATGGTTTCTCAGAGTCCTGCTTCGCCAGCAACTGTTTTTCCTCTTCAGTCATGTTCAAAGTGTCCTTGAAATTATGCCTACGTTTATTATTTTGAGCAAATACATCCTCTCTTAGAATCTTAAAATGCGGCTCGTGAGTGGCCAAGCCCAAAAAGATTAAATCTGCATCCAGACCGTAGATACAATGTGTAGTATTTGGATTATACTGGGGGTCTGCACGTTGAGATCTGATGAAATTCATGATTTTATGCTCACCCTCGCCAGGTACTGTCGCGTCGCTTATAACCACTTGTAAATTTTTCCAACCAGGATCTGTTGCCAGCTTAAAGGAGGTCCAATACCTCAAAGCAGCTGCCAGTTTATCCATAAACGGTGTTCCAGGGGTAATAGCATTGGAATCCCAAGTTTTCTTGTTCTTGATAGAATTTTCAATTCCTTGGCCGATTTGTTCACGTTCTTTAAGGACTTCTTCACGAGCCTCATTCTCAATTTTTGCATCCCTTGCACTTCTGAATCTACGGGCTCTCTGCTGATTCATCTTTGCACGAGGTGCTACGCCATCGACGGCTATTACAAGTACTTTTCGAGGCCTTGCCATATTGAGGACTCTGTTCGTATATTCAAAGACGGCCAAAAGCATTTCGTCCTCAGTCTCTGGGGGCGGCTTATTCTCAGGATGTGAACAAGGATGGACAATACCGTTCATATCCAGATATAAGTTGTCCAATTCGCCGTTTGGATTTGGCCCGGCATAGTCAATAGGCAATGCTACACCGTCCATAACCGGCGGCTGTTCTTCCAAAACAGGAGAAATGATCTTTGGATATTTTCTAGATAACCATCTGAAGAATGAAGGAACACCCATATTACAATATCCAAGAAGGCGGCTGAGATCTTAAACGGGTACCAATCTTATATTTTTCACTATTAACTCTACTTTTTTGTCTGAGCAAGCCCTTCTATATCCGAGCCATCGCCAAAAATTTCATACCTTTCGATCCGTTTGCACGATACCTTTTTTGTTGTATTTAAGGATTCGATGCTCTATCTGAGACATTGAGAAACGACCACTTAGTATAATCGGGGCTTGCTCACGGGTATTAATGGGTTTGGTTATAATTTGATTTTGGATGAATAAAGGCTTGCAAAGACTTTTGTGTCTAAGGTCACAAGTTCGACGTAACGGAACATATCCTGTCATTGGCATAGATGAGCTACGATCGAAAAAACAATCTAACATCATCAAAAATGCGTCGATACCGCTTCGAGACTATCAGGAATGGAGGAAGCTTGCTAACTTAATGAAATTTGAGACATTTTTCACCCAGCGAGAAAAATGTGGGAGCACGTCAGTAGGATCACAGGAGAATCTGATGCTATATGACCCGATAGTTACGCATTGTATCGCTAAATGGTTGCTGGTAGACTATAAGCTGAACTCATATCCGTACCATGACTTGAATATCGTGAACATTTACACGGATCTGCGGCAATCACTACATATTGCTAAAACGATGATGACATATTTCAAAACGGTGTTATCGGATACAATGTTTGAGAGGATCAGATATATGATGGTTCCGCTGTATGACCACGAACCAATTCAAGCTGAAAAAATATGCCAAGGCATACCTGGAGAGGTGAATTTGATCAGTGATAGTGCAATTTTTTTCTCTCAAACTGATGAAGGAAACACCGACACTTGTCCTTTTGTCATCGAAGATCCGGTCTCAATAATAATGCTTAATGATGTCATAAAGAACTTACCTCATGATTTAGTTAAATTTTCGCATGAAAAGAATCGATGGGAGCAAGCCTACACCGATTTCGATCAAGACGGCCTAAAGAGTTTAAGATTTGAGAGTGATTTGGATTTTTGGTGTAAATTTGCCATCGGGAAAACTCTAGATGACCAGGTGCCTAGTATGAGAGAGTCAACGCAAGGGTTATATATACCAACAAGATTGGCGCAGCTGTTTGAAATGATAAAGCGGTTTGCCCCTCAACATAAATTCTTAGCTATTGACGAACCGCAGAGATGGGATCCAACTTTGCTGTCAATGGTAAAGCTGTGCTTGGGTTACAAATCGATACGGGGAAGTAAGATTATTGAATCGCAAACCGATTCGATTTGGAGAAAAAGTGGTAGAGGGCTCGATGGCCCAATTTTCACGTCCGACTTCACTGAAATCCAGCAAATGTATATGAACATCAATGGTATGGGCAGAACCAGCGAGATAGATGATCTCGCTGAGTTTGTCGATAAATGGGTTAACGTGGGACAAGACTATGATCAAGATTTTACCAGAGAGAAGTTAGAATCACAGCTGCAAATGATCAATGAAAGCACGCTGGCTATAATCCACTCTTGAATGAGTATAAGAATAATAAATTTAACGCATATATTTACGCTGCATTTTGCCCTTCATCATATATAAATGTAAATATCTCTATCTTTCCGTCAGTATGCATAAACATCAAATCAATTGAGTTCCTTAATGGAAGCTTCTTCCAACTTTTCGTCGCTCTTTAAAGGGTTCCTGAAGACTCTCTTGAAAAGAGGGACGCGCCTGGCTCGGTTGTTTTCTTCTTCATCTTCTGAGGTACCCGTTTCCTTGTCTGTCTCCTCTAATGTTTCGGGATCAACGCGGCCTCGGGTAATTGGGATTGCGATCTCTCTGCCTTTGAATGCCAGTCCCGGATGGAATACAGTCAGCAAAGTAGTAGCAGTTGCCATCATCAGAGCGTCCAGAATAATGAAGTAGTTTTCGTGGGAAATCAAGTTACCCCCCCAGCCTTCCGCCAACTCCGCCAGTCTGTAGCAGCAACGCACGAAAACAAGCAAAACTGCCAACGCCAAGGCGTGTGGGAAATAGTGGAAAATCCAGCGGTCAGGGTTTTGTCTAACATGGAAATATTTCTTCCTGTATAGATAGTCGATATCGGACTGTGGGATCTTGAACAACGCCCAAGTGGGCCTCGTCGCGCCAGTGTGGTCGAGACGGGTTTTCACAAACACCATGTAGAAAAAATGAAACATCATGGCCATGAATGTACTCATGGATGCAACCTGGACTGCCAACCCCCCCACAAAGATGTTGTCACCGATAGACGTGTCGGTGCCGGAACTTGCCGAGCTACCACTTTGTCCACCGCCCGCAGCCTGAATCACCAGCGAGACAATATCAAAAACAATGAAAATGTATGAATACGCCATTGGGGAGGGCAGCAGGCTGAACCTGTGGCCGAAAATCTCAATCAGCTTGGCCAGCTGGTAGTATATGCCACCCATTGTAAACACGGGCGCGATGGTCAAACACACCATTTGCATCAAAAACGGATCCACCTTGAACACGTTGTAATGCGAGATGATTCTTCCGACGTACCCTATAACCTCCATTATGCCGGCACACATGAAGGCGATCGAAAACCAGTACTGTTTCCACCATACCATCGAGGTCTGGAACGCGAGCAGGAGAGACCATATCACCAACATCGCAATATTGAAGGCCAAATTCGGCACCATCCCACTGTACATGGAAACCGGCGCAATACCGTCGACCACTTGCCCGTTTCCAGAGTCTGCGTCCGAGCTAGAAGCCGCATGTATAAAATCCACCAACATTCTACTCTGCTCTGCTGTTCACTATATCGATATATGAGCTAAAATTATCTAAATTCAGGCAAGATGCTATGTGCATTCCTCCAGCTGCTTTCACGGACCTTATAAACTAAAACTTTTCATATATAAGAAAAAATGACACTGCAAGCAAAATTAAATTATTACACACCAACATCTTGCGCTATAATTTGCACTTGGGCCGATCGATACAATCTCCGCCATAGAAAACAACGCATCGAAAGCCCTTTGAAAGATGCATCATATAGAACAGCCGATTTGGAAATTGGCATGGGAGAGTACATGTAGCGGATATACGTGTGCTTAAACCAATGCGACAGGACGCATTCCCAGCAATTCTGACTCAGGATTCCTCTTGAGGGCGGAAGGCAGAAAGGCTTCCGCGGAAATTTCGACTGACAACATAATAGCGGTGTACGGGCGAGACGGAGCATGAAAGCTAAGTCCGAGGGGCGCCAGGGATTCCGAGTTGCCCGACATTGTCCCTTGGTGATGACCGTAAAAGGACTATTGGTGAGAACCCTGAGTACTGGCGGCTAAGCGCCTAGCGCAGGGAGTGGCGGGGCGCGTAGGGGTCTGACGTCGGAGGCCCTGGTCGCCACAAGGCTCTCACCTCAGCCGAACGTTCGCCATGGCCAGGTCCCCCAGCCGCCTTTTTCCTGTTTGTTGGATTGGTGGTGTTGGGAGTGCCCCCACGCCGGTCGCAGCTAATAGACACGCAGCAGACCTGTAAGCGCTTAACGAATGCCCGCTGGTCGACCCCCCACGGCTACCGAGTGGCAGTAATATCAGCTGCACATATAATATTTGGCCTGGGCCATTATAACAAAAATACGTAAACTTCTTTATCTAACCGCTTATGCCCAAAATAATCACAACAGCACCCTGACAGAGGAGGCTTCTGCGTTCTCTGATCGCTTCAGCGGATTCCTGAAAAATCTGCGAAAAGGGGAGACACCCTTTCCTTGAACGCCATCTTCGTCATTGTCGTCTTTGTCTTCCTTATCTACCTCTTCTATTGTTTCAGGGTCGACGCGGCCTCGGGTAATTGGGATGGAGACCTCTCTGCCCTTGAATGCCAGCCCCGGGTGGAATACAGTCAGCAGAGTAGTGGCGATTGCCATCATCAGAGCGTCCAGAATAATGAAGTAGTTTTCATGGGTGATCAAGTCGCCCCCCCAGCCCTGCACCAACTCTGCCAGTCTGTAACAGCAACGCACGAAGATAAACATGACTGCGGACGCCAGGGCATGGGGGAAATAACGGAAAACCCACCGATCAGGGCTCTGCCTGAGGTGGTAGAATTTTTTCCTGTACAGGTAGTCGATTTCGGACTGCGGGATCTTGAACAACGCCCAAGTGGGCCTCGTCGCGCCAGTGTGGTCGAGACGGGTTTTCACGAACACCATGTAGAAAAGATGAAACATCATGGCCATGAAGATAATCATGGACGCGACCTGGATGGCCAAGCCCGCAATGAAGATATTGTCACCGACGTCGACGTCACTTTCCGCGTCGGCACTGGCACTTGATCCACCACCCAGAGCCTGAATCACCAGCGAGACGATATCGCAAAAGAGGAAGATGTACGAGTACGCCATCGGGGAGGGCAGCAGGCTGAACCTGTGGCCGAAAATCTCGATCAGCTTGGCCAGCTGGTAGTATATGCCACCCATCGTAAACACGGGCGCAATGGTCAGACATATCATTTGCATCAGAAACGGATCCCTCTTGTAAACGTTGTAATGGGACATCACTCGTCCAATGTACCCTATGACCTCCATGACCCCGGCACAAATGAAGGCGGTCGATATCCAATACTGTCTCAACCATACCATCGAGGCCTGGAATGCGAGCAGAAGGGACCAAATCACCAACATTGCGATGTTGAAGGCCAGATTCGGCACCATCCCATGGTACGGGGATATTTGCTCGATGCCGTCGACGAATTGCCCATTCTCCGAGCTGGAAGCCCCGTGTACGAGATCCAGGATCATTCTTCTTTACTGTTTTTCACCTGCGTCAGATAGCCCAAAACTATCCAAATTCTCAAGAGTGATATTCCGTCTACATGTGGCTGCACCAAGAGTCCGTTTGAGGAAGGGTCCTCGGTGCGCTTATATATAAATTCATCTAGTATTCAAGATCTCGGTGGTTCTCTCACGAACTGATATACATCTTGCAGCCCTAAAATGACATTGGCTGATCCAAGTGAACCGCTGTCCTAAGAAACAACTGCGGAAAACCGTTGGCAGGATGCATCAGAGAACAATAGTAAACGGATTTGGCTCATCTTGAGACCCAACTATAGCGGAAATACGCTTCGAAAGAGATGCGACGAGGCGCATGTCCACTTTTTTTTCGAATCTAAATTTATCCGGAGGCAGCTATCGAAAATCTCCGCGAAGGGTTTCGAGGGCTCAACACTAATGTGACGGAGGCGACGGAGTGGCAATGAGTGGCTACCAATTCGGCGCTTGTGTGACCAAGGTATTAGTCAGATGCCAGTGTACCGACAGAGACACCGAATGGAAAGCCGCGCCATACCAGGCTATTTTTACATTGCTGTTGTACAGCATGAACGGCTATTCGGTGCACGATTGCAATCGCGCACTCTAGCGCTCGAAAGGTTATTCTCACTTCATCCTCGCTCACTCATGAGATCTGTCGCCATGCGAGGGCCGTTTGGGGATCGGCGATACAGCAAAGTAGGTTTGGACAGGTCCGCGCTCTGAGGACGATTACAATGCGGCATGCATGGTCATGTGCTAAAAATCATCCTCGCGTCTTTTTCTCCCTTGAAGCTGTTTCCCTTGGTCCCGAGGTGCGCACCATAAGGAGGGTATAGAAGGTCTGCACACAGGAAAGGCAGTCTCCATTCTGAGTGTGATACAAGTGATGGCTAGTGGAAAGGACGAAGACCAAGCCAGGAGTGCAAGCTGCAGTGCTACGAACGACAGCGCTCCCAGCACCAGTGATGCCAGCGATGCCCATATTCCCAAGGCTACCCTGGCCTATGATAACGCTTACAATGGCAAGAGCTACAATTGGAAGTCATGGACGTTTGACTTTGTGGTTTTTATTCTGGATACGCTTTTCACGATATTTTTCAGGGAGATCAAAGTTCGGGGGGGCCACAACGTCCCACCTGTCGGCACTCCCACATTGATAGTCTGTGCTCCTCATGCCAATCAATTCATCGACCCGTCTCTGGTGATGGTGACCACAAGGAAGTTGTCGAGATACGACAAATCCAGACAGGTTTGTTTTGTCACGGCGGAATCGAGTTTGAAGAAGAAATTTGTCTCCTTGTTCGGGAGGTCTACTGGCTCCATCCCTGTGCCAAGAGCGCAGGACAATCTGAAGTTTGTTGACAGTCGCATCAAGATCTGCTGCCCCGATTTTAATGAGCCAACGTTGATCAAGGCTAAATTTGAGTCCAAAGACCTGCCGGGCTTCACTGATCTATTTAAGCCTAAATCGCTGATCGGCCTCCCAAATTATCTCGGTAACGCGCAGATTGCGGAAATCATCGATGACCAGACTCTGAGACTCTCGTCGCCCTTCAAGTACAAGACGAACGAGAAGATCAGAACGCTGTTGAGTGAGGGGACGAATTTCAAATATGCTGAAAAAATCGATAACTCCAAGGTCTTCCAAAACGTCTTCAACCATTTACACACTCAAGGTTGTGTTGGCATCTTTCCGGAGGGTGGCTCTCATGACAGGCCTTCCTTGCTACCAATCAAGGCCGGCGTTGCCATTATGGCCTTGGGTGCCACTGCTGCGGATCCATCGATGAAAGTTTCTATTGTGCCATGTGGCCTGCATTACTTCCACAGAGACAAGTTCAGATCCAGAGCAGTTTTGGAGTACGGAGAACCTATCGTTGTGGATGGCGAAATGGGTAAGAGGTACAGAGATAAGCCCCGCGACACAGTCTCCGAGCTTTTGAAAACCGTCACTGACTCACTTTATGCCGTTACTGAAAACGCTCCTGACTTCGAAACTTTAATGACTATTCAGGCTGCAAGAAGGCTGTACCAGCCTGTGAGAAACAAGTTAGCATTGCCCTTGGTAGTTGAGGTCAACAGAAGATTACTATTTGGCTACTCCAAGTACAAGGACGATCCAAGGATCATCAATCTGAAAGAGATGGTTCTAACATATAACAAAAATTTGGATTCCCTAGGCTTAAAGGATCATCAAGTCGAAGAGTTGAAAACGAAAACCAGAGAAGTTATAAGGTGCCTATTCATATTGATTCTAAGAGTTGCTAGATTGATAGTCTTCGTCGCACTTTCATTGCCAGGTTCCATACTATTCACGCCTATTTTTGTCTCTTGTCGCTGGTATGCCAAGAAGAAGGCTGCAGATGGGTTAAAAAAATCCTTGGTAAAAATCAAAGGTACTGATTTGATAGCTACGTGGAAGTTGTTGTTTGCCCTGGTGTTTGCTCCAATCCTCTACATCACCTACTCCATACTGCTTGTTGTTTTCTATGCGCGAGGCAATATCTGGGTTCGCAAACTGTGGGTCCCTTCGAATAGCAAGGCCATCCAATTCGTCTATTTTTACGCTTTATTGGTGCTAACCACTTATTCAAGTTTGAAAACGGGCGAAATAGGGGCCGATCTATTCAAATCATTACCACCTTTATTCGTAACGCTGATATATCCCGGTAAAAAGATTCAACAACTGAAAGCGATGCGTAAAAAATTGAGTCTGGAAATCACTCAAGTTTGTAATGAACTGGGTCCCAAGGTTTTCCCCAACTTTCAAAAGCTAGTCAAAACCGATTTTGACGAGGAGGAGCATGTGCCTAAGCTGGAGGAACTAGATTCAGAGCTAACTGGGCAACTAACTAGGGGCGCTCATGAATCAAAGGCTCGTAGTCGTTCCAGCTCTGTCAGCAGTAATATTTCGTCAGTCTCTAACGCTTTATCGAAAGTCAACTCTAGAGGCTCCTTGACGGATGTTCCAATTTTTGCAGATGGCAGACCAACAGGTGATGATAGTGAAGACGAAATAGATCCAACTGCTGGGGACACTGGTGTGTCCAAAATTTCATCTTTAATAAGAGAAAAATGGGAACACGAAAAGACTGATTAAATGTAACAATGATCTCTGTGTATGCAGATGTATGTATCTATATATCTAACTTGCAATTTGAAGTTCAATCTTCTCCAACTGGAATTTCGTCCTTCAGTATTTTATTCAGCTTGATTCTTAATTCTGTCTGAGAATCACCTTTCAAGACATCAGAAACAAACCATACGTCGCAATCCAGTTGCACCATCTCTAAAGCACCTTTCAGGACTCCACATAGAATATTCGAATACCACAGCTGCTTCATTGCGTCCATTGGCAGCTCAACAAAGTCACTCAAGGGATTTTCATCGATGATCAGTGAAAATGCGTCCTTCTCTGACGACCAATTTGCTACCTGTGGGGTCAAATTTAGGAAAATTTTAAAGGCACATTTGCTTATCGCTTCACTTGTTCTAACCATATTCTCACAGCGTGGTAGGGCAGTTCTTGCTAGGAAATCTTCGATCAATCTTACTCCAATATTATACCCCATTGTATATAATTGGTTGTTAACTTTTTGAAAATCTCGTTGGTAATCTGTGCAAAGTTGTGCTACAATTGACCCGTATGTCAAGGTAAATAGTTCGGCATTGACCTTCTCTGTTCTGTTTTTCCAAACATCTTCACCCACTGTATTCAAGGATTTCAGTTGCGCAGGCGCCGATGACTTATTCGACATCCTCGATATGGATCCTTGAGGGTTTCTTTCACTTCTGTTTACCGGCTGTAGTTTCGTCATTTCATTCACACCTTCAATATTATGTCGATATTTGAAATCATTGTCGAAGTATCACGTGACTCAAGAGTAACATAAGCGGTATATCATACATAGGCTATAATAGTTTTAAAAAGGTCCTCAGCAGGCATCATTCTTTGTCGAGCAAGTTATCCAAGATGTCTTGGAATTTGCCATGGGAGGCTTTGTTGGCTTTTTTCAATATCTCCTCAGCGACGCTGTAGGCACTTTCTTGATCCTTTGACTGGTAATCGTACAAGTTGCCGAGACCAATGAATGCCTCAGCAACTTCGACCCAAGTTTCTGGTTCATCTGCAATTTTACCCTTTTCCAAGAAATCCAAAGCTTTTTTTGTGAATTTCAACGCTTCAGTTTGAGCTTTTGAACAATTCTTGGCGTTAGCATTTTTACTCGAATCATTCTCTTCGTCGCCGTATTGCAAACGCATAAAAACGTTCGATGGCTCCTCGGCGAGTTTTAGATACAGATGTCCCACAGTTCTGGCCACGTTATGGTACAGTTTGGAGTCCTTATCCTGGATATGGTCCAAAAGATTTACCATGTTCTCTCTCAGCCACTTATAATTCTCAGGGACCTTTTTCTGCAAAACATACAAAGAATGAGATGAAGGCAACTCAATCCTATCTAATTCATCCTCATCGTCGCTATCCAGTCCTTCGTCAATATCGTCTTCGTGGCCGAAGTTTTCAATAATATCTAATAGATCGTCGACCATCTGCAGGACCTCAAAGGATAAATCTAGATCCGGTTCATAAACGTTGAAGTCGCTCTTGGCAGTTTCCAAAAGCGCATTGAGATCCACTTTGAGATCGTGTTTCGAGCTCTTTAGGTTCAGCTGCGAAATGTATTCTAGCGGTATCCTCTGGATAATAACCTTGGCCTTGACGAGTTTGAGCAGATTAGAATCTGGGAAACTAGATTGGCCAAGCTCGCATCTCTCTAGTGAATTATCAAAGAACTCTTTCACGGCCTTCTTATCCTTGGTTTCCTCGTCCTCACCTGCCTTGAAAATTGTTAATTCCGACAGAGCCAGGGCATAGACGGAATGAAATTCGTCGTTCAGCAACGACTTTATTGCCGCGTCTTCATTTGATTGACGCAGCAATCTGTCACACTCGTGAACTATACCGTTCAACACAAATTCATTTTCCCTCTCAGAGTTGAAGTAAGTCTTCCATAGCCCCTTTAGCTGTGCTAACTCGTTGTCCAAGTCTGCATTTTCATCTAATTCGACGCTGATCTGATCCGCCCCGGGAGTACCATCTTTTGCCTCGGAGCTTTGCTTCTCCTCCAACTTTCTTTTCTTCTCTTTATTCTTTTGACCTAACCCCAAAGCTCTTTTCGCCATCTCGTTGCTGCCTTTTAATTATATGTCTTCTTGACTAAACCGCAATTGCTACCGTCGGACGCACACTTGCCACTTCCTTGGGCATGCCTCATTTATATATGTACATCCGCCTATTTATGTGCAAGAATACATAAACATCTCAGAGCTTAGACGTAAACGATAAAATGATGTGCTAAAACCATGAAAAAAGAAACAACAACAGCCAACGTTCGTTAAATGAACATTTTTGTAAATTCCTTAAGCATAAGCATGTTGTCTGTCTCCTCCCATAAGATGTCACATCACTTCTGATACAGGCTACAGCTGCCGGTTGTTAAATGCTGCATTATTGCCTGATCGGTGGATATCTGAAGAAAAAAGAAGTAATCCCCAACGCGCTACCCGGATATGCATATAATTTGACTTGATCATGCATAGTCGGGTAACAAGCACAGGGACAGACCGTGTTTACCCTCCCCTATAACGTGCAGAGTGATTGGCCGCCTGCTCTGGTTCGTCGCCGCATGGCGGTTTTAATTTCACGTGCATTGCAGAAAAAACGATAGCGAGCCACAGTGAGTGCCGGCATTGAAATATTCATCAGATTTCGATGAGCAGTGTGACACACTTGTGAAGAGATAATTCTTACCATATAAATGCGAGTAATGCGAGAAAGCCGAAGTTCAGAGTCTACGTTGGCATGACATTGTGTTTCTTGAACGTTGTATTTGACACTGAAGAATAAAGTAGCCGAAATGTCTGTTTTACCACTGACCATAGCAGCAGATTGCATCAACGAAGTAAACTTATTTATTGGCACCAATGCGTTTGGTGTCTGCGGCGGGCGAATCAAGACTGTGCTGAATGCAGGCGGCCTTCCGATAGTTGTCAACCCATGCAGTGAGGCCGATGCGAAAAAGTTGGCGGGCCAGTTTAACAAGCATAATTCATTCGAGGTTTTAGAAAGAGAATTCCAGCTGTCTGATTTAACGACTCTGGGCCGCCCCCTAGTTGCCAAGGTCGTTGACCGGGTTTTTGTCAACCTACCTGTCGACCAGTGGCCTCTAGCGAGAGAAATCTACCACCAATGCATCAAATTGAGAATTCCCATAAACACTTTGCAAAGACCCGAATACTCCACTTTTCACCTAATATCCACATATACAGATCCGAAGGGCAGCGGGTTGCAGATTTCGGTGACCACAAATGGCCAAGGATGTCTCCTCGCTAGTAGGATCAGGAGGGAAATTGTGTCTTCGTTGCCCGGCAATATATCAAACGTGGTCACCAATATGGGCAAACTACGTAATCACATTATCAATGAGGATCAAAAGCTGTTGTTACAACAAAGCTACAAGGGTACAAGCGGGCTGTCCGTCGCAGAAAATGGCTGGTATGGCTTAGAGGACGATGGCTGGGAAAGTCATAAATTGAACAAGCTCGTCGAAGAGTTTGCCATGACCGAACGGGAGCAAAAACTGAGAAGGACAAGATGGCTTTCGCAGGTGATGACATATTACCCGTTAAGCAAACTGGCAGATCTTACGCTTGAGGAGCTTGAGAATGAAAATTTCCAACACCCGAAGAGTAACGACCAAACAGGCGAAAAAGCTCAGCCAAACGAGCAGAAACCGCAGCAGCCGGCTGAAAATCAAGAAATTTCGTCTTCAATTCAAGTAGAGTCCACCGAGAGACTTAAAGTCAACTCCAACGCTAGAGGATCTATATCGCTGGTGGGCAGCGGCCCCGGGTCAGTTTCTATGCTGACGGTTGGAGCTTTACAAGAAATCAAAACTGCAGATTTCATATTAGCTGACAAATTAGTGCCGCAGGCAGTGCTTGACCTGATCCCACCGAAGACCGCAACCTTCATTGCTCGTAAGTTTCCAGGCAACGCTGAAAGAGCACAGCAAGAGCTGCTTGAAAAGGGTCTAGAAGCTCTAAAAAGGAATCTAAAAGTGGTGCGATTGAAGCAAGGGGATCCATACATATTTGGTCGTGGTGGTGAAGAGTACCTGTTTTTTTCCAAGCACGGTTTTGAACCTTTAGTTCTACCCGGCCTGAGTTCATCTTTAGCATCCACAGTAGTCTCGAAAATACCAGCCACTCAAAGAGACATAGCAGATCAAGTGCTAATATGCACCGGTACTGGCCGAAAAGGTGCACTGCCTGTTATACCCGAATACGTTCCAACCAGAACCACTGTTTTCCTCATGGCTTTGCATAGGGCAGATGTATTAGTTGGAGCGCTGCTGGAAGGAAACTGGAATCCAGATATACCTGCAGCCATCATTGAGAGAGCGTCATGCAGGGATCAGAGAATTACGAGAACGCTACTAAAGTATGTTCCTGAAGTAGTTGAGGAGATAGGCTCAAGGCCACCAGGGCTATTGGTTGTCGGAAAAGCCGTAACCGCTTTGCTAGCCAAGGAGGTATGTAACTTCGACGAATCTAACAAATACTCCGTTGAAGAAGGTTACCAAGAGTTTGAAATAGACTTTAATTCGCTCTTCTGATTATTACCGCGGCACTATTTATTTAATCATGTAATTTTGGAAAATCTGAATCAGTTTTTCCGTTTATTTAACAATATTGTCATTCAACGACGGTGCACTACGGCGCACCTGGACACAAGGGGTTAGAAATTTGAACCTGACGTTAAGCTGATAATTTAACTAGTATCTGGCAATTCTCCTGATATTGCTGATCCCTGAAGCTCTAGTTTCGGGGGGTTCGAAAACAGCTAATTGGCGAGGCTTGGGCGGCTGAAGAAACGCAGAAGAAAAGAGGATTCGCTGAAAAAGCACCCTTTTAAAAAGGGAAACCGCTTCAAAAAGACCAGTGTTATTCTTAAACTGGTTCAGATACGGTAAGCACCTAGCAGTGCAACGTTCTCACATTGAATGACGGATGATGGACTATTGCTGGCGAAAATTCATATGATCCCAATTGAAGGAAGTGATCGAGTGCGCCACGTCAACTCAAAAGTCAGGTGCATGATGATAGTTGATTCTATGATGACAAGAAGCTTCCAAAATGCTTTTTGGCTAAGGATTGGAGGCGGATAAACAGTTCATTGTAGGGGAATTACGCACATCAGCAGTGCCCCACTTGATGAAATGCGAAGTAAAAGGATTTTCGGACTGGTGCCATTTAAAAATTTAGCCTAAGCGAGTAGAACTAAGACATTTGCGTTAGCATCATGTGTTGGGGGCCCTCGAGCCTGAGCCAATAACAAGTCAGCGCTTATACCTTAGCGCGCGAGCGCCCTATACCGGCCGCTCGAGCGAGCCCAACTAGGCGAAATCTGATATTGTTGGGAGCCTGAGACGAATTTCAACGATAGCTCCGTTTAATAGGCATTCACACAAGCTAATCTACACCCCGACGAACTTGGTTAATGTTCGATAAGTCATTGTCCTAATTTTCAAGTTAAAAGCGATGATTTTCAAACGTTTCTTACAGTCAGCCACCAAAAACATCGGATTCGCCTTTGATATCGATGGTGTTTTATTAAGAAGCAAGAGCCCAATCACCGGCGCGGGCGATGCCCTCAGATTACTGAGCGACCAAAAGATTCCGTATATATTGCTGACCAACGGCGGCGGTCAGTTGGAAGAGGAACGCGCAGATTTTATTTCCAAGACCTTGGGCGTTGCAATTTCTCCTCTACAAGTCGTGTTAAGCCATTCTCCTTACAAGGCTCTAGTTGATAACTATGAAAGAATTCTTGCCGTAGGGACGCCGTCCGTGAGAAGGGTAGCTGAGCATTATGGGTTCAAAGATGTCGTTCATTTAACCGACATCATCAGGTATAATAGAGATATCACGCCTTTTAGCGGCATGAGCGACGAGCAGCTTTTGAAATATTCCAAAGAAATTCCTGATATTGATACTAAAAAATTTGATGCCGTTCTGGTATTCAATGATCCGCATGATTGGGCTGCTGATATTCAAATTATCTCGGATGCTATCAATAGCGAAGACGGGATGCTGAATACTTTGAGAAAAGAAACCTCATGCAAGCCTTCAATTCCCATATATTTTTCCAATAGGGATTTTCTTTGGGCAAATAGATACAGTTTGAATAGATTTGGCCAAGGAGCGTTCCGCTCATTGGTAAGGCAACTGTATTCTGAAATGAATAACAATTTGCCGCTCGACGATTATACTATAGGTAAGCCAACAAAGCTGACATATGATTTTGCCCACCATGTATTGATTAACTGGAGGGAGAAATTGCTTACTGGAAACACCAGCGATACAAGACAAATTTTACCCACTTTGGGAGTGGAACCTGAAGTTTCCCCATTTGATAATGTTTTCATGGTTGGTGACAATCCTGCAAGCGATATCATCGGTGCTCAAGAATATGGTTGGAAAAGCTGTCTCGTGAGGACTGGGGTGTATAAAGATGGTTCAAGGCTTGGTAACGTTAAACCAACGATGGTCGTTGATAATGTGTTCGAGGCCGTGACCAAGGCACTGGAGAATGAGTGAAAATGAAAAGAAAAATAACTATACCCTAGACGTATATTATATTGAAATGATTATTATTAATTGATTATAAAAATTTGTAGTATTCCAGCACCCCGCCAACCTGTGTTTTGTAATTTAATAGAAATGAAAAAGAATGAATCGCATGTATATTCTACTATCTCTTGCTCGTCTATCAGATTTCATTTTTGAAAGTCCTTGAAAAATCTAAATTTGAATCTTTGGAGCTCTTGTTTGCTCTGCTGCTAGCTTGTCAGCGTTTCTCTTGTGCATTACTTCTCTACAAGAGGTCAAACCTTCACAGGCATGATTCTCCATTATCCTGTGCTTTGAACAGAAGTGGCCCTTACAGAAATTACAATCGCCGATGAACTTTGAAGCTGCATTAGTGCACTTTGAAAAGTAGCACATACTCTTCTTTTTCTTGGAAGCCTTTTTCGACACTCGACTCGGATTAGTCATAACCTCCTTAGAACAACAGCCGCCACCGGCCGCCCCGTCACCGCTACAAACGTCGGAACCACTTTTAGAGTTCAAATCTGAGCGCTGTTCACTTACTGCCACACCGCTCTTACTGCTGTTAGCTAAAGATGGACTGTCGTCGATCCCCCTTTCATCTTTCACATCTTCATTTATTCTCAGTTGGTCAACGTTTGTGTCTGTCATCCTCCCCACTGTAATCTCTTTGATAATTTTTTGCTCTTAGGCTATTCAATATAATGAATAAGTATTATTTTTATACCAATATATATATAACTACGGAAATGACGAATGTATTTGATCAATCCTTTATCTAAATGCTAGATAATTCTTTTTTTATATCTTTGAGGTCTAATCAGAAACAACGATTATCTACCAGCGAAACGCCCCGCTTCGCCCGCCAAATGCCCGCCCGCCGGATAATCCCAAAAATGAAAAACAAAAATGATTAAACGTGATTCAGAATGCTTATAAATCATCTAGAATGCTACTCAGATTGATCTGTTGCCCTGGTTTGAAAGCTGGTAGACCCAAGTACGGACATCCTGAACATCTGAAAGCGTCACCCAGCGAACAGGACCCGCATCCACCGACTTTTTTGCCCTCGATGGTGAAGTCGACCTCAGTTAGTTCCTCCTCGGAGAACTTGACAACAGTGTCTTGCTTTTTCCTTATATTATCGATTTCTTCTTCCTCTTGTTCCTTTAAGCCACATGTACAGTCTTTACAGGCCTTCTTCCTCTTGGTCTTGGTTATCTTGCAAGTGATCAAAGTGATACCCGGGTTCTCGTCGTCAACTTGCCTTATGAGGTCTTCCTCCTCTATAATCTCTTCGTCATCACCAGATTCTCTAAAAAACCGTGCCTTGGTAGCATCTTGGTTTTCGGCATCCAGATCATCGTCCAGATAATCATTGTGTTTCTGAATTTTGGCTTGCTCATCAGGTTTTTTCTTGAAAACTGGCAGAGTTGTGCTTGTGACTTTTCTGAAACTTGGTAAGTTATTTGAAGCCGATGTTTTGTTCCTTGCCCTCAGTGGAATGGCGCTGATTTTTTCATTAGAATTTCTTCTTCTTTTGACCCAGTGATACTTTTCATCAGTATGGCTGATTTCAAACCCGTTAATAAGTGCATCTATCTTGTAAATGTCGCTTAAGCCAAAGAATTTACCACCGTTTTTTAAGCATTTGAATATCACTGGTATTAACTTTGCGGGGAACTTCACGTCTTGTTCAGATTCTGGCGTCAGATAGTATACCACGTCATAAGCATCGTGTGGCAGGCGTACAGACTCATCGTTCAACTTATTGATCAGGTATTGGTCCTTGATATTTATTCCTTTAGAAGCTGCTTCATCCACTATTTGGACGACCATCTCTGGGGTCGTTGTGACTGCAGGGTGAATCAAGACGAGACCTAGTTTCGTCTCAGTCATTCTTACTTTTTGAGATATTCTTGTTAACAGTGTTAATACTCTACCGAATGTTAGCGTACTGATCAGTTGTACAGTCGATTCGATGCTAGTTTATATTAACTAATTGAAGAAATGGAGATGACATAACTTTTTTTTCATTAAAAAAAAGCATTTCACCAAGCGAATTATGAAATTACTGTGCAATGTCACATGGTATGAATTATTATTACAGCTACGAAAGACTAATTCTAACTAAAATATATGATTCATTAAGTAGTCTAGCGATAGGGAATGAGCAGGCACATATATTGGGCTTTTCGGTTTATTGAGAGTTACTCTTATTAATCATTACACATCTGACCTGGTAGATGTCACTTGAGTTACTGGCGATTCTTTTGATTGCACGTAGCCAGCAGTTGTCTTTACTTCTTCTTCCTCGTCGTCGTCGTCGTCGTCGTCATCGTCGTCGTCATCATCATCATCGTCATCATCGTCGTCGTCGTCCTCCCGCGCAGTATTAGCTTTGGCACTATCTTCATCTTCGTCGTCTTCTTCATCCTCATCATCGTCCTCCTCAAGCTCCTTCTCATCTTTGGGATAACCACCCAAAGTCATGACAACTTTGTCTACAATTTCGTTGCCGTCCATCATACCACCAAGGCCAATATCACCATTAATGCCCATTACTTTTTCCGATGGTTTGAAAACTGTTATCCAAGGCATGTCTTCCTTTATAATCTTCAATTGCTTCTTCGTCATGGTAGAGTTGTAGGTGCTACTTACCATCGAGGGAGCCAAGAATATTGGAAACATTGGGTTCCATGCTCTTATAACACTGGTTAACAAGTTATCACAGAGACCTAGAGCGATCTTCGATAATGTATTAGCAGTTAACGGTGCGACAACAAGAATATCAGCCCAGCGACGTAGCTCAATATGGAGAACAGGATCAGTACGTTGTTTCCATGTATCCCACTCATCTTTATCTACCCAGACCTGTATGTGAGGGGGCAGCTCTGCTTGTAGTGCTGCTGAACATGTTGGACCTGAAAATATAGTTGGCGTGCCAGGCGTCACACTTGTTGCACTTGATACCCTCTGGGCTGGCCTTTCCTGAGTGATATGTGTGGAATGCGATAAAATTTGTGGTTGTGGCTGTTGTAATTGCTGTTTGATGTCCTGTTGCTGCTGCTGAACTGGATTTAACGAACTAGTTTGCAGGCTCGAAACTGTAGGGATAGCTCCCGAACACACCCTGGAGTCTGATGGCGTTTCGCCCCCTCCATATCTCTTCGTGTACCTTTTGGTAAAAAACCGTTCCGCAGATTGTGTAAGTATTACTTGAATGCTAACTTTGTCTCTACCGTAGATCTCTTCCAACTTTTTTATCATCAGCTTGATTTTGAATACAGCCAATGAGCCAGTGGCACCGAACAAAATGTGTAGTTTACCATCATCCTGCGGAAGCCTAGCATCTAAATTTTTGGCATTTTCCCTCTTTGGGATATTAGGAGCGACTTTCTGACCGACCGATTCTTCCAAAACAGATTCCAATACAGCTTCGCTATATTTTGGCAGAATGTGGCCTTCTTGCTCATTGATGGCAGCCGCGATGGAGATCGGAAATCCTGATCCAGGCTTCGGACTAGTACTGTTGGACCTGGATCGAGTAGATGGTGTATGAAGCGGATCTTCTACAAAAAAACGAGGATGCTCCTCAGCTACTGCTGATTTTTCCGCGGATGTTTGCTTTTTAATCAATGCTGGTGAACGCGAACCACCCATCTCTTCGCTGATTATATTATTGATCTTTCGCTGCTCAGCTGGCACAGTTTTATTTTTCGTTTCACGAACCCCAGGATTGTTAGGGCCACTTGGATTTAATGCCGCTATAGATGAGTGGGCTTTGGTAGGTCTGCGACGCTCAGAAGTCGTGCCGATAGATAGCGGCGTACCCCCATTTTTCTCAGCTAGTTCATTAGGATTCTTTGTATGAGAACTGTCCAGATCAGATTCAGAAGGTGTGTTTGGTTTCAACGAGCCGGCAAACTTTGAGTCACTGAAAGTCACAGTTGCTACACGTTTCAGTCCAGGTTCGGGGCTGTTGCTAACAACAGCGCCCGAGGTGCCACTAACATTCATGATCGACTTAGTTTGAGAACCTGGGCTAAGCGAGTTTCCCACTTCAGGAGAGACCATACTCGAAGCAACAGACATCGTACCGGATCCAGAAGCATTGGTTCCAGGTACCCCTTGGAAAGAAAGAACATTAGGACTACTTAGGGAACCATCCGGGTTGGGCTTTCTTGCTGCAGATACGAACCTCGGAGAGATGAGACCAGAATGCTTCTTCTCTTTAGATGATAAAGTCATAATGAAATGCAAAGTTAAACTATAATAGACTTTTCAAAAAATACTTTGCGGAGAACAACTATTGGTAAGCACAATTCTTCTTTTTTTTTTTTGATCCGATCGCACTTTAACGCTGCTGTTACGGCAAATACGGCTAGTTTGACTAAGTTGCGATTAAGAGACTTCAGAGACTACTTGACGGACAAAACCAAAGTCTGAATAGCAATGCAGAGTCTAAAGTGATTCTCTAGAGCTTCATATGAGGGTGATGTCTTATTTCCTCATTACAATTTTCTTTTGCTTCGGGTTCAAACTTCTCAACGCACTCAGATCATGTTTCACGCCCGATAGTCGCGTGATCACAATATCCACGATGGTAAAGCATTTAACTGCTTCGAAATGAATTAATGTCCTTTTATAATGTAAAATCCGTCTAATTGACTACAGAAACAGTATATATTATACTAAACTAGCTCCTTTTCTTGCTGCTGTTAGCGTATCTGCCTCTCCCTATGCGCACAGAATGGTGCTTGATACCGGAGATAGCAAACGGCGAGATATAATTATCAGCAGACCCACCGCCGATCCAATCATTCAGAACCTTGTCATTATGTCTTCTAGTCCAGTCATCCTGCTTCATGACCTTTTCGTATTCTATTTGATCTTGCCTAACGATGTTCACAGAATCTGGAGCTTTTGAATGTACAAACCCTTTCTTACCGTATCTCTTTTGAGAGTTCTTGGATAGTGGACTCGCAATAGAATATCTAGTACCTCTGTTGTTCCATTGGAAATTTGCCTTCAGATGCGGTGTGATATTACCCGTCGCCGAATCAACAGAGACAGCACATCTGAGCACAGTCCCTTGACCGCCACATGAAGGGCAAAAATGCAACGTTTTGCCACTCTTTGGCATTGAAAATAATTTAAAACATGCGTGGCATCTCAGCATATAATTACGCAGCCTCTTAACTCTTAGACCTGACATGAAGTTCATCAAATTTAAATTCATTTGGAGGGCGACGTTCTGAATAGCAAAATCACCGGTAGCTAACGCTACCTGGTTTCTAGGAGCATTGAGCGCCATAGAACGCTCTTCTTCTGTCACTGCTTCGGTATGAGAACCAGTTGTGTCCTCGCCGCTATGTTTAATTATAGTTTCAGTTAGATTATCCACGGAGATCCATTCTCCGTCATCATCACCTTCAAAATATTCTTCATTAGCCGTTTTTTCAACCGGGTGGATATGAGGAGCAGACTCATCTTTTGTAGCATTCTTTTCGGGTTCAGGATCAACTCTCTGGGCTTTTTCCAAGTTTTCGCCTCCTTGTGCAGCTTTGTTTTCATCGCTCTGTGCATCGTCCTTTTCAAGCACATTGTCCTCGTTTGTTGTAGCTTCCTTTTCAGCTGCTTCAGCCTCTCTCTTAGCACGCTGTTTCTTTCCACCTCTTCGGCGATTTTTCTTCCTCTTGGTATCCTGAGACTCTTCCGAGCTCTTTTCAACAGACAGATCGTTTGAGTTTAAATGGTCAAGGGAGTCACCTGGAGCTTTTCTCAGCCTCCAGTCGCCATTATTCAATTCTGTTTCCAGCTCATAGGTTAAAGCTAAAATATGGACATCATTTGCACTCAAGACTGAATAATCACCAGTGGCTCTGGCGAAAGCACTGACCTTCTTGATAGAGTCCTCGGTTGGATGTCTCAACTGCAAAGTCCCAAGAGTTTGCCAAATTTGCAGATTCTTCCTTGCTTGCTCATCTTTAATTTCTTGAAATACGGTGGGCGTTGTGTAAAATGAATTTGCATAGTTCTGATAGTGTGTGTAAGGCTGCGTAATCAATGGCGTTGCATCAAGTACCAAGGCTCTCACATGAGCATTACCGTTATTATTCATGCTGAGTTCAAATTCTTATAATATAATTTTCGAATGGAACTACACGGCGATACGGTTGATACTGATTATACCTTTATATCTTTTCAAAGGTTTCGAAATCTTGGAACGTTTTTCAGCTCATCGCATCTCATCAGCTTTTAAAATTTTCCAAAAAAACCAAGCGCCGACCCCAGTTAAGTAAGGGCCTGTGCGTACGCCATGAAAAAAAGAATCTCGAATTCATAACCCCATTTCATACACTTGACAGTTGCTAATCACATTGAGATGCTCGAGCTACCATTTAGCATGAAGTGGTGGTGTTCGGATCGGAAGACTTATTACTAACCTATAACCCCATCTATTACTATCACTTATCGTTTCTTACGGTTGTACTTATGCTGGATCAGAATACGTCACAGGGCCATTGAACTGTACCTTTTAATTGTAAAGTTGAACTTTTAAAAGAATGAAACTAAGTATATAATCGAGATATTAGCGCTCCCCACAAGCTCGTTTATTATGCCTATTGATAAAGACTTGAGAGCTGCGTACGCCAGCTTGTATGACGACCGTAACCCCTCCGAGGCATTGCGAAAATACGATGGAATCTTGAAAGAATATCCGGACTCCTTGACTGCTATGGTATATAAGGCAGCATCACTAGAAAAGCTATACTATGGATATTCAGACTGGCACAATAAGCAGACCTTAGAAAATGCAAAGGCATTGTTGAGCAAAGCATTGTCCGTGGCTGAGGCCAGAGGCGATCGGTCCAAAATAGGATTCGTCTACTTCCGCCACTTCATTCACCACTTTAATAATAAGGACTATGAAACTGCGAATATATATATGCAGAAATGCAAAGAATACGACTTCAAAGATGGCACGTTGACAATGTGGGAACATCAGTTAGAGAGCAAAATAAAGAACAAATTGAAGAAAAAGCCCAAATCAAAATTAGATGTACAGAAAGATTCAGCGACCGAAGTGGCCTCAGACTCACCAGATATGGAGAAAACTACACAAGAAAAAGCCCGGAAACATCCTAGTCAAGAAACAATAATAGACAGCAAGACAGTCGGGGAGATACAACGATTCAGAACAGACTGGTATCAAACCTCGAATACCATTGTTTTATCATTGTTTACAGATAACTTGCCAGAATCCAAGGAAAAAGTTACAGCAGAAGTCTCTCCCAGCGATAAAAGAAATCTGGAAGTATCTTACAAAGTCCGAGGAAGCGGGTCTGAATTTCAGTATTCGATTGAACTCTCTCACGAAGTCGATCCTGAGGGAGTGAGTGTGAAGGTGTTCACCAGAAAGACCGAAATAACTCTAAAAAAGATGGCGCACATCCAGTGGAAGAATTTGGAGTCTCAAGGATGCAAAGATCTCGAGGCAGCTCCATTCATCAGCGCAGTTTCAGAAGATACCATGGATAAAAAAGCACCAAAATACCCTTCCTCTTCTGTTAAGCACATTGACTGGTCAAAAATTGAGTTAGATGAAGACGAAGAAGACGAAAATTCGGCCTCGGCAGATGCATTCTTCCAAAAAATATACGCCAACGCGGATCCTGATACTCAAAGAGCTATGATGAAATCATTCGTGGAAAGTAATGGGACTGCCCTGAATACAAACTGGGATGATGTATCGAAAAAGCCCGTTGAGCCGTCACCCCCAGATGGCATGGATCTAAAAAAATGGTAATATTGTTACAATCTTTTGTATATATGTATGAAAACAAAACATTAATTATATTAGTTAAGAAAAGTATCATTTGAACGTCTTCGATCAAAAAAATCATTATTCATTGTTGGATTGCTCCTTTAATTTTAAAATCTGTCCCTCTTTCCAGGAGGCATAATTTCTGTCATTTTCGTCATCCATGAAACTGGTATCATCCAGACCACTGCCTACCCCGTTTTCTCGTATATCCAGGGTACATTTGCCCTCTGGCGACACTGATAATTTGTAAACGCTATTCTTCGGCTCTCTGTAAGGACTACTGAAGCTGGCCAGATCGCTCTCGGGGTAATGAGCAAGCATAGGCGTAGAATTCACGACATTTTCCTTCTCAACAGTCTTTCGTGATTGTTCTTTGGATAACACAGATACACTTTTCGTGAGCATCGGCAGATGGCTCCTTTGTTGATTTACTTTACTTGAAGACAAGGGGAACAATCTAGTAGGTCTAACAGTTTCGTTTTTATTGGAAGAATTTCTCGACCGAAATACTGGCGATGACGCCAAGGATAGTGAATCAAAATTTTTGACTCTTGGCTCCGGAATTTTTGAACCTGACTTTCGGGAAATGAAAGTCGGAGGTAAAAGTCTTGTAAGAGGCTTCGCAGGACTAGAAAATCTAACTCCTTGCATGTACCTTATAGAGCTTCTGTTGCTCTCTACTGACTCTAGACCATTCTTTTCATGCTTATTAGAAGAGATATATTTCCTTGCGGGGGTTTGCTGCATGTCGATACTTGAGTTATCATCTTTGAGATTAACAGAAAGTGAGGTATTGGTTTGCCTTCGTTTTCTTAATTCGGCCAAGTTTGTTTTGGTCCTGGACTTGGAAATAGATGGATTCGGCACCCTCCTTTGCCCAATGTTCACTCTGCTTCTTGGATACTTACTGATTAAGTCTTCTTCTTGTCTCTTTACCAGGTCTATGAAATTTTCACCATCTACGTTTAATGGTTTACCAAAGATATCCTCAATTTCAAGAAGACCTTCCTTCAACTCTTGAAGGACTCTTGGAAAGTGTCTTGTTATCTTTTTTCGTGTTTTTTCCTCCTGTAAAAGAATTTTGTGAGAGTTTCTCAAAAGAAGCCTCGATGAATCTTTAGAGCTTTCTTCCAGAGAAATTTTATCAGCCTGCAATTGTTTAAATTCTTCAATTAACTTTAATACGGGTTCATATACTGCCATTTTTTTTTCCAGTTCTTTGACTTCGTATTCACATAGCTCTAGAAGTTGTTCATCATCTTGTAGATTTGTACTGGATGATTTCATGGAATCAAATCGGCAAAGAAAATGGTTTTGCTCTTGTTCATCATATTTTAGTGAAGTCCAGAGCTCCCTGATTTTTTGCAAGGACTCGCTAATTAGTGTTTTAATGAGCTTTTTTTTCATGTTTTCCAATTTCTCAAGCTCATGGGTGAGGTTTTTCAGTACATTCGATGATAATCCAAGATTTTGAGATAAAAAACTATCAATATAATCATTTGGTACTTTCAATTTTTGCCAAAGTGTTCGACATTTAGTCAGTAACATGTCCCGATTTTCCATCCTGGTTTGGAAAACTACTTGATAATTTTTCAATACACTCTCCACTTTTTGAATGATGTCTTGGTGCACAGGTAAAAATGTTTCCAAACTTTCCAAGTCCTCAATGGCAGAGTATGTCACCAGAATCTTAACTAGTTGCGGATTCAAATCAGCTTTCAAATCTATATGAAGTTTGGCGAGCAAATCTGATATTGCACTACTCATAGATATTAATTTAGTCAATCGTTTCTTGTATTCTGCCTTATGCCACTTTATAGATTCTGTTATGACCATGCTTATTTCGTTGGAGATATCATTGAAATGCCTGCTATAAAACAATTCGTTCTTATTTTCCCTTATGAACTTTGTTACCATGTCAATGTCGTTCTGATAATCCTTCAGATGATTTCTATAGTGCGTTGCTAGTTCTAGACTTGGTATCGAAGATAGAAGGTTCGAATTGGGTACATCTCCCGAAGCTTCTTTAGTGGCATTCTGTAATAGTTGAAGCTGGATACATCCGTTGAGAAAGTTTAATAATTTTGGGATATATGCACTGTAAACAAATTTTTTGCCGGCTTGCAGTAGCTTTTTCTTACTCAAAAGAGATAGCGACTTCTTTGGTGAAGTGACAAATGGCTTATTTTTTGGCGTTAGCACTGCATTTCTAATATATATATCGGAGATTGAGTTTATTCCGGCGCTGTCATCGATAATCTCCAAAATTCGATTCAAAGCATCTTGATCCGAGTTATTGTTGTTGGTTAAAGTTTTCATCTCCATTTCTGCTTCATCAAAAAATTTTGTGATTGAATCTGATAGCGTATTGAAAATCATTTTCTCCTTACCGACAATATCAGAATTGGAGTAGCCAATCTTTTTGAATATTACGTTTAAACTCTCTAAAAGTTTTTCCAACTGCTTAGAAATCAAGCCAAAGTTCTCTCTGTAGGTGTCATCTGCGGCGAAGTTTCTATTCAGATTATGCTCGTTCTTCAGTTCTTGTGAGTACTGCCGTACTGGTGAAACTAAGCATCTGATATTAACCGGCGTCAGTCTCATGCAATCCTTTGAGTCTGATAGAGCGTCTATTCGTTTCGGCATCGTCGGCGTGCTCAATGACGCGGATAGTATATGTGCTGCTGTGGTTGCTGTGCCTGTTGTTGTGCTTGTCTTCATGGTGCTGCTATTACAATCCGAAAGCCCCATTACATCGAATGTTGATGATGAGTTCGAGGGTGGTGTGATGCCAACACTAGAATTGCCAGTTACCTCCCTCATTAATGAAGTAATCCGGTTCCAGGGAATGGTTTAAACTCTCTGAACTGCCATGCAAGTACTACTCTCTCTGTTTAATTGCCTTACTACTTTGTAAAATTGACTATCTGCCTCTTTTGAGACATTTGTTTACCTTTATCCCAATTGGGAATATTGTGTAACTAAGTCACATGAAAAGAGATACACGAATTTCTTAACTTAGATTCATTTTACTACAACGCTTCAATACCGCTTATCAAATGCTGAAGCAATGACACTTGCTTCCTTAATTGTAACTTTATTTATTTGACGGAGCCATTATTAAAACTAAATAGAACTGTGTTATAGCGTATCAGAAACTTTTGCTCAGCAAGAAAACTCATCCTTGTTAGCTCAGTTGGTAGAGCGTTCGGCTTTTAAGCACAAGCGAGGACAACCGAAATGTCAGGGGTTCGAGCCCCCTATGAGGAGTTTTCTTCTTTTTTGATTTCAATGGAAGTTTTAAGTTGTTTTTTTCGCATCTGAGGTGAAATTTACAGATATTTATTTAGGAGTTCCCTGCCCTCAGCGAGTAATTGTAATATGAAAATCTCATCTGTAGCGCCACAAATGTCCCCAACTAATTATGATTCCACTGAACCACTGACATCTAGCGGCAGGCCGTTGACGGATTCCACAATAACAATTAGAGTGATCAAATCATTCCCATATAGAAACGTCAAAAATCTAATCTTGCAAGGATATGATCTACAAAATAAGAATGCTAAAGAGCTCTTCGAAGACTGTTTACAGCAAATTCAAAAAGAAGGGTCATTTAGACCATATCGTAATGTTGAATACGATAGCTTAAAGATATATACACATGCACATGGTTCGAAAACAGTAAATCTAGTAATAAACTTCCAAAATGATGAGGATTGGATACTAGATCTGGGAAACGAAAGTAAAAAATTATGTCAATATGGGATTGAAAATGAAACAGAAATCTCACTTTTCAATTATGAAGATTATCAAAAGTTTAAATCCAATCCAGAAGAAAAGTGGTGATTGCAACCTCGTTCTAGTTACAATTATTAAGTAAGTGCTGCACCAATTTAGCCGCAAATTCGACACACCCGACGCTTGTTGAAGGAGCGTTTGCGTCCAGACCTCTTCTGGCGACAATTCCCCCATGCGCATTAGTGCTCTTTATATAAACTGGAACTTTAATCCAACTCAATGTGTTCAGATTATTTGATATGGTTTTCCGATTATCATCGAACGGCAACTTGGGAAATCGCTTTTCTGTTTTCCAATTGGTTGAATACTTTTCAATGAACTCTCTCCATGACATATGCTGCTGCACCTCTTCTTCAGTGAGGTCGTCGCTGTCTTTGGTGGTCTCGTTTTCGTCGTCATCGTCTTCCTCCCCATTTAAGACTGGACCATAAATATCTGAAAAATATTCTTTTAACGTATCATCAAAACCTAATTCCCTATAGTTAATTCTAGAGCCCTGGCCATCCTGCAGCGTAACGCGGTATTTTTTTGTCACCAAGGTGCTATAGACACTTGCAAAAAAGTTGAGGCAGAACATTACGGGCAGGACAAAACATATGAACAGAAAAATCAGCGGCAGAATCTTAATCCATTTAAAATAATACCTTGGCTTGTGAACCTCTGGCCTCTGGACTAGGATATCTAAACGATCGATATCAATGATCCTTGGAGGAACTCTTGAATAGCCGGATCCTGGAATTTTTTCTTCAAAGGAATACTTTATATTATTCTCCGTTGCGATGAATGGATCGCAATTTGTAATATATGCAGTATAAAAAGACACAGTCCTATCGTTTTTCACATTTGCGAATGCAATTCTCCATTTGAATCTCGCTAGGCCCTCGATAAATTCATTTTGTGCTAGCTTGACAAGAACGTCATTGTGCCTGTTTGTTATGAAAAGCTCCCTACCAGTCTTACCTAAAATATTGGAACCAACGCCCCGCAAAATCGGTTGCAAAACTCGCTTTAAATTAGATCCGCTTGGATTATAAAACTGGACTCCCAAGTGCGGGCTGGCCATGGTAAGGAACAATTGAGGCTCCATGCCTCTGAAAATTTGCTCAAATTCAGAAAACATCTTCCCGACCACAAATCTGGCAATTAATCCACCCATCGAATATCCAACTATACTGATCTTTGTTATCTGGCCATCTTTAAACTCTTTGATGTATTGGCATATCTCTATAACAGTTCTGTAACCAACGATCTCAATACCATCAAAAGTCTTGAACAGAGCATTTTGTGTGGGCGCGAAGAAAACACAATTCTTATCTTGACCAAACTCTCCCTCAAAAGCCATATTCAAAGATTTCATGTGCTTGTGATTTCCCCACAGCCCATGGATTAGAACAAACAGATGCTTACCGGAGCCCATAGTTCAACTTCTAGTCTTTCAAAAGCTAATCGATCCGCGCCGAACTGGTTGAGTGCTTCTGCGTTTAATTGCTATTCAGTGGCGACCACCTTTAGGTCTGTTTGTAAGCTGCTTTGTAGAGGGAAACTATTAATATTGACCAATGGAAAAACGAGATTCTCAGAAAATCATCACGTGAACGGCGCCTCATGAGTTAGTGAAAAGCTCCAGTAATGTCTCTACCGTCGATTGCAAAGCTTCGAACGGTATTTCTAAGGCATTCGATCTTGTTAGTTGTTGTAATTCGTTCCTATGAGTGAACTCCGCTGCTGAGAATGTCATCTTATACAGCTTTTGGAAGCCAGATTGAGAGTTAGGGATCCCCCGAAGTCTTAGGCCGCCAAGAATTAGCTTGGATAATGTCTCATTGAAGTGTAATCTTTTTTCGCTTATCTGCATATTCTTCACGATTCTCTTAGTATTTAAGACGTGCTTTTCTTGAGATTGTTTGAGTATTGCATCAATGTTATTATCCTTGGTCGTCTGGGCCATCTTTGCCTCTAGCTTGCTTATCGCTGCATCAATCTCTCGCTTTATTGACAAATTCACCTCCACACACTCTACCTTGCTCCCACACCTGTATATTATCAGATAGTCGCAATCGGTATGAGCAAGCTCGATAACAATAGCCCTTCCTTGGCGTCTTAGTTTCGTTGTGAAATAGGACACTGTGGTTGTACTATGGGTCAAGCACGTTGATTTTGCCGAGCAAAGAGTAATCCAGAGAGGAATTCGTTCCAAGTCGATATAGCACAGGAAGCGTCCTTTCAAATCGTTAATTTTGGCCTGCAGGTGATCGCTTTCAATCTCCCGCCAAAGTTGTACATCTCGTATCACTGTTTGCCCATACTTATCGCCCAGGCCAAATTTCAGTACGCCCACCTTGCTCAACATAACATAACTCCAACAAACTATCTTACTTGGCACGGAAAACCCCAATTGGCAACGAATATGTTTCGCACTGTCCGTATTCTGTGGGTGAGTTAGCTTATGGCTGTATCTATTTACCCTCTTCTTAGTTGAAAAACTTTTCAGGCGAAAAGTGGCTACTAGCGTTTTGATAATATGGGATGTGTTACAAGAGGTTCATAAACAACAAGGATAGGGGACGAACTATCCTTTAAAATATTGCCAATTCGAAGCCCTTCATAGTTTGAATCTTTCAAGGGGTTGCAGTAGCTAATATTCTTCATATATATGCTATAAAATAATGCCTTTACCTCCTTCAACGTTAAATCAGAAATCGAGTCGTGTTTATTCTGTTGCAAGAGTATATAAAGATGCGTGCGAGAAAAGGCCACAGGAATATTGGGACTATGAACAAGGCGTTACCATTGAGTGGGGGAAAATTTCTTTCTATGAAATCATAAATAAGATCGGCCGTGGTAAATACTCAGAGGTGTTTAGTGGGAAAAGTATTATTAATAATCAGCCGTGTGTTATAAAGGTTTTGAAACCAGTAAAGATGAAGAAGATCTATCGTGAGCTGAAGATCCTGACTAATCTCACTGGCGGACCGAACGTGATTGGGCTACTAGATATTGTTCAAGATCCGGGATCGAAGATACCTGCTTTGATCTTTGAGGAAGTTAAAAACGTCGAATTCAGAACGCTATATCCTACCTTTAAGCTAAGCGATATTCAATACTATTTTACACAACTGTTAATTGCATTAGACTATTGCCATTCGATGGGTATCATGCACAGGGATGTCAAGCCTCAAAACGTGATGATAGATCCGTCCGAGAGGAAATTAAGACTGATCGATTGGGGTCTCGCAGAGTTTTATCACCCGGGGGTTGACTATAACGTTCGGGTAGCGTCTCGTTATCACAAAGGACCAGAGTTGTTAGTCAACTTGAATCAGTATGACTATTCCTTAGATCTTTGGTCAGTTGGTTGCATGATTGCGGCAATTATCTTCAAGAGAGAGCCCTTTTTTAAAGGTTCAACAAACGCCGATCAGTTAGTTAAAATTGCAGCAGTATTGGGGACGAAGCAGCTCTTGGCTTATCTAGAGAAGTACGGTTTGAAGTTGATGTCAGAATACGATAATATAATGAGAGATTTTACCAAAAAGCCCTGGAGTAATTTCGTTACTTCAGAGACGAACTTAGCTGTCCCTGATTTAGTAGATCTCGTTGACCATTTGCTAAGGTACGATCATCAGGAAAGGTTAACGGCAAAGGAAGCAATGGAACACAAATTTTTCAAGACGAAATTCGACTGAATAAAGAGATATTTCCCCTTTCAATATAGAAGTAACAAATGAAAATTAATCAATAATATAAAAAATAATTTGTTATCATGAATTCATTACTAATACATATTTGACTATATCAATGTCTGTTGTCGTTATGTAGATGCATATTTTAAGAACAACCAATATAACTATTGTCATGTAAATTTAAACTTTTAATATTTTGCTGTAATTGGTCGTCGTCGTAATCTGGTAAAAGATAGACGGGGAAATCAGAAGTTTCGATATGATGTGTGTCAGTATGATGTGAGCCTGATTTGTGTGAGTTTGACTGTTGATGACGATGATGATGGCGATGGTGACGACGACGACGATTGAGATTAACTTCTTTCCTTGCGTCGTTTATCGAAATATGAGATTCATGGCACGCACCATGTGTGTCAATATCCCTTCTTAGAACAATGTCGTTAAATTTGAGAGATTTATTGCTGGAGTTGCTATTGACCTTTGTGCATGGGCTCTGGCTATCGAAGATAGATGAAGTGTTGGAATCTAAGCTAGAAGAATAGTCATATGTTTTCAACATTGAGTCCTCCTCCTGACATTCGGCCGACATGTGTTTAAGGTCTTCGAAAAAGTTCATTTTATTATCTTGGTGCTCCTTGCTTTTCTCCAGTCCAGTACCAGCACAACTTATCAGGTCAGGCCCGTAGAGTACAGTGATATCGATTTCTTTGTCCCAATTTATGGTTAAGGGGTCAACCTTCAGGCGATTCAGCTTGTAATGCTCCATGGACCAACGCCTCCAGAGACAATGGTGTAATCTCACTGAGTACATGCTATAATCGCTATCATCTTCAATGCTACAGTTCGGCAACCTTAGTAGTTTGTGTTTCCTCATCTTGAGGAGGAGTGACCATGTCAGGGGCATCTCTAGCTCATTTTGGTTAAAACTATGGTGGAAATAATCCAAAGCTGGTTTATTGTAATTAGTTATGTTATCTAACAACATCAGATTCTGACGAGTTATAATGGAGTCGTCTAAGCTTGTCATTATTGTGTTAAACTTAGCGTTGCTAGCAAATACTGTCGCCGTTGCAAAGTAAAACCTTCTGCTAACTAAGAACCCTTGATAAACGGGTGAGTTATTATATGTGCATTTATATATATATATACATGCTCTACAACAGAAATTTCCTCAGATGGAAGAGACAAAAGGAACATCAGGAATATCACAAGGATACCCCGCTAAAAGTTTATTGTAGTCAGGCATGAACGAAAATTTACACAATCAACGGAGCCCCTCGGAAAAACTAGTGCCCACGACGTTTTTCCGAATGGTACGATTCGCCGCGCCGAGTTGGCCTCCCCCAACAGTTGCGTAATAATATCCGAAGGATGAGAAATAGAATGTTTTTCCGAGAAAACACACCACCCACGCACCTCCCCAGGTAAATACCATGATTCAATTGGGTGGGTGGAGAAATCGCCGGCGTGGGCTGCGGTAGTGTGGATTTAAATGGTTGGGGTTCGGCGGTGTAAGGTTCGCCGGGATATGCTCCTCACCAGTTGCTGCAATCTCTTTACATTGTTCGGGGAATGAGGAGCTTTCTCCATAAATCACTTCCCCAGTGGGGCGCCCGTACCAAATTGGGGCCCAGACCGCAAGCGGAGGAACCTTGACGGGGAACAACCTCTTGAATGGCCGGAAAAACTGGCTGCGCTGTTTTCAGAGGCGGACCCGCCATCTTACATATGCGAAGAGGTTTCTTCGAGTTTGCATACCGAGGAACAGGGCTATTATGGAAATCCCCGATTAATCTCGCATTTCACCCAGGACAAAATCGACCTTAACTCCTGAATGGGTTTGCAGTGCTGCGCGAACGAAATGGCACGCGGCATTTTGGTTAGTGCCGCCAGCCCCTATATTTAGAGGCCATCCGGGGCCACCAATGCAGCTATACGGTGTCTGAATGTGCATGGGTGTTAGGACGTAGTTTTATTTTATTCTTTGATTTTTTACCTGCTTTACACCCACACATATATGACAGCAGTCGCACAAAACTGAAGAGTGAAAAATTTTCGGATTGGGCCAACTATTGGGCGACTGCACATCGATGGGTGCATTATAAAGAACAATTCTTTTCAGGTAACAACTTGTCAGCAACACTCTGTTTAATTCTTGTTCTATCTAGAAGGCTACTAACACGAGTTCTATAAATTGATATAATGTCTCACAGAAAGTACGAAGCACCACGTCACGGTCATTTAGGTTTCTTACCAAGAAAGAGAGCTGCCTCCATCAGAGGTAGAGTTAAGTCTTTCCCAAAGGATGATAGATCTAAATCAGTCGCTTTAACCTCTTTCTTAGGTTACAAGGCTGGTATGACCACCATTGTCAGAGATTTGGACAGACCAGGTTCTAAATTCCACAAGCGTGAAATTGTTGAAGCTGTCTCCGTCGTCGACACCCCACCAATCGTTGTTGTCGGTGTTGTCGGTTACGTCGAAACCCCAAGAGGTTTGAGATCTTTGACTACCGTCTGGGCTGAACACTTGTCTGATGAGATCAAGAGAAAATTCTACAAGAACTGGTACAAGTCCAAGAAGAAGGCTTTCACCAAGTACTCTTCTAAGTATGCTGAAGATGGTGCTCAAATCGAAAGAGAATTGGCTAGAATCAAGAAGTACGCATCCGTCGTCAGAGTCTTGGCTCACACCCAAATCAGAAAGACCCCATTGTCTCAAAAGAAGGCTCATTTGGCTGAAATCCAATTGAACGGTGGTTCCATCTCCGAAAAGGTTGACTGGGCTCGTGAACACTTCGAAAAGACTGTCAGCGTTGACTCTGTTTTCGAACAAAACGAGATGATCGATGTCGTTGCCGTCACCAAGGGTCACGGTTTCGAAGGTGTTACCCACAGATGGGGTACCAAGAGATTACCTAGAAAGACCCATAGAGGTTTGAGAAAGGTTGCCTGTATTGGTGCTTGGCATCCAGCCCACGTTATGTGGACTGTTGCCAGAGCTGGTCAAAGAGGTTACCATCACAGAACTTCTATCAACCACAAGGTTTACAGAGTCGGTAAGGGTGAAGATGAAAGTAATGCTTCCACCAACTTCGACAGAACCAAGAAGGTCATCACCCCAATGGGTGGTTTCGTTGCTTACGGTTCCGTCAACAACGATTTCGTTATGGTCAAGGGTTCCATCCCAGGTACCAGAAAGAGAATTGTTACTTTGAGAAAGTCCATGTACACCAACACCACTAGAAAGGCTTTGGAAGAAGTTACCTTGAAGTGGATTGACACTGCCTCTAAGTTCGGTAAGGGTAGATTCCAAACCCCTGCTGAAAAGCATGCTTTCATGGGTACTTTGAAGAAGGATTTGTAAGTTATTTAATTACAGTTATATAAGCTTAATTAAACTTTCTTCTTTTTCCTTTTTTCCTCCTCCGTCTTGCCTCTTGCTCCCTCCTGTTGTGCGCTTCTTCTTTACATGCGTCACTGCAGTACCACTTACCTTGTGGCGGCTTTGTGATGCCAACACAGCCATAATGAAACCATTCTGTCGGACATTTGGGATTGTCGCAGGCGATCATTGCGCCATATGAAACGTTATGGCATATGCAATAGGTTTCTTCGTTCCCAGAATCACGGTTTCTCACTCTTGCCTCCAGGGATAGATCTTGTTGTTTGGATTGTCTTTCCTTCAACCTTAGTTTTATGGTCAGTTTGGGTTTGGGCTTTGCGGGCGCCACTTTTATTCTTTCGTTATGTTTTTCGAGCATTGAGTTGTATTTCTTTCGTATAGTGACTAGATCTGTTAAGTCTTGTTTGTGCGAGGTTAGTGCGCTAATCCTCTCGTGGACTAGATCTTTCAGCAGTTGACTCTGCGAAACTAACTGGGCGTTCGTCCACTCATCGCCATTTCCCGATTCTCTCTGTATATCCAGAGATTGTAAGACCCATAAAGTGCGAATTAACTCGCAAGGGAAATGATCCAGAGTATTAAGAAAATTGTACCTGATATCCATCGCAGTTTTGATGGCTTCTTATTGCCCATATGTATAGAAGCCCTCTTTTTCAAACATCTCACAACTAGTGCTTTCCATCCTGCATTTTATCTGGTAAATGGAGCATGTGATCAAAATCTTCAATAATCACGTGCAAGCGCTACTCTCCCAATTATAGGACGGAATAACAATATATGAAGGTGTCTTGACCTGTTTGCCTCAAGTGATTCGTCCTATCGCAAAATTCGCGCTACAGTTGCAAGCAATATATTTATGTCTAGTTTTCTGTGGGTTAATTTGAGTATAGAAACCAAAAATGCAACTCAAAAATAAATATTCAGTAAAAGATCTAAAACGCGAAAACAAAGCAACATGAGATACTTGCGCATCCTTTTAAAAACTCCGATCGTAGACATAAGCAAACTATACCTCTGCTTTCCGGCACCGCATGAACCAGCGTAGCGCCCTTGCAAGGCCAACATGTGAAGTACTCATAAAAATGAGCCAAAGTAGTGTAGTATCTATCCCACGACTATATCTCGGGCACAAGAATAATTGTATAGAGAACGTTCCTCGTGCCTCAATATTAACTACAAAAGTGTGGATTTACAAGAGACTACACACTGATAGAGAGGGAAGGGCCATTCAAAAGTGCATGTTTCTGGCAATTTTCTCCATGCGGTTCCGTTTTCGTATGAGGTAACTCTGACACTTCTTGCGGCGGCTTCCAATTGCCGCCAGAGAAAAAGTCGCACGTCCTCGGCGGCTAATCTCTGATGACACCGGCCCACCCTAAAAATGGACGAGTTGCTGAAAAATTATGAAGAAATACGTCAGATACCTTCCATGTTCAGCCAATGATGCTATGCTAAACACCGGTCTGCTACCCTATTTGCAGTTACACAGTGCGCATTATAGAGGCTTGAACTTTTCAAAGTATCTCCTGCAGAACATCTGACCCTGTAAAAAGCAACAGTTAACACGCATCCAGTCCATGCGAAGTGAGACTCATGATATGAAATGAGGTCCCAGGCATGCGTGCTGCTCATGCGATGAACTGGAAGTACGGTACACGTCGAAATATCGGTGTAGCCAGAGACGCCAATCGTCTTCGATGCTCTGGCGAGTTTCTGCGTGGCCCGTATTGAGCGACATCGCATATCAGGTGACTGGTGTCCAATCAGCGTTATGAAAAACAAAGCGTCGTAATAAACGATATTAATGGATTTATCGATGAGCTTTCTTTCCCTCACTGCCTGAAGATTCGATTGGTCTTTGATGGGAAAGCGATAATACCGAAATATACTGCGAAAAAAAGATGTAAGAAATAAAGCTGCTAACAGATACTGATAAATAGTTTCGTCTAGTTATAGTACTTCAAAAGGATCAATTAGATAGTGTTGGTTTATTTAAACAAGATTCACAGTTTAATAAGTCTGGGACATTTTGAGTTTTACTTTTATTTATTCCCTTCTCAGTAATCCTCTGATCTTTATTATTTATTGTACCATTACTGTTCATCAAAGCACTGGATATTTACCTGCACATACACATCAAAAAGGTCTAGATGTTCTCGCAAATTTCAAAACGTTTTGCCCAAAGGGGGTTCGCAACAGCTTCGAATGTCAGTGGTAATAGTGCCAAATTAGGCAAGAAAATTTTAGTTGGTACTTCGATTGTCGGTGGACTAGGTGCTTCTGCAATGTTATACGCTGACTCTCTAACTGCAGAGGCAATGACCGCTGCTGAACACGGATTACACCCTCCTGCCTACGGCTGGTCCCACAACGGCCCGTTGGAAACCTTTGATCATGCTTCCATTAGAAGAGGTTACCAAGTTTACCGTGAAGTTTGTGCGGCTTGTCATTCCCTAGACAGAATCGCCTGGAGAACATTGGTCGGCGTTTCTCACACAAACAACGAGGTTCGTGATATGGCAGCAGAATTCGAATACGACGATGAACCTGACGAGCAAGGTAATCCCAAGAAGAGACCCGGCAAATTGGCAGACTACATCCCAGGTCCTTATCCAAACGAACAAGCTGCCAGAGCTGCAAACCAAGGTGCCTTACCACCAGATCTATCTCTAATTGTCAAGGCAAGACACGGTGGGTGTGATTACCTCTTCGGTTTGTTGACTGGTTATCCAGACGACCCACCAGCTGGTGTCGTCTTGCCACCAGGCTCGAACTATAACCCCTACTTCCCAGGTGGTTCAATTGCCATGGGTAGAGTTCTATTTGACGATTTGGTCGAATACGAAGATGGTACCCCTGCAACCACATCTCAAATGGCAAAGGATGTCACAACGTTTTTGAATTGGTGTTCTGAACCTGAGCATGACGACAGAAAGAAGTTAGGTCTAAAGGCGATCATCATATTATCTTCGCTATACTTATTATCCGTGTGGGTGAAGAAGTTCAAATGGGCTGGTATTAAGAACAGAAAATTTGTTTTCAACCCTCCAAAGAAATAATGAACTATAAACCTGAACCTATAAACGCGCTGCGCCAGCGAAACCTGAAGTTATTTCATCAGCATGCAAAAAAAAGATTCGAATTTTAGAATTTAAAATGAAAATATCATTCTGTAATGACTTATTTATTCCATATTACAATTACAATTTCAATTACAATAACAACTCACAAGTACTATATATGCGCCAGAGGATGAGTGCCCGGCTTCTGACTAGCCACACTGAAATCCACTGTTATGTAAACTTTTATTCCGCTAGAGACTTTCACTGGCTACGAACGCCAAAGCCTGGATTCCAGCATCGAGGGACTGGAATGCGCGCTGGTTGCCGTGTGCTCAACAGAACACTCAAGCAGGATGTTCTTCGCTGAATTGATCCATTAGAGAAAAATGGAAAAAGCACTTTAAGTAGGTATAAGTTTTTGGCGCAATTGAGTTCTAGCCTCATATATCTGTGTAAGTTGGATCCATGTAGGACCGTTTGTGTAGCTTACCAGAGTAAGAAGGCAGCCTTCTTTTGCTTTTCAGGAGCAGAGTTGCCGTTTCTCCGCCTAAATATCTGAGCGCCCTTCGGCGGTTCTGCTTCACAAGGACTCTTACTAACATGGCAGCACACGCTTTTAAGACGATGAACAGGGAGAAGTCTTTCAGGTATGATAGCCACCCTTGAGATACACTCAAATATCACTGCCATGCGCAGCACCGGCGCATTCGTTACAGACCACTCGAGGAACCTAGAATTGATGCTTATCCTTCAGTAGCCTGCTTTTAACTATTTATTCAATATGGGAAGCAGTGGCAGGATGGTTAGCCGCCGAGGTTCCATGACGTTTCTCCGGCTGAAAAGGCATCGGCGCTATTAGCATACAGAGGGGGAGCAGGAAAGCTTGTTTGGTACTTAAATATATATCTAGGCAAAACCAAGCTCTCCGCTAGACATCGGCGATACGATACATTTACATGATATATACAGCCTCTTAATTGAAGTTAGACCTATCTGCTATTGCAGCGGTCGACTGTGGGCGCCGGGATAGGTAAGAAACAAAGCATTGATCATATAAAGAACAGCCTCATTCTGACCAGAACAACAGGCTATTGAGGAAATTACAGGCAAACGAAAAGGCTGCTTCCCGCCCCACAGAAATCCTATCGCTTGTTTTGAGGGGAATCATGGGAGGTATACACTCATCATCCATGATAATTTCACAATTAAAGTAGTTTTATACTGAAAAAATGTCCATTGCTGTTGGGAAAATAAATTTGATGGTTCAATGGGCTTTCTCAGTATGCCCTGTGCTCATATTTTGCAAGTTATTGCTCTTATTAAGGCGAGGTCCGATTTACTTTCTAGGCCCAATTACTAATTTTTTTGTAAGCATGCGGCGATGCATGATGGATCGTTTATTTAGGGATACCTGAAAATCAGCATATATATATAGAGGCCTAGAGAATCCGTTAACTAATCATTGAGAGAGAGAAACAGCTTTATACCTGCAGCATTGCAAAAAAATCAAGTATGTCTAAGCAGTGGGCTAGCAGCGACGATGGTGCCTTCAAGAGGCAAATTTCTTCCTTTCAAGAGGGTATTTCTCACTCTCACCCACTCTACAAGCCCGCTAAGAACAGGTACTGGTTATACGTTTCCCTGGCTTGCCCTTGGGCTCACAGGACACTGATAACGAGGGCTTTGAAAGGACTTACTTCTGTTATTGGTGTTAGTGTTGTCCATTGGCATTTGGACTCCAAGGGTTGGCGATTTTTAGAGGCCGAACCTGCAGATACCGAAAAGGCAGCTAAGGACGGCACCTTTTATCAATCTGCGGGCGGCATCGCCACAGCCGCTTTAGACCATTCTACCCCACAAGCCGAAGTTTTCAACGACAGTAAAAGGTTATTTGTCGACGCGACTTTCGATCCTCATCAGCAATACGAGAGGTTGAGTGAGCTTTATTTCAAGACCGATCCAAACTATAAGGCAAGATTCACCGTGCCCGTTCTATGGGATTTGAAAACGCAAACTATCGTGTCCAATGAAAGCGCTCAGATTATCAGAACTTTGAATAGTGGAGTGTTTGATGAGTTTGCAGACCCAGGATCAGTGTCGCTAGATTTAGTTCCACAAAAGCTCGAAACGCAAATAGACGAGTTTAATGCCTGGGTATATGATAACATCAATAACGGCGTCTATAAAACTGGGTTCGCTGAGAACCCATCCGTCTACGAGAATGAGGTCAGAAACGTATTTAGCCATTTGGATAAGTTAGAGAATATTTTGGAGGAAAAATATAAAACCTTGGCTCACAAACATGGTAAAGATAATAGCAGTAAAATTTTGAGTGAATATTTTGCTGTGGGAAATCAAATAACAGAAGCTGACGTGAGATTGTATACTACGATCGTTCGCTTCGATCCTGTTTACGTCCAGCATTTCAAATGCAATCTCACAACCATTCGCGACGGCTATCCCTATGTCGATTTGTGGTTAAGAAACTTATATTGGAAGTACAATGCTTTCAGCTCGACGACAGATTTTAACCATATCAAGCTGCACTACACTCGTTCTCATATAAGAATCAACCCCTTGGGAATCACTCCGCTGGGTCCCAAACCCGATATCTTGAAACTTTAAAATATTATCAAAAGTTCGATTACCTTTTTTTCAAAGATGTAGTTCTATATCCTTAAGTACCTGTTAGCCTGTTAGGCATTGCCAGCTTCTTCTTCTGGTGCTGTTTTTCGGATTATTCTAATGGTAACGGCGCTTAGATCCGTTACGCGTAATTACCCTTTTCAGTGTCAGCTTATAATGATACCGCTTTAGGTAAATTAAGATGCCATCGCGTGAACATTGAGACCATTTGAGGTCCCGCATAGAAAAGAATCGTCTGGACAGGAGTTGCATATTTGTAAGTATTTTATAAAAGGTTTTAAATATTGAATAAGAACAGAAGAAAGTGGTGATATTGGAAGCTGGTGTCAAATAGTGAGAACCATTCAATCGAGAAAATTTGAGATGGAAAAACCAGTCAGAAAAAGAGGGAGACCACCAATCACCAAGGACTATAAGAACCCATTGGAGAGTCCCATGGCTCACTCTTCTTTGAAGGTTCAAAAGTTGGGTGCTCAGAGCTTTTCAAGGCCTATGATGAAGGTCGGGCAGTTCACGCCTTCTCCAAGAAACAGAAGAACAAGTAGCAGCAGCAGTTGCAGCAACAGTGCAGGAAATCTTGGTTGTGGTTCCCATTCCGATGATCTTTCATCATTAGCTCCTGGTTCAACAAGCAAGAAGGGTAGATTTAGGGGTGTTCTATTAACTACTCCCACGAAGAAACATATTAGCGTTTCCTCATCGTCGACACCCTCGTCGAATGATAGCATGTTTCACTCCTCATCAAGGATGACTTTGAAAAGTTCACCACCGATGCCTTCGTCACCCTTGTCAGTAGCAATGGAAGCAAAAATGGGAAACCATTGTGACACCGTACAGCTATTTAAGTTTGCCTTGACCATCGGGGAGAATGGTAGAGCCACAATTGCGGGATCATCCCCACTTTCTACACCTTCCAAGGAAGTTCCAAAGGCTTTAAACAAGGAGATCAGCGAAAAAATGAGTTTGGATAGCGCATCAAATGCTCCCAATCACAATACTTATGAGAGAAAACGGGTTTTAAGCCTACTGAGACAGATGAGAAATGGCACTAGTAACTCAAAAACCCCAAGGAAGGTAACTAATATAGGCAGCGGGAGACCACCAATTGCTAAGACTCAGGATGCCTTCAAGGAATCAAATTTACAGATGGAGCCACCCACTAATTTGAAAGTTCCAAGAGGTGTTGACAGTGTCACCAACCAGCTTTCCCCAGGCATCTACATCCCTAAATCTCCTTTATTCCCTTCGACTCCAAGGACTTCTTTTCCAATCAGAACTGGGCTAACTCCAAATATTGGAATAGATCAAGTTCTTCTTGACATTGTTTCCTCTCCAAGGGCTGGTATCTTGGCTGGAAATGATAATCATGTCATAACCCTGTCTCCAAGAGGTAGATCTCTACTGAAATGCGCAAACGTAAATGGAACCACTCAGCAGCAACAGCAGCAACAGCATCAACAGCATCAGCAACAACAACAACAACAACAACAACAACAACAACAACAACAACAACAACAACAAC